>CM032163.1:25723502-25823932 GCA_018901935.1 Pugionium cornutum
GTCCTTGGCTGCCTAAGTTTCCAATTAATCCATTCTATCTTGAAGTGCGTGATGTCATGCATTATGCTTCATTTATAAGCCTTTACTCAATGAGCACCAAAATGAGTTAAGAATGATCATTTTAACTGACCGATAAACTTGACATGCCTGCACTAAATCGTCCGTAAATTTTGATTTAGACCTCAGAATGACACAAATCCAATGCCCACCTTAAACTAGCTCAATGATTTACATTGTGATAAAATTTGAGAAAGAAATTGATACGGAAAAAACGTTTAAGGAATCCAATCTAGCCAAAACTGTGTGATGCCATGCATTATGCTTCATTTCTGAACCTTTACTCAATGAGCACTAATGATCAGTTTAGAATTATCACTTTAACTGGCCGATCAACTTGACATGTTCACACTAAATCATTCCTAACTTTTGTTTTAGAGCTCAGAATGACATGAATCCAATGGCCACCAGAAGTTAGCTCAATTTTCTATATTGTGACAAAATATGAGACATAAATACATACAAAAAAGCGTTCAAGTAATCCAATCCAGCCAAAATTGTGTGATGCCATGCAGTATGCTTCATATAAAAGCATGTACTCAATGAGCACCAATAATCAGTTAAGAACGATCACTTTAATTGGCCAATCAACTTGACATGTGCGCACTAAATCGCCCGTAACTTTTTATTTAGAGGTCAGAATGACACGAATCCAATGCCCACGTTAACCTAGCTCAATTTGAGACAAAATTAGGACAAAATTTGACAATGAGCACCATATAATCCAAAATTTGAGACATAAATAGATACAACAAAGCGTTCATGCAATCCAATCTATCCCGAACTGCGTGATGTCATGCATTGTGCTTCATTTATATGCCTTTGCTCAATGAGCACCAATGATCAGTTTAGAATGATCAATTTAACTGGTCGATCAACTTGATATGTCCGTACTAAATTGTCTATAACTTTTGATTTAGAACTCAAAATGACACGAATCTAATGCCCACGTTAAGCTAGCACAATTTTCAATATTTTGACAAAATTTCAGACAGAAATAGATAAGACAAAAAACGTTCATGTAATCCAATCTGTCATGAACTGCGTGATGCCATGCATTATGCTTCATTTATAAGCATTTACTCAATGAGCACCAAAGAACAGTTTAGAATGATCACTTTAACTAGGTGATCAACTTGACATGTTTGCACTAAATCGTCTGTAACTTTTGATTTAGTGCTCAGAATCACACAAATCCAATGCTCACGTTAAGCTAGCTCAATTTCTATATTGTGACAAAATTTGAGACACCAATAGATACGAAAAAGTGTTGAAGAAATACAATATAGCCAAAATTGTGTGATGCTATGCATTATGCTTCATTTTTAAGTATTTATTTAATGAGTACCAATGATCAGTCTAGAATGATCATTTTCACTAGGCGATCAAATTGACATGTCCGCACTAAATCGCCTGTAACTTTTGATTTAGAACTCGGAATGACACGAATCTAATGCCCACGTTAAGCTATCTCAATTCTCTGTATTTTGTCAAAATTTGAGATACAAATAGATAAGATGAAGCGTCCATTTAATCCAATCTATCTCGAACTGCGTGATGCAATGCATTATGCTTCAGTTATTAGCCTTTACTCAATAAGCACCAATGATAAGTTTAGAATGATCACTTTAACTAGGCGATCAACTTGACATGTACGCACTAAATCGTCTGTAACTTTTGTTTGAGAGCTCAGAATGACATAAAACCAATGCGCACATTAAGCTATCTCAATTTCTATATTGTGACAAAATTTGAGACAATAATAGATACGACAAAGCATCCAAGTAATCCAATCTATCCTAAACAGTGTGATATTATGCATTATCCTTCATTTATAAGCCTTTACTCAATGATTACCATTGATCAGTATAGAATGATCACTTTAAATGGCAGATCAACTGCACATGTCCGCACTAAATCACTTGTAACTTTTGATCTAGAGCTCTGAATGACACGAATCTAATGCCCACGTTAAGAAAGCTCAATTTTCTATATTTTGACAAAATTTGAAACAGAAATAGATAAGACAAAACGCCCATGTAATCTAATCTATCGTGAACTGCATGAAGCCATGCATTATGCTTCATTTATAAGCCTTTACTCAATGAGCACCAATGATAAGTTTAGAATAATCACTTTAACTGTCTGATCAACTTAACATGTCCGCATTAAATCATCCATAACTTATGATATATACCTAAAACTGATACGAATCCAATGCCCACGTTAAGCTAGCTCAATTTTCTATATTGTGACAAAATTTGAGACAGAAATCGATATGAAAAAGTGTTCAAGTAATCCAATCTATCCAAAACTGCGTGATGCCATCAATTATGATTTATTTATAAATTTTTAGTCAATGAGCACCAATGATCAGTTTAGAATGATCACTTTAACTAGGTGATCAATTTGACATGTCTACATTAAATCGTCGGTAACTTTTGATTTAAAGCTCAGAATAACACGAATCCAATGCCCATGTTAAGCTAGCTCAATTTTCTATATTGTGACGAAATTTGAGACAGAAATAGATATGAAAAAGTGTTGAAATAATCCAATCTAGCCAAAAATGCATGATGCCATGCATTATGCTTCATTTATAAGCCTTTAGTCAATGAACACCAATGATCAATTTAGAATGATCACTTTAACTACGCGATCAACTTGACATGTCCGCACTAAATCGTTCGTAACGTTTGATTTAGTACTCAGAATAACATGAATCCAATTCTCATGTTAAGGTAGCTCAATTTTTTAAATTGTGACGAAATTTGAGATGGAAATTGATACAAAAAAGCGCCCAATTAAGCTAATCTACCCCAAAATCCGTTATGTCATGCATTATGCTTTATTTATAAGCCTTTACTCAATAAGCACCAATGAGTTGTTTAGAATGATCAACTTGACATGTCCGCACTAAATCCTCCAAAACTTTTGATTTAGAGCTCAGAATGACACGAATCCAATGGTCATGTTAAGCTAGCTCGATTTCTTTATTGTGACAAAAATTGAGAGAGAAATAGATATGACAAAGCGTCCATGTAATCCAATATATCCCAAACTACATAATGCCATGCATTATGCCTCATTTATAAGCCTTTACTCAATGAGCACCAATGATCAGTTTTGAATGATCAATTTAACTTCCCGATAACCTAGACATGTCTACATTAAATCGTCCGTAACTGAATCCAATGCCCACGTTAAGCTAGCTCGATTTTCTATATTGTGACAAAATTGGAGACATAAATAGATATGAAAAAGTGTTCAAGTAAACCAATCTACCCAAAAATGCGTGATGCCACGCAATATGCTTCATTTACAAGCTTTTACTCAATGAGCAATAATGATCAGTTTAGAATGATCACTTTAACTAGGAGATCAACTTGACATATCTGCACTGAATCGTCCATAACTTTTGATTTAGAGCTCAGAATAACACGAATCCAATGCCGATGTTAAGCTAGCTCAATTTTCCATATTGTTACGAAATTTGAGATAGAAATTGATACGACAAAGCATCCATGTAATTCAATCTATCCCGAACTTTGTGATGTCATGGATTACGATTCATTTATAAGCCTTTACTCAACAAGTACCAATGATCAATTTAGAATGATTAGTTTAATTGCCCGATCAACTTGACATGTCCGCATTAAATCGTCTGTAACTTAGGATTTAGAGCTAAAACTGACACGAATCCAATGCCTACGTTAAGCTAGCTCAATTTTATATATTGTGACAAAATCTGAGAGAGAAATAGATACGACAAAGCGTCCAAGTAATCCAATCTATACTGAACTGCGTGATGTCATGCGTTGTGCTTCATTTATAATCCTTTACTCAATGAGCACCAATGATCAGTTTAGAATGATCACTTTAACTAGCCGATCAACTTGACGTGTCCACAATAAATCGTCCATAACTTTTGATTTAAGCTCTGAATGATACGAATCCATTGCCCACGTTAAACTAGCTCAATTTCGGTATTATGACTAAATTTAAGACTGAAATAGATACGACAAAGCATCCATGTAATCCAATCTATCCCGAACTGCGTTATGCCATGCATTTTGCCTCATTTATATGCCTTTACTCAATGAGCACCGATGATCAGTTTAGAATGATCACTTTAATTGGCCGATCAACTTGACACGTCCGCACTAAATCGTCCATAACGATTGATTTAGAGCTCACAATGACACGAATCCAATGCCACCTTAAGATAGCTAGATTTTTTATATTGTGAACAAATTTAAGTCAAAACTAGATACGAAAAAACGTCCAAGTAATCCACTCTATCGCAAACTGCATTATGCTATGCTTTATGCTTCATTCATAAGTGTTTACTTAATGAGTACAATGATCAGTTTAGAATGATCACTTTAACTAGGCGATCAACTTGACATGTCCGCACTAAATCGTCCGTAACTTTTGATTTAGAGCTCAGAATAACACCAATCAATTGCCCACGTTGACTTAGCTCAATTTTCTATATTGTGACAAAATTTGAGACAAAAATAGATACGAAAAATGTTCAAGTAAACCAATCCAGCCAGAACTGCGTGATGCCATGTATTATGCTTCATTTATAAGCCTTTACTCAATGAGCACCAATGATCAGTTCAAAATGATCACTTTAACTGGCCGATCAACTTGTCATATCCGCACAAAATTGTCTGTAACTTATGATTTAGAGCTAAAACTGACACGAATGCAATGCCCAGGTTAAGCTAGCTCAATTTTCTGTATTCTGACAAAATTTGAGAGAGAAATAGATACGACAAAGCGTCTAACTAATCAAATCTATCTTGAACTCAAGATGTCATGCAGTATGTTTCATTTATAATCTTTTACTCAATGAGCACCAATGATGAGTGTAGAATGATGACTTTAACTGGCAGATCAACTTGACATGTCCTCACTAAATCGTCCATAACTTTTGATTTAGAACTCAGAATTACACGAATCCAATGCCCACGTTAATATAGCTCAATTTCTATATTGTAAATAAATTTGAGACAGAAATATATACGGCTAAGCATCCATGTAATCCAATCTATTCCGAACTACATGATCCATGCATTATGCCTCATTTATATGACTTTACTAAATGAGCACCAATGATCAATTTAGAATGATCACTTTAATTGGCCGATCAACATGACATGTCCGCACTAAATCTTCTGTAAGTTTTGATTTAGAGCTCACAATGACACGAATCCAATGCCACCTTAAGACACCTCGATTTTTTATATTGTGAACAAAATTGAGTCAAAACTAGATACGAAAAAGCATCCAAGGAATCCACTCTATCGCAAACTGTGTGATGCCATGCTTTATGTTTCATTTATAAGCCTTTACTTACAGAACACCACCGATCAGCTTGGAATGATCAGCTTGGAATGATCAGCTTGGAATGATCACTTTAACTAGGCGATCAACTTGACATGTCCGCACTAAATCGTCCGCAACTTTTGATTTAGAGATCAGAATAACACCAATCAGTTACCCACGTTAAGCTAGCTCAATTTTCTAAATTGTGACAAAATTTGAGGCAGAAATAAATATGAAAAAAGCGTTCAAGTAATCCAATCTAGCCAAAATTGCGTGATGCCACGCATTATGCTTCATTAATAAGCCTTTACTCAATGAGCACCAAGGATCAGTTTATAATGATCAGTTTAACTGGCCGATCAAGTGGAAACATACGTACTAAATCGTTTATAACATGAATCCAATGCCCAAGTTAAGCTAGCTCAATTTTTTATATTATGACAAAATTGGAGAGAGAAGTAGATACGACAAAGCGTCCAAGTAATCCAATCTATCTCGAACTGCGTGATCTCATGCATTATGCTTCATTTATATGCCTTTACTTAATGAGCACCAATGATCAGTTTAGAATTATCACTTTAACAGGCCGATCAACTTGATATGCTCGCACTAAATCGTCCGTAACTTTTGATTTAGAGCTCCGAATGACACGAATCCAATGCCCACGTTAAGCTAGCTCAATTTTCTATATTGAGACAAAATTTGATAACGAAATAGATATGTCAAAGCGTACAAGCAATCCAATCTATCCCAAACTGAGTGATGCAATGCAGTATGCTTCATTTATAAGCGTTTACTTAACTAGCACCAATGATCAATTTAGAATGCTCACTTAAACTAGGCGTTCAACTTGACATGCACACAAAATCGTCCATAACTTTTGATTTAGAGCTCAGAATAACACGAATCCAATGCCCACGTTAAGTAGCTCAATCTTTAATATTGTGACAAAATTTGAGACATAAAGAGATATGAAAAAGTGTTCAAGTAATCCAATATAGCTAAAACTGCGTGATGTCATGCATTATGATTCATTTATATGCCTTTACTCAATGAGCACCAATGATCAGTTTAGAATGATCACTTTAACTGCCCGATCAACTTGACATTTCCGCATTAAATCATCTATAACTTATGATTTAGAGCTAAAACTGATACGAATCCAATGCGCATGTTAATCAAGCTCAATTTTCTATATTGAGACAAAATTTGTGATGGAAATTGATACGGCAAAGCGTCCAAAAAATCCAATCTATCCTGAACTGCGTGATGTCATACATTATGCTTCATTTATAAGCCTTTACTCAATGAGCACCAACGATCAGTTTAGAATGATCACTTTAACTGGCCGATCAACTTGACATGTCCACACTAAATTGTTCCTAACTTTTGAATTAAAGCTCGGAATGACATGAATCCAATGCTCATGTTAAGCAAGCTCAATTTTCTATATAGTGACAACATTTGAGACAGAAATAGAAACGACAAGGCATCCAAGTAATAAAATCTATCTCGAACTGTGTGATGCCATGAATTATGCTTTATTTATAAGCGTTTACTCAATGAGCACCAATGATCAGTTTAAAATTATCACTTTAACTGGCCGATCAATTTGATATGCCTACAGTATATCATCCGTAACTTTTGATTTAGAGCTCAGAATGACACGAATCCAATGCCCACGTTAAGCTAGCTCAATTTTTATATTGTAAAAAAAATATGTGAGAGAACTAGATAGGACAAAGTGTCCAAGTAATCAACTCTATCCAAACTGCGTGGTGCAATGTTTATGCTTCATTTATAAGCGTTTACTTAATGAATACCAGTGATCAATTTAGAATGATCACATTAACTAGTCGATCAACTTGACATGCGCACTAAATCATCTGTAACTTTTGATTTAGAGCTCTGAATAACATGAATCCAATTCCCACGTTAAGGTAGCTCAATTTTCTATATAGTGACAAAATTTGAGACAAAAATAGTTACGAAAAAGTGTTCAAGTAATCCAATCTTACTAAAAGTGTGTGATGTCATTCATTATGATTCATTTATAAGCCATTACTCAATGAGCACCAATGATCAATTTAGAATGATCACTCTAACTTCTCGATCAAGTTGACATTTCTGCATTAAATTGTCTGTAACTTATGATTTACTGCTTAAACTGACACGAATCCAATGCCCACATTAAGTTAGCTCAATTTTCTATATTGAGACAAAATTTGAGACAAAAATAGATACGACAAAGCATCCCAATAATCCACTCTATCCCAAACTGTGTGATGCCATTCTTTATGCTTCATTTATAAGCGTTTACTTATCGAATACCAATGATCAGTTTAGAATGATCACTTTAACTAGGTGATCAACTTGACATGTCCGCACTAAATCGTCCGTAACTTTTGATTTAGAGCTCAGAATAACACGAATCCATTGCCCACGTTAAGTAGCTCAATCTTCTATATTGTGACAAAATTTGAGACATAAATAGATATGAAAAAGTGTTCAAGTAATCCAATATAGCTAAAACTGCGTGATGTCATGCATTATGATTCATTTATATGCCTTTACTCAATGAGCACCAATGATCAGTTTAGAATGATCACTTTAACTGCCCGATCAACTTGACATTTCCGCATTAAATCGTCTATAACTTATGATTTAGAGCTAAAACTGATACGAATCCAATGCGCATGTTAATCAAGCTCAATTTTCTATATTGAGACAAAATTTGTGATGGAAATTGATACGGCAAAGCGTCCAAAAAATCCAATCTATCCTGAACTGCGTGATGTCATACATAATGCTTCATTTATAAGCCTTTACTCAATGAGCACCAACGATCAGTTTAGAATGATCACTTTAACTGGCCGATCAACTTGACATGTCCACACTAAATTGTTCCTAACTTTTGAATTAAAGCTCGGAATGACATGAATCCAATGCTCATGTTAAGCTAGCTGAATTTTCTATATAGTGACAACATTTGAGACAGAAATAGAAACGACAAGGCATCCAAGTAATAAAATCTATCTCGAACTGTGTGATGCCATGAATTATGCTTTATTTATAAGCATTTACTCAATGAGCACCAATGATCAGTTTAAAATTATCACTTTAACTGGCCGATCAATTTGATATGCCTACAGTATATCATCCGTAACTTTTGATTTAGAGCTCAGAATGACACGAATCCAATGCCCACGTTAAGCTAGCTCAATTTTTATATTGTAAAAAAAATATGTGAGAGAACTAGATACGACAAAGTGTCCAAGTAATCAACTCTATCCAAACTGCGTGGTGCAATGTTTATGCTTCATTTATAAGCGTTTACTTAATGAATACCAGTGATCAATTTAGAATGATCACATTAACTAGTCGATCAACTTGACATGCGCACTAAATCATCTGTAACTTTTGATTTAGAGCTCTGAATAACATGAATCCAATTCCCACGTTAAGGTAGCTCAATTTTCTATATAGTGACAAAATTTGAGACAAAAATAGTTACGAAAAAGTGTTCAAGTAATCCAATCTTACTAAAAGTGTGTGATGTCATGCATTATGATTCATTTATAAGCCATTACTCAATGAGCACCAATGAACAATTTAGAATGATCACTCTAACTTCTCGATCAAGTTGACATTTCTGCATTAAATTGTCTGTAACTTATGATTTACTGCTTAAACTGACACGAATCCAATGCCCACATTAAGTTAGCTCAATTTTCTATATTGAGACAAAATTTGAGACACAAATAGATACGACAAAGCATCCCAATAATCCACTCTATCCCAAACTGTGTGATGCCATTCTTTATGCTTCATTTATAAGCGTTTACTTATCGAATACCAATGATCAGTTTAGAATGATCACTTTAACTAGGTGATCAACTTGACATGTCCGCACTAAATCGTCCGTAACTTTTGATTTAGAGCTCAGAATAACACGAATCTAGTGCCCACGTTAAGTAGCTCAATCTTCTATATTGTGACAAAATTTGAGACATAAATAGATATGAAAAAGTGTTCAAGTAATCCAATATAGCTAAAACTGCGTGATGTCATGCATTATGATTCATTTATATGCCTTTACTCAATGAGCACCAATGATCAGTTTAGAATAATCACTTTAACTGCCCGATCAACTTGACATTTCCGCATTAAATCGTCTATAACTTATGATTTAGAGCTAAAACTGATACGAATCCAATGCTCATGTTAATCAAGCTCAATTTTCTATATTGAGAGAAAATTTGAGATGGAAATTGATACGACAAAGCGTCCAAAAAATCCAATCTATCCTGAACTGCGTGATGTCATACATTATGCTTCATTTATAAGCCTTTACTCAATGAGCACCAACGATCAGTTTAGAATGATCACTTTAACTGGCCGATCAACTTGACATGTCCACACTAAATTGTTCCTAACTTTTGAATTAAAGCTCGGAATGACATGAATCCAATGCTCATGTTAAGCTAGCTGAATTTTCTATATAGTGACAACATTTGAGACAGAAATAGAAACGACAAGGCATCCAAGTAATAAAATCTATCTCGAACTGTGTGATGCCATGAATTATGCTTCATTTATAAGCGTTTACTCAATGAGCACCAATGATCAGTTTAAAATTATCACTTTAACTGGCCGATCAATTTGATATGCCTACATTATATCATCCGTAACTTTTGATTTAGAGCTCAGAATGCCCACGAATCCAATGCCCACGTTAAGCTAGCTCAAGTTTTTATATTGTAAAAAACATTCTTGACAGAACTAGATACGACAAAGTGTCCAAGTAATCAACTCTATCCAAACTGCGTGGTGCAATGTTTATGCTTCATTTATAAGCGTTTACTTAATGAATACCAGTGATCAATTTAGAATGATCACATTAACTAGTCGATCAACTTGACATGCGCACTAAATCATCTGTAACTTTTGATTTAGAGCTCTGAATAACATGAATCCAATTCCCACGTTAAGGTAGCTCAATTTTCTATATAGTGACAAAATTTGAGACAAAAATAGTTACGAAAAAGTGTTCAAGTAATCCAATCTTACTAAAAGTGTGTGATGTCATGCATTATGATTCATTTATAAGCCATTACTCAATGAGCACCAATGATCAATTTAGAATGATCACTCTAACTTCTCGATCAAGTTGACATTTCTGCATTAAATTGTCTGTAACTTATGATTTACTGCTTAAACTGACACGAATCCAATGCCCACATTAAGTTAGCTCAATTTTCTATATTGATACAAAATTTGAGACAAAAATAGATACGACAAAGCATCCCAATAATCCACTCTATCCCAAACTGTGTGATGCCATTCTTTATGCTTCATTTATAAGCGTTTACTTATCGAATACCAATGATCAGTTTAGAATGATCACTTTAACTAGGTGATCAACTTGACATGTCCGCACTAAATCGTCCGTAACTTTTGATTTAGAGCTCAGAATAACACGAATCCAATGCCCACGTTAAGTAGCTCAATCTTCTATATTGTGACAAAATTTGAGACATAAATAGATATGAAAAAGTGTTCAAGTAATCCAATATAGCTAAAACTGCGTGATGTCATGCATTATGATTCATTTATATGCCTTTACTCAATGAGCCCCAATGATCAGTTTAGAATGATCAGTTTAACTGCCCGATCAACTTGACATTTCCGCATTAAATCGTCTATAACTTATGATTTAGAGCTAAAACTGATACGAATCCAATGCGCATGTTAATCAAGCTCAATTTTCTATATTGAGACAAAATTTGTGATGGAAATTGATACGGCAAAGCGTCCAAAAAATCCAATCTATCCTGAACTGCGTGATGTCATACATTATGCTTCATTTATAAGCCTTTACTCAATGAGCACCAACGATCAGTTTAGAATGATCACTTTAACTGGCCGATCAACTTGACATGTCCACACTAAATTGTTCCTAACTTTTGAATTAAAGCTCGGAATGACATGAATCCAATGCTCATGTTAAGCTAGCTGAATTTTCTATATAGTGACAACATTTGAGACAGAAATAGAAACGACAAGGCATCCAAGTAATAAAATCTATCTCGAACTGTGTGATGCCATGAATTATGCTTCATTTATAAGCGTTTACTCAATGAGCACCAATGATCAGTTTAAAATTATCACTTTAACTGGCCGATCAATTTGATATGCCTACATTATATCATCCGTAACTTTTGATTTAGAGCTCAGAATGACACGAATCCAATGCCCACGCTAAGCTAGCTCAAGTTTTTATATTGTGAAAAACATTTGTGACAGAACTAGATACGACAAAGGGTCCAAGTAATCAACTCTATCCAAACTGCGTGATGTAATGTTTATGCTTCATTTATAAGCGTTTACTTAATGAATACCAGTGATCAATTTAGAATGATCACATTAACTAGTCGATCAACTTGACATGCGCACTAAATCGTCCGTAACTTTTGATTTAGAGCTCTGAATAACACGAATCCAATTCCCACGTTAAGGTAGCTCAATTTTCTATATTGTGACAAAATTTGAGACAAAAATAGTTATGAAAAAGTGTTCTAGTAATCCAATCTTACTAAAACTGTGTGATGTCATGCATTGTGATTCATTTATAAGCCATTACTCAATGAGCACCAATGATCAATTTAGAATGATCACTTTAACTTCTCGATCAACTTGACATTTCTGCATTAAATTGTTTGTAACTTATGATTTACTTCTTAAACTGACACGAATCCAATGCCCACGTTAAGTTAGCTCAATTTTCTATATTGAGATAAAATTTGAGACACAAATAGATACGACAAAGCATCCTAATAATCCACTCTATCCCAAACTGTGTGATGCCATTCTTTATGCTTCATTTATAAGTGGTTACTTATCGAATACCAATGATCAGTTTAGAATGATCACTTTAACTAGTTGATCAACTTGACATGTCCCCACTAAATCGTCCGTAACTTTTTATTTAGAGCTCAGAATAACACGAATCCAATGCCCACATTAAGGTAGCTCAATTTTCTATATTGTGACAAAACTTAAGATAGAAATGATATGAAAAAATGTTCAAGCAATCCAATCTAGCTAACATTGCGTGCTGCGATGTATTGTGCTTCATTTATAAGCCTTTACTCAATGAGCACCCATGATCAGTTTAGAATGATCACTTTAACTGCCCGATCAAGTTGACATTTCCGTATTAAATCGTCTGTACCTTATGATTTATAGGTAAAACTGATATGAATCCAATGCCCACGTTAATATAGCTCCATTTTCTATATTCAGACAAAATTTGAGACAGAAATTGATACGACAAAACATCCAAGTAATCAAATCTATCCTGAACTGCGTGATGTCATGCATTATACTTCATTTATAAGACTTTACTCAATGAGCACCAATCAGCAGTTTAGAATGATCACTTTAACTGGCCGATCAACTTGACATATCTGCACTAAATAGTTCCTAATTTTTGATTTAGTGCCCAGAATGACATGAATCCAGTGCCCACGTTAAGCTAGCTCAATTTTCTATATTGTGACAAAACTTTTGACAGAAGTAGTAACGACAAAGCATCCAAGTAATCCAATCTATTCCAAACTGTGTGATCTCATGTATTATGCTTCATTTATAAGCATTTACTCAATGAGCACCAATGATCAGTTAACAATGATCACTAACTGCCCAATCAACTTGATATGCCCGCACTAAATTGTAAGTAACTTTGATTTAGAGCTTAGAATGACACGAATACAATGCCCATGTTAAGCTAGCTCAATTTCTATATTGTGACAAAACTTGAGACAGCAATAGTTAGGACAAAGCGTCCATGTAATCCAATCTATCCCGAACTGCGTGATGCCATGCATTATGCCTTATTTATATGCCTTTACTCAATGAGCACCATTGATCAGTTTAGAATGATCACTTTAATTACCCGATCAACTTGACATATCCCCACTAAATTGTCTGTAACTTTCGATTTAGAGCTCACAATGACACGAATCCAATGCAACGTTAAGCTAGCACAATTTTTCTATTGTGAACAATTTTGAGGCTGAACAAGATACGACAAAGCGTCCAAATAATCCACTCTATCGCAAACTGTGTGATGCCATGCTTTATGCTTCATTTAAAAGCGTTTACTTAATGAGTACCAATGATCAGTTTAGAATGATCACTTTAACGAGGCGATCAACTTGACATGTGCGCACTAAATCGTGCGTAACTTGTGATTTAGAGCTTAGAATAACACCAATCAGTTGCCCACGTTAAGCTAGTTAAATTTCATATATTGTGATAAAATTTGAGAGAAAAATAGATACGAAAAAGCGTTCAAGTGGTCCAATCTAGCAAAAACTGCGTGATGCCATGCATTATGCTTCATTTCTAAGCCTTTACACAATGAGTACCAATGATCAGTTTAGAATGATCACTCTAACTGGACGATCAATCTCACATGTCTACACTAAATTGTACGTAACTTGTGATTTAGAGCTCAGAATGACATGAATCCAATGCCCACGTTAAGCTAGCTCAATTTTCTATATTGTGACAACATTTGAGACAGAAATAGATATGACAAGGCGTTTAAGTAGTCCAATCTATCCTGAATGCATGATGTCATGCATTATGCTTCATTTATAAGCCTTTACTCTATGTGAACCAATGATCAGTTTAAAATGATCACTTTAATTGGCCGATCAATTTTGCATGTATGCAATAAATCGTTCGTAACTTTTGATTCAGAGATCGGAATGAATCCAATGCCCACGTTAAGCTAGCTCAATTTTTTTTATTGTGAAAAAGTTTGAGACAGAACTAGATACGACAAAGCATCCAAGTAATCCTCTCTATCCCAAACTGCATGATGCCATGCTTTATGCTTCATCTATAAGCGTTAACTTAATGAGTACCAATGACCAGTTTAGAATGATCACTTTAACAAAATTTGAGACAAAAATAGATACGACAAAGCGTCCAAGTAATCCAGTCTATTATGAACTCCGTGATGTCATGCATTATGCTTCATTTATAAGCCTTTACTCAATGAGCACTAATGATTAGTTTAGAATGATCACTTTAACTGGCCGATCAACTTGACATATCCACACTAAATCATCCATAGCTTTGAATTTAGAGCTCAGAATGACACGAATCCAATGCCCCTGTTAAGCTAGCTTAATTTTCTATTTTGTGAGAAAATTTGAGAGAGAAATAGATACAAAAAGGCGTTCAAATAATCCAATCCAATAAAAACTGCATGATGTCATGCATTACGCTTCATTTATAAGCCTTTATTCAATGAGCACCAATGATCAGTTTAGAATGATCACTTTAACAGGCCGATCACCATGACATGTCCGCACTAAATCGTCCCTAACTTTTGACTTAGAGCTCAGAATGACATGAATTCAATGCCCACGTTAAGCTAGCTCAATTTTCTATATTGTGATAAAATTTCAGACATAAATAGATACGACAAAGCGTTCAAGTAATCCAATCTATCACGAACTGCATGATGTCATGCATTATGCTTCATTTATAAGCATTTACTCAATGAGCACCAATGATCAGTTTAGAATGATCACTTTAACTGGTCGATCAACTTGACATGTCCGCACTAAATCGTCTGTAACTTTTGATTTAGAGCTCAAAATGACACGAATCCAATGCCCACGTTAATCTAGCTCAATTTCTATATTGTGACAAAATTTGTGACTAAAATAGATATGACAAAACGTTCAAGTAATCCAATATATCCCGAACTGCATGATGTCATGTATTATGCTTCATTTATAAGCCTTTACTCTATGAGCACCAATGATCAGTTTAGAATTATCACTTTAATAGGCCGATCAATTTTACATGTCAACAATGAATCGCACATAAATTTTGATTCAGAGCTCAAAATGACACAAATCCAATGCCCACGTTAAGGTAGCTCAATTTTTTATACTGTAAAAATATTTGATGCCATGACTAGATACGACAAAGCGTCCATGCAATCCACTCTATCCCAAACTGCGTGATGCAATGCTTACTTAATTTATATGTGTTTACTTAATGAGTACCAATGATCAATTTGGAATGATCAATTTAACTAGGTGATCAACTTGACATGTCCGCACTAAATCGTCCGTAACTTTTGATTTGTACCTCAGAAGAATAACACGAATCCAATGCCCATGTTAATCTAGCTCAATTTTCTATATTGTGACAAAATTTGAGACGGAAATAGATACGACAAAGAGTCCAAGTAATCCAATCTATCCCGAGTAGCATGATATCATGCATTAGGCTTCTTATATATGCCTTTACTCAATGAGCACAATTAATATGTTATGAATGATCACTTTAACTGGCCGATCAATTTGACATGTCCGCACTAAATCGTCCGTAACTTATGATTTAGAGCTCAGAATGACACGAATCCAATGCCCACGTAAGGCTAACTCAATTTTCTATATTGTGACAAAATTTGAGACAGAAATTGATATGACAAAGTGTCCAAGTAACCCAATCTATCCCGAACTTCATGATGTCATGCATTGTGCTTCATTTATAAGCCTTAACTCAATGAGCACCAATGATCAGTTTAGAATGATCACTTTAACTGGCGGATAAACTTGACATGTCTGCACTAAATCGTCCGTAATTTTTGATTTAGAGCTCAGAATGAAACGAATCCAATGTCCGCGTTAAGCTAGTTCGATTTCAATATTGTGACAAAATTTGAGACAAAAATAGATACGACAAAGCATCCATTGAATCCAATCTTTCCTTAACTACATGAGGCCATGAAATATGTTTCATTTATATGCCTTTACTCAATGAGCACCTATATTTCTCTATATTTTGACAGGTCCGCACTAAATCGTCCGTAACTTTTGATTTAGGGCTCAGAATGAAACGAATCCAATGCCCACATTAAGATAACATAAGTTTCTATATTTTGACAAAATTTAAAAGGGAAATAGAGTTGACAAAGCATCTAAGTAATCGAATCTATCCCAAATTGCTTGATTCCATGCTTTATGCTTCAATTATAAGCCTTTATTTAATGAGCACCAATGGTAAGTTTAGAATGATCACTTTAACTGGCCAATCAACTTGACATGTCCGCAGTAATTGTCTGTAACTTTCGATTTAGAGCTCAGAATGACACGAATCCAATGCCCACGTTAAGCTAGCTCAATATTTTGACAAAATTTGAGATAGAAATAGTGACGACAAAGCGTCCAAGTAATCAATCGATCTCAAATGTGTGATGCCATGCTTTTTGCTTCATTTATAAGCCTTCACTTAATGAAAACCAATGATAAGTTTAGAATGAACACTTTAACTGTCCGATCAACTTGACATGTCCACACTAAATCGTCCCTAAGTTTTGATTTAGAGCCAGAAACACACGAATCCAATGCCTACGTTAAGCTAGCTCAATTTTCTATATTGTAACAATATTTGAGACATAAATAAATACGGTAAAGCGTTGAAGTAATCCAATCTATCCAAAAATGTGTGATGCCATGCATTATTCTTCATTTATAAGCATTTACTCAATGAGCAACAATAATCAGTTTAGAAGGATCACTTTAACTTGGCGATCAACTTGACATGTCCGGACTAAATCGTCCGAAACTTTTGATTTAGAGCTCCAAAACACAAGAATCCAATGTCCACATTGAGCTAGCTCAAGTTTCTATATTTTCACTTAATTTGAGACAGAAATAGATACGAGAAAGCGTCCAAGTAATCCAATCTATCCAAAACTGTGTAATGTCATGCAATATGCTTCATTTATATGCCTTTACTCAATGGGCACCAATGATCAGTTTAGAATGATCAGTTTAGAATGATCGCTTTAACTGGCTGATCAACTTGATATGTCCGCACTAAATCGTGTGTAACTTTTGATTTAACGCTCCGAATGACACGAATCTAATGCTCATGTCAAGATAACTTAATTTTCTGTATTTTGACAAAATTTGAGAGAGAAACTTAGACGACAAGGCGTCTAAGTAATCCAATCTATCCCAGATTGTTTAATGCCATGCTTTATGCTTCATTTATAAGCGTATTCTTAATGAGCACCAATGATCAGTTTAGAATGATCACTTTAACTAGCCGATCAACTTGACATGTCCGCACTATATCGTTCGTAACTTTTGATTTAGAGCTCAGAGTGACACAAATCCAAAGCCCACATTAAGGTAGCTGAATTCTCTATATTTTGACAAAATTTGATGCACAAATAGAGACGACAAAGCGTCCAAATATTCCAAACTATCCCAAACTCCTTGATGCCATGCTTTATGCTTCATTTATAACCCTTTACTTAATGAGCACCAATTATCGGTTTATAATGATCACTTTAACTAGGCGATGAACTTGACATGTACGCACTAAATCGTCTGTAACTTTTGATTTAGAGCTCAGAAACACATGAATCCAATGAGCACGTTAAACTAGCTCAATTTCTATATTTTAAAAAAATTTGAGACATAAATAGATACATTAAAGTGTGCAAGTAATCCAATCTATCCAAAACTGTGTGATGCCAAGCATTATGCTTCATTTATAAGCCATTAGTCAATGAGCACCAATGATCAGTTTAGAATGATCAATTTAACTGGCCATCAAGTTGACATGTATGCACTAAATCGTATGTAAATTTTGATTTAGAGCTCAGAATGACAGGAATCCGATGCCCAAGTTAAGGTAGATCAATTTTCTATACTGTGACAAAATTTGAGACAGAACTAGATATGAAAAAGCGTTCAAGTAATCCAATCTATCCAAAACTGTGTGATGCCATGTATTATGCTTCATTTATAAGACTTTACTCAATGAGTACCAATGATCAATTTAGAATAATCATATTAGCTGGCCGATCAACTTGACATGTCAGCACTAAATCGTCCGTAATTTTTGATTTTGAGATCGCAATGGCACGAATCCAAAGCCCACGTTAGGCTCGATCAATTTTCTATATTTTGACAAATTTTGAGACATAAATAGTGACAACAAAGCATTCAAGCAACCATATCTCTCCAAACGGCTTAATGCCATGCAATATGCTTCATTTAAAGCCTTTAATTAATGGACACCAATTATCTGTATAGAATGATCACTTTAAATGACAACTCAACTTGACATTTCCGCATTAAATATTTCGTAAGTTTTGATTTTGAGCTCAAAATGACACGAATCCAATGCCGACGTTAAGCTAGCTCAATTCTCTATACTGTATCAAACATTTTCAGAAACAAATAGATAAGACAAAGCGTCCAAGTAATCCAATCTATCCCAAACTGCGTGATGCCATGCCTTATGGTTCATTTATAAGCCTTTACTCAATGAGCACCAATGATCAGTTTAGACTAATCACTTTAACTGGCCGATCAATTTGACATGTCCGCACTAAATCGTCCATAACTTATGATTTAGAGCTCAGAAACATACAAATCCAATGCCTACGTTAAGCCAGCTCAATTTTCTATATTGTAACAATATTTGAGATAGAATTAAATACGGTAAAGCGTCCAAGTAATCCAATCTATCCAAAAATGTGTGATGCCATGCATTATTCTTCATTTATAAGCATTTACTCAATGAGCAACAATAATCAGTTTAGAATGATCACTTTAACTTGGCGATCAACTTGACATGTCCGGACTAAATAGTCCGAAACTTTTGATTTAGAGCTCCAAAACACAAGAATCCAACGTCCACATTGAGCTAGCTCAAGTTTCTATATTTTCACTTAATTTGAGATAGAAATAGATACGAGAAAGCGTCCAAGTAATCCAATCTATCCCAAATTGCTTAATGCCATGCTTTATGCTTCATTTATAAGCCTATTCTTAATGAGCACCAATGATCAGTTTAGTATGATCACTTTAACTGGCCGATCAACTTGACAAGTCCGCACTATATCTTTTGATTTAGAGCTCAGAGTGACACGAATCCAATGCCCACGTTAAGTTAGCTCAATTCTCTATATTTCCATATAATTTGATGCAGAAATAGAGACGACAAAGCGTCCAAATATTCCAAACTATCCCAAACTCCTTGATGCCATGCTTTATGCTTCATTTATAACCCTTTACTTAACGAGCACCAATTATCAGTTTATAATGATCACTTTTACTGGGCGATGAACTTGACATGTACGCACTAAATCGTCAGTAACTTTTGATTTAGAGCTCAGAAACACATGAATCAAATGCCCCATGTTAAGCTAGCTCAAATTTCTATATTTTAAAATAATTTGAGACACAAATAGATACTTTAAAGTGTGCAAGTAATCCAATCTATCCAAAACTGTGTGATGCCATGCATTATGCTTCATTTATAAGCCATTACTCAATGAGCACCAATGATCAGTTTAGAATGACCAATTTAACTGGCCATCAAGTTGACAAGTATGCACTAAATCATATGTAAATTTTGATTTAGCGCTCAAAATGACACGAATCCGATGCCCACGTTAAGCTAGATCAATTTTCTATATTGTGACAAAATTTGAGACAGAACTAGATATGACAAAGCGTCCAAGTAATCCAATCTATCCAAAACTGTGTGATGCCATTTATTATGCTTCATTTATAAGACTTTACTCAATGAGCACCAATGATCAATTTAGAAAAATCATATTAGCTGGCCGATCAGCTTGACATGTCCGCACTATATCGTCCGCAATTTTTGATTTTGAGATCGGAATGACACGAATCAAAACCCCATGTTAAGCTAGATCAATTTTCTATATTTTGACAAATTTTGAGACATAAATAGAGACGACAAAGCATTCAAGCAATCCAATCTCTCCAAACAGCTTGATGCCATGCAATATGCTTCATTTAAAGCCTTTAATTAATGGACACCAATTATCTGTATAGAATGATCACTTTAACTGACAACTCAACTTGACATTTCCGCATTAAATCGTTCGTAACTTTTTATTTAGAGCTCAGAATGACACGAATCCAATGATGACGTTAAGCTAACTCCATTCTCTATACTGTATCAAATATTTTGAGACAGAAATAGATAAGACAAAGCGTCCAAGTAGTCCAATTTATCCCAAACTGCGTGATGCCATGCCTTATGGTTCATTTATAAACATTTACTCAATGAGCACCAATGATCAGTTTAGACTAATCACTTTAACTGGCCGATCAACTTGACATGCCCGCACTAAATCGTTGGTTACTTTTGATTTTGAGCTCAGAATGACACGGATCCAATCTCCACGTTAAGCTGGCTCAGTTTTCTATATTGTAACAAAATTTGAGACAAAAATAGAAACAACAAAGCGTTCAAGTAGTCCAATCCACCATTGATCTGTTTAGAATGATTACTTTTACTCGCCAATCAACTTGAAATGTCCGCACAAAATCGTCCGTAACTTTTGATTTAGAGCTCAAAATGATACAAATCCAATGCCCACGTTATGCTAGCTCAATTTTCTATAGTGTAACAAACTTTTAGACAGAAACAAATACGACAAAGCGTCCAAATAATCCAATCTCTCGAAAATTGTGTGATACTATGCGTTATGCTCCATTTATAAGCTTTACTCAATGAGCCCCAATGATAAGTTTAGAATGATCACTTTAACTGGCCAATCAACTTGACATGTCTGCACTAAATCTTCCGTAACTTTTGTTTTAGAGCTCAGAATGACACGAATCCAATGCCCACTTTAAGTTAGCTCAATTTTCTTTTTTGTTTGACAAAATTTGAGACAGAATATATACAACAAAGCGTCCAACTAATCCAGTCCATCCCAAACTTCATGATGCCATGCATTATTCTTCATTTATAAGCATTTACTCAATTATCACCAAAGATCAGTTTAGAATGATCATTTTAACTCTCCGATCAACTTGACATGTCTGCACTATATCTTACATAACTTTTGATTTATAGCTCAGAATGACAACAATCAATTGCCCACATTAAGCTAGTTCAGTTTTTAATATTGTGACAAAATATGAGACAGAAATAGATACGACAAAGCATCCAAGTAATCCAATCTATCCCAAACTGCGTGATGTCATGCATTATGCTTCAATTATAAGCCTTTAATCAATGAGCACCAATGATTACTTTAGAATGATCACTTGAACTGGCCAATTAACTTGACATTTCTGCACTAAATCGTCCGTAACTTTTGATTTAGAGCTCAGAATAACAAGTATCCAATGCCCACGTTAAGCTTGCTCAATTTTCTGTATTGTGACAAAATTTGAGAATTAAATGATACGAGAATGCGTTCAAGTAATCCAGTCCATCCCAAACCATGTGATGCAATCCATTATTCTTCATTTATAAGCATTTACTCCATGAGCACAAATGATCAGTTTAGAATGATCATTTTAATGGGCCGATCAACTTGACATGTGTGCACTAAATCATCCATAAATTTTGATTTAAATCTCAGAATGACACGAATCCAACGCCCATGTTAAGCAAATTCAACTTTTTATATTTTGACAAAGCGTCTAAGTTATCCAAGCGTCTAAAATATAATTTGAGACAGAAATAGGGATGACAAAGCGTCTAAGTTATCCAATCTATCCAAACTACTTGATGCCATGCTTTATGCTTCATTTATAAGCCTTTAGTTAATGAGCACCAATGATCTGTTTAAAATTATCACTTTAACTGGCCACTCAACTTGACATGTCCACACTAAATCGTTCGTAACTTTTGATTTAGTGCTCAAAATGACACAAATTCAATGTGCATGTTAAGCTAGCTTAATTTTTTATATTTTAACAAAATTAGAGACAGAAATAGATACGACAAAGCATCCAAGTAATCCAATCTATCCAAAATTGTGTGATGCCATGCGTTATGCTTTAGTTATAAGCCTTTATTTAATGAGCACCAATGAACATTTTAGTATTATCACTTTAACTGGTCGATCAACTTGACATGTCCGCAGTAAATCGTCCATAACTTTAGATATAGAGCTCATAATGACACAAATCCAATACCCACGTTAAGCTAACTCTATGTTTTATATTGTGACGAAATATGAGACAGAAATAGATACGAAAAAGCGTCCAAGTAATCTAATCCATCACAAATAGCATGATGCCATGCATTATTTTTCATTTGTAAGCTTTTACTCAATAAGCACCAATGATCAGTTTAGAATGATCATAGCCGTTCAACTTGACATGTCTGCAGTAAATTATCCACACTAAATCGCCCGTAACTTTTGACACACGAATCCAATGCCCATGCTAAGCTAGCTCAATTTTCTATAGTGTAACAAAATTTGAGACATAAATATATACGACAAAGCATCCAAGTAATCCAATCAATCCAAAATTATGTGATGCCATGCATTATGTTTCATTTATAAACCTTTACTCAATCAGCACCAATGATCCGTTTAGAATGATCACTTTAACTGGCTAATCAACTTGACATGTCCGCACTAAATCGTCAGTAACTTTTGATTTAGAGCTCAGAATGACACGAATCCAATGCCTACGTTAAGCAAACTCAATTTTCTATATTATGACAAAATTTGACACAAAAATAGATACGACAAAACGTACAAGTAATCCTGTCTATCACAAACTGCGTGATCCCATGCATTATTCTTCATTTATAAGCTTTTACTCAATGACCACCAACAATCAGTTTAGAATGATCATTTTAACAGGACGACCAACTTGACATGTCTGCACTATATCGTCCATAATTTTTGATTTATCGCTCAAAATGACCCAAATCAATTGCCCTCATTATGGTAGTTCAATTTTCTATATTGTTACAAAATTTGAAACATAACTAGATACGACCAACCATCCAAGTAATCCAATTTATCCTAAGCTGCGTGATGCCATGCTTTATGCCTAATTTAAAAGTCGTACTTAATGAGCACCAATGATCAGTTTAGAATGATCATTTTAACTGGCCGACCAACTTGACATGTCTGCACTATATCATCCATAACTTTTGATTTATAGCTCAGAATTACACGAATCCAGTGCCCAAAATAAGCTAGTTCAATTTTCTATATTGTGACAAAATTTGATACAGAACTAGATACGAAAATGCGTACAAGTAATCCAATCTATCCCAATTTTCGTGATGCCATGAATTATGCTTCATTTATAACTTTATTCAATCAGCACCAATGATCACTTTAGAATGATTTTGGCCGATCAACTTGATATGTCAACACTAAATCGTCTGTAACTTTTGATTTATAGCTCAGAATGACAGGAATCAAGGCCCATGTTAATCTAGCTCAATTTTCTATATTGTGACAAAATTTGAGACCTAAATTGATACGACAAAGCGTCCAAGTAATCCAATCTTTCCCAAACTGTGTGATGTCATGCATTATTTTTCATTTATAAGCTTTTACTCAATGAATACCAATGATCAGTTTAGAAAGATCATTTTAACTTGCCGATCAACTTGTCATGCATGTACTAAATCGTCCATTACTTTTGATTTCTAGCTCAGAATGACACGAATCAATTGCCCACATTAAGGTAGTTCAATTTTCTATATTGTGACAAAATTTGAAAAATAACTAGATACGAAAAAGCGTTCAAGTAATCCAATTTATCCAAAACTGCGTGATGCCATGACTTATGCCTAATTTAAATGCCTTACTTAATGTGCACCAATGATACGTTTAGAATGATCATTTTAACTCGCCGATCAAGTTGACATGTTCGCACTAAATCGTCCGTAACTTTTGATTTAGATTTCAGAATGACACGAATCCATTGCCCACGTTAAGCTACCTCAGTTTTCTATAATGTGACAAAATTTGAGAAATAAATAGATATGACAAAGTGTCCAAGTAATCCAGTGTTAGGTACGAGGACTGCCATCCTCCTATCCTTTACCAATACCGAAGGCGAACTAAGAGGAATGGAGCTGTGGAGCATAGACCGGAAGTGGAGAGGAATTCCCAACAGTTGGGCCAACAGGGAGGAGAGTCCAGTAGAGATGAAGAGCAAGTAAGAATGGGCCAGCCAGAAAAGAAGCCCAAAGAGAGGGAGCTGTCGAGTGGATTAACCAAAGCGGAGGATCAGGTCCCGGTTAGTGTGAGAGACATGTAGGTAGACAGTTGGGGAGGACGAGCAAGGAAGGGTAGAGGAGAATCAGCAGGGAGATTTGTTGAGAGAGGATAAAAGGGAGGAGGAAGGTTCCTTTTTGGGTATTGGATTAAGTTTAGAGTTGAGAAAAGCTGAACCGTTGTTATGCACGGAACTTGTATTGAATTTCTGGATTGAATACAAGCTTAAGTTCTTATTTCTAATCATCAATCTTAACATTTGGTATCAGAGCAAGTGTTCTGCGACCATGGTGAAGAAAACAGATTGTCGAAAAGATGCTGACCTCACGTTGAAAGAGACGGTAGAGAGGATGCAGGTAGAACTGGGTAAGATCGAGGACTTGGAACAAAACGTGGATAGTATTCAACAACAGCTTAGCTGGCATAGTGTTCTAGATCGTTTAGAGGAGCTCTTGAATCGTGACGAACTCAAATTGGCGATCTCTGGGAAGGCAGTCATGGTAGACACGCCAGAGAAGGGTAGTGCTGCTGACCATACCGCCCTTTATTCCGGAGCAACCGATTTCAGGGGAGAAGGCTCATGGGAAAAGCAAGTTCGACCCACGGAAATCATCGAGCGACTGACGAGAAGAGTAGAGTTACATCTGTTTGATGGAAGTAGCGTCGAGAGTTGGCTATTTCGCATCTGCCAGTACTTCGAACTGGGGCATTTTTCTGAGGAGGAGAAGATCCGGGTTGCGGGAATAAGTTTTGAAGGGGAGACACTTGAATGGTTCCGGTGGGAAAGGGTGAGAAATCCCTTCCGGAACTGGAACAATATGAAAATGCATCTGACAGAGACTTTTGCGGTGAGACGATCAGCATCTCCAGATGAACGACTGCTCACGTTAAGGCAGGAGGGCACCGTGAAAGAGTTTTGCACGGATTTTCGAGTTTTAGCAGCTCAGACGGAGGACATCCACGAACCAGTACTGGAGAAACTCTTTATGGTTGGGTTGCTTCCACCGATCCGAGCCGGCGTGGATCTGTTTGAACCAAGGGGGCTAGATCGAATGATGGCGGTGGCCCAAGGCGTGGAGGACTGGAATCAGATCGACAATGGGCCTGAGATCCACGGGAGTTCAGCGCGAGCTGGGGCGAAAGGGAAGCTCGAGTGGGCCGAGAATCGAAATACCACGTGGCCGACGTGGGTGAAATCAGTCAGCCTAAATATGACCCAAACCCGAGCGACATCGTTTCAAGCAAAAGGAGAAGGAACTTTTGCAAAACCCTACGCGAACAGATTGGAGGATAAGTGGCCACCATTACGCTGGTCCTCAGAAAGCAATCTCCGAGACCGCAAGAAGCAAGGTTTATGCTTCAAATGTGATGAGAAATGCGGAGTGGGCCACCGATGCCGCTTTCACGAGTTTCAGGTCATTGAAATCAGGCTCGATGGAACCGAAAGGGAGGTGATAGGGCAGGAAAAAGATATCGGGGAAGAATACGAGCCCAGAGAAGGAGGAATGTCGGAAATCACAAAACTGTCCCTCAATACCCTCGTTGGGTCGTCATCAACTCGTACTATGAAATTCAGAGGAAAAATTCGAGGTAGGGAGGTCATCATCATGATTGATAGCGGGGCATCACATAATTTTTTATCTGAGGAGTTGGTGAATGCGTTAAAGCTTAAGGCTGAGGCAACCAGTGGGTATGGAGTGCTCCTTGCCACAGGAATCTCCATACGGGGTGGAGGAGTTCACAAAGGGGTGCAGCTCGAGCTTCCAGGTACGACAGCCATCGCCGATTTCCTTCCCATTTGGCTAGGAAGCACTGACATTATTTTGGGCATGGAGTGGTTAGAGATATTGGGGCAAATGGAAATTAATTGGAAAATGCAAGTTATGAAGTTTCAGGCAGGTGGAGAGAAGGTGGTACTCAGAGGGGAACCTGGACTCTGCACATCGGCTGCTTCACTGAAATCTCTATGGAAGACGGTGCAGAGATGTGAGGAAGGAGTCCTAATTGAATTCGGGGTCATACAGTCAGAAAGGTCTCCAGAAATCAGGAAGGACGACCCTAAATTACAGGAGCTGTTAATGAGATATACAGTGGTGTTTGAGGAGCCGCGAGGATTAGCCCCTTCTAGGGGACGAAAACACGCGATCATCCTGAAAGAGGGCACCGGAACGGTGAAGGTTAGACCTTACCATTATTCACAAATTTAGAAAGAAGAAATAGAGAAACAAGTATCCGATATGATGGCTGCCGGAATCATTCAACCTAGTAGTAGTCCTTTTTCCAGCCCGGTCATCCTCTTCAAGAAGAAAGACGGGAGTTGGAGATTTTGCATCGATTATCAGGCTCTAAACAAGGTCACCACTCCGGACAGCTACCCAATACCCATGATTGATCAGCTCTTAGATGAGTTGTGCGGAGCTCAGTTATTCTCCAAGATTGATCTACGATCGGGGTATCACCACATCCGGGTGCGGGCAGAGGATATTCCGAAAACAGCATTCCGGATGCATGACGGACACTATGAATTCCGTGTGATGCCGTTCGGACTCACCAATGCCCCAGCGACGTTTCAGTCCCTAATGAATGACGTTTTTCGGCCTTATCTCAGATGGTTTGTCCTCGTTTTTTTATGACATTTTGGTATATAGCGCAGACGACCAGCAGCACCTCCAACACTTAGAGAAGGTAACGGAAGTCTTGAGCCAGCAACAACTATATGCTAATCACAAGAAGTGTCAGTTCAGCAGTCGGAAGATTGAATATTTGGGGCACATAATCTCAGCACATGGAGTAGAAGCCGATCCGGAGAAAATTTCAGCCATGGTAGGGTGGACGCAACCAACCACGGACAAATAATTGAGAGGGTTCTTGGGGTTAACCGGATATTATAGGCGGTTTGTGAGCGGTTATGGGATAATAGCGAAGCCATTGACCATGTTGCTAAAACAGGACGGATTCCAGTGGGATTCTGAGGCGAGATAAGCTTTTGAGCAACGCAAGGGAGCAATGACCAGGGTATCTGTTCTCAAACTTCCCGATTTCACTGAATTATTTGTTGTAGAAACTGACGCTTCTGGTTATGGACTTGGAGCCGTGCTTATGCCATCCCAAAGACCAATCACGTTCTACAGCAGAGCCTTAACGGATCGAGAATGGTTAAAATCAGTTTATGAGAAAGATTTAATGGCGATAGTGCTGGCTGTCTAGAAGTGGAGGCACTACCTGTTGGGAAGGCGATTCTTGGTAAAAACGGACCAGAACAGCCTTAAATTCCTACTGGAGAAGCGGGAGGTTTGTTTGGATTATCAGAAATGGTTGATTAAACTCTTGGGCTATGACTTTGATATCCAGTACAAACCAGGAACCAAAAACAGAGTGGCAGATGCGTAATCCAGGTATGGTGCACTCGCATCTTTGTTCGCAATCACGATTCCAGACGCTGTGCAGTTAGAGGATATCATTCAGGAAGTGGAACAGCATCCGGAATTGCAGAAATTGATAGCCGAAATCCAAGCAGACCCGACAACACACCCGGATTACTCTCTGGTACAGGGGAGGCTGTTACGCAGAGGAAAATTAGTGGTGGCACCAGGGTCCAGCTCAATCAGACAAATCTTAGTGGAATTTCACAATGGAAGATGTGAGGGTCACGCGCGAGTATTAAAGACTCAGAAATGGATAGCCGAGCTGTTTTATTGGTTGGGGATGATGACGGAGATTAGGAGGTTTGTATCGGAATGTCATGTGTGCCAACGTCAAAAGTACTCTACATTGTCGCCAAACGGACTGCTTCAGCCTTTGCCAATTCCGGACAGAATTTGGGAAGACATAAGTATGGACTTTGTGGAGGGAATGGCAAATTCTAAGGCAATGAACTCGATAATGGTGGTGGTAGACAGGCTTCCAAATACAGTCACTTCATAAGCTTGAAGCATCCTTATTCTGCAGCTGAGATAGCTTTCCACATTTGTGAAAGAGGTGGTCAGATTACATGGATTTCCGAGGACTATTATTTCAGACAGAGACAAGGTGTTTTTGAGCAGTTTCTGGTAGGAAATATTTCGTCTATCGGGGACGGGATTAAAGTACAGCACAGCTTACCATCCGCAAATTGATGGACAGACTGAGGTCGTCAACCGCACATTGGAGACCTATCTTCGGTGCTTTGAGGGGGAAAAGCCCAAAACGTGGGCAATGCAGTTACCCTGGGTGGAATTCTGGTATAACACATCTTTTCATTCAGCGATTAAAATGTCACCCTTCAAAGCCGTGTATGGTCGAGATCCTCCAATGTTGCTTAAGTATGAACATGGCTCGAAAAAGGTAGTAGAATTGGTGGAACAATTGCTGGAAAGGGACTTAGTTCTCGATCAGTTGAAGAGGCATCTGTCTCGAGCTCAGCAGCTCATGAAAAAGCAAACAGATAGGCACCATCGTGACGTCCAGTTTGCAGTTGGAGATTGGGTCTACTTAAAACTCAGGCCGTATCGACAGAGAACATTAGCAAAATGACTCAATGATAAGGTAGCGGCAAGGTATTATGCGCCCTTTATGATAGAATCTCGGATAGGCGCAGTGGCATATCAATTGGCTTTACCTTCAACAGGTAAAATACACAATGTCTTCCATGTTTCGCTTCTGAAAAAGCCGTTAGGAGCAGCAGTGGAAAGCTCGGTATTACCTTAGCAGTTATTAGCTGATTTTACGTAGCAGGGTGTTCCCGAGCAGGTGTTGCAGTCGCGTTTCAACTCAGCAACAGGACAAGACGAGCTCTTAACCAAATGGAGGCACTCCCCAGCACAAGACAATTCGTGGGTAGCAAAAGAATGGATAAGTGAGCAGTACCCGGAGCTCAATCTTGAGGACAAGATTGTTTCTACAGAGGGAGGTATTGTTAGGTACGAGGACGGCCATCCTCTGATCCTTTACCAATACCGAAGGTGAACTAAGAGGAAAGGAGCTGAGGATCATAGACAGGAAGTGGAGACGAATTCCCAACAGTTGGGCCAACAGGGAGGAAAGTCCAGTAGAGATGAAGAGCAAGTAAGAATGGGCCAGCCAGTAGAGAAGCCCAAAGAGAGGGAGCTGTGGAGTGAATTAACCAAAGGGGAGGATCAGGTTCCGGTTAGTGTCAGAGACACGTAGGCAGACAGTTGGGGAGGACGAGAAAGGAAGGGTAGAGGAGAATCAGCAGGGAGATTTGGTGACAGAGGATAAAAGGGAGGAGGAAGGTTCTTTTTTGGGTATCGGATTAAGTTTAGAGTAGAGAAAAGGTGAACCGCTGTTATTCACGGAACTTGTATTGAATTTCTGGATTGAATACAAGCTTAAGTTCTTATTTCAAATCATCCAGTCTATCACAAACTGCGTGATGCCCTGCAATATTTTTCATTTATAAGCGTTTACTCAATGAGCATCAATGATCAGTTTAAAATGATCATTTTACCTGGCCGATAAACTTGACATGTCTGCACTAAATTGTCCATAACTTTTGATTTGTACCTCAGAATGACACGGAATCCAATGCCCACATTAAGCTAGTTTAATTTTTTATATTATGTAAAAATTTGAACCAGAACTAGATACAAAAAAGCGTCCAAGTAATCCAATCTATCCAAACAGTGTGATGCCATGCATTATGCTTCATTTATAAGCCTTTAGTAAATCAGCACCAGTGATCAATTTAGAATGATCACATTAACTGGCCTATCAACTTGACATATCCACACTAAAATGGTCCGTAAATTTTGATTTAGAACTCTTAATAACATGAATCAAATGCTGACGTTAAGCTAGTTCAATTTTCTATATTGTGACAAAATTTGAGACAGAAATAGATACGACAAAGCGTACAAGTAATTCAATCCTTCCCAAATTGTGTGATTCCATGTTTTATGCCTCGTTTCTAAGCCTCACTTAATGAGCACCAATGATTAGTTTAGAATGATCATTTTAACTCGCCGATAAACTTGATATGTCCGCACAAAATCGTCCGTAACTTTTGATTTAGAGCCAAGAAACACACGAATTCAATGCCCACGTTAATCTAGCTCATTTTTCTATATTGTGACAAATTTTGAGATAGAAATAGAAAACGGCAAAGCGTCCAAGTATTCCAATCCATCCCAAACTGCGTGATGTCATGCATTATTTTCCAATTATAAGCTTTTACTGAATGAGCACCAATGATCAATTTAGAATAATCATATTAACTGGCCGATCAACTTGACATGTTCACACTAAATCGTTTGTAACTTTTGATTTATAGCTTAGAATGACACGAGTCCAATGCCTACGTTAAGCAATCTCATTTTTCTATATTTTGACAAAATTTAAGATAGAAATAAAGATGACAAACTATCCAAGTAATCCAATCTATTTAAACTACTTGATGCCATGCTTTATGCTTCATTTATAAGACTGTACTTAATGAGCACCAATGATCTGTTTAGAATGATCACTTTAACTTGCCACTCAACTTGACATGTCCGTATTAAATAGTCCGTAACTTTTGATTTAGAGCTTAGAATGACACGAATCCAATGCCCACATTAAGCTAGCTTAATTATCTCTATTGTGACAAAATTTGATACAGACGTAGATACAACAAAGTGTCCAAGTAATCCAATCCATCCAAAACTGTGTGATGCCATGCATTATTTTTCATTAATAAGCTTTTACTCAATGAGCACCAATGATCAGTGTAGAATGATCATTTTAGCTGGCCGATCAACTTGTCATGTTTGCACTAAATCGTCCATAACTTCTGATTTATAACTAAGAATGACACGAATTCAATCCCCACATTTAGCTAGTTCAATTTTCTATTTTGTGACAAAATTTAAAACAGAACAAGATACGATAAAGCGTCCAAGTAATCCAATGTATCCCAAACTGCGTGATGCCATTCTTTATGCGTCATTTAAAAGCCTTACTTAATGAGCACCAATAATCAGTTTAGAATGATCATTTCAAGTCGCCGATCAAATTGACATGTCCGTACTAAATCGTCCATAACTTTTGATTTAGAGCTCAGAAACACACGAATCAAATGCCTACGTAAAGCTAGCTCAATTTCTATAGTGTAACAAAATTTGAGAGAGAAATAGATACGACGAAGAATCCAAGTAATCCATGCTATCCAAAACTGTGTGACGCCATGCATTATGCTTTATTTATAATCCTTTACTCAATCAGCACCAATGATCAGTTTAGAATGATCACTTTGACTGGCTAATCAACTTGACATGTCCACACTAAATCATCAGTAACTTTTGATTTGGAGCTCAGAATGACACGAATCCAATGCCCACGTTAAACAAACTCAATTTTCTATATTTTGACAAAATTTTAAGATTGAAATAGAGACGACGAAGCGTCTAAGTAATTCATTCTATCCAAACTACTTGATGTAATACTTTATGCTTAATTTATAAGCCTTCACTTAATGAGCTCCAACGATATGTTTAGAATGATCACTTTAACTTGCCACTCAACTTGACATGTCCACAAAATTTGAGACAGAAATATATCATCCGTAACTTTTTATTTAGATCTCAGAAAACACGAATCCAATGCCCACGTTAAGCTAGCTCAATTATCTATAGCGTATAAAAATTTGAGACCAAAATAGATATGACAAAGCGTCCATGTAATCCAATAAATCCAAAACCGTGTGATGCCATGCATTATGCTCCATTTATAAGCCTTTACTTAATGAGCACCAACATCAATTTACAATGATCACTTTAACGGGCCGATCAACTTGACACGTACACACTAAATCTTCCGTAACTTTTGACTTAGAGCTCAGAAAGACACGAATCCAATGCCCACGTTAAGCTAGCTCAATTTTCTATATTGTAACAAAATTTGAGACAAAAATATATATGACAAAGCGTCCAAGTAATCCAATCTACCAAAACTGTGTGATGCCATGTATTATGCTTCATTTAGAACCCTTTACTTAATGAGCACAATTGATCAGTTCAGAATGATCACTTTAACTGGCCGATCATGTTTACATGTCCGTACTAAATCGTTCGTAACTTTTGATTTATAGCTCTGAATGGCACGAATACATTGCGCACATTAAACTAGTTAAATTTTCTATGTTGTGAAAAAATTTGAGACAGAACTAGATACGACAAAGCATTCAAGTAATCCAATCTATCCCGAACTGCATGATACCATGCTTTATACTTCATTTATAAGGCTTTACTTAATGAGCACCAATGATCAGTTTAGAATGTTCACTTTAACTAGCCGATCAACTTGACATGTCCGTACTAAATCGTGTGTATTTTTCGATTTACAGCTCAGAAACACACGAATCCAATGCCCACGTTAAGCTAGCTCAATTTTCTATATTGTAACAAAATTTGAGACAAAAATAGATATGACAAAGCATCCAAGTAATCCAATCTACCAAAACAGTGTGACGCCATGTATTATGCTTCATTTATAAGCCTTTACTCAACGAGCACCATTGATCAGCTTAGAATGATCACTTTAACAGGCCGATCAAGTTGACATGTTACACTAAATCATCTGTTACTTTTGATTTTTAGTTCTGAATGAAACGAATACAATGCGCACATTAAACTAGTTAAATTTTCTATGTTGTGAAAAAATTTGAGACTGAACTAGATACGACAAAGCATCCAAGTAATCCAATCTATCCCAAGCTGTGTGGTGCCATGATTTATGTTTCATTTATAATGCTTTACTTAATGAGCACCAATGATCAGTTTAGAATGATCACTTTAACAAACCGATCAACTTGACATGTCTGCACTAAATCGTGTGTACTTTTCGATTTAGAGCTCCAAAACACACGAATCTAATGCCCACATTAAGCTAGCTCAATTTCTATATTGTAACAAATTTTGAGATAGAAATAGATATGAAACGGCGTCCAAGTAATCCAATATATCCAAAACAGTGTGATGCCATGCATTATGCTTCATTATAAGCCTTTACTCAATAAGCACCAATGATAAGTTTATAATGATCACTTTAACTGGCCTACCAACTTGACATGTACGCATTAAATCATCCGTAACTTTTGATTTACAGCTCAGAATGACCCGAATCCAATGCCCACATTAAGCTATTTCAATTTTCTATATTTTGACAAAATTTGAAACAGAACTAGATACCACAAAGTCCTTACTCAATGAGCTCCGAATTACACGAATCTAATTCGCACGCTAAGCTAGCTTAATTCGACAAAATTTGAAACAGAAATAGAGACGACAAAGTGTCCAAGTAATCCAATCTATGCATGATGCCATGATTTATGCTTCATTAATAAGCCTTGACTTAGTGAGCACCAATGATCAGTTTAGAATCATCACTTTTACTGGCCGATCAACTTGACATGTCTGCACGAAATCGTCCGTAACTTTTTATTTAGAGCTAAGAATGACACGAACCCAATGACGTTAAGCTAGCTCAATTTTCTATATTTTGACAAATTTGGGATAGAAATAGAGACGAAAAAACGTTCAACTAATCCAATCTTTCCCAAACTGCGTGATGCCATGCTTTATGTTTCATTTATAAGTCTTTACTCAATGAGCACCAATGATCAGTTTAGAATGAACACTTTAACTAGTCGATCAACTTGACATGTATGCCCTAAATCATCCGTAACTTTTGATTTAGAGCTCTAAAACACACGAATCCAATGTCCACGTTATGCTAGCTCAATTTTCTATATTGTAACAAAATTTTAGACTGAAATAGATACGACAAAGCGTCCAAGTAATCCAATCTATTGAAAATTGTGTGATGCCATGCATTTCTCTTCATTTATAAGCCTTTACTCAGTGAGTACCAATAATCAGTTTAGAATGATCATTTTAACTGGCCGATCAACTTGTCATATCTGCAATAAATGGTCTATAAGTTTTCATCTATAGCCCAGAATGACAGGAATCCAATGATCACATTAAGCTAGTTCAGTTTTCTATATTGTGACAAAATTTGAAACAGAACTAGATACAAAAAAGCGTCCAAGTAATCCAATATATCCCAAACTGCGTGTTGTCATGCATTATGCTTCATTTATAAGAATTTACTCAGTGGGCACAATTGATTAGTTAAGAATGATCACTTTAATTGGCTGATCAACTTAAGTTGTCCGCACTAAATCGTCCGTAACTTTTGATTTAGAGTTTGAAACTCACGAATCCAATGCCCACATTAACCCATCTCAATTTTCTATATTTTGACAAAAATTGAGACAGAAATAGAGACGAAAAAGCATCTTAGTAATCCAATCTTTCCAAAATTGTGTGATTCCATGCATTATACTTCATTTATAAGCCTTAACTCAATGAGCACCAATGATCTGTTTAGAATAATCCCTTTATTTGGCGGATCAAGATGACATGTGCGCACTAAATCGTCAGTAACTTTTGATTTATAGCTCATAATGACACGAATCCAATGCCCATCTTAATCTATTTCAATTTTCTATATTGTGACAAAATTTGAGACAGAACTAGATACTACAATGCGTCCAAGTAATCCAATCTATCCCAAATTGCGTGATGCCATGTATTATGTTTCATTTACAAGCCTTTACTTAATGAACACCAATGATCTGTTTAGAATGATCACTTAAACTGGCTACTCAACTTGACATGTCCGCACTAAACCGTCCGTAACATTAGATTTAAAGCTCAGAATGACACGAATCCAATGCCCACATTAATCTAGCTCAATTTTCTACATTGTAACAAAATTTGAGACCGAAATAGATACGACAAAGCTTCCAAGAAATCCAATCTTTCCAAAACTATGTGATGCCATGAATTATTCTTCATTTATAAGCCTTTATTAATGAGCACAATTGATCAGTTTAGAATGATCACATTAACAGGCCGATCAACTTGACATGTCCCAACTATATCGCATGGAATTTTTAATTTAGAGTTCTGAAACACATGAATCCAATGCCCACGTTAGGGTATCTCTATTTTCTATAGTCTAAGAAAATTTGAGATAGAAATAGATACGACAAAGCGTCCATGTAAGCCAGTCCATCCCCAACTGCATTTTGCCATGCATTACTTATCATTTATAAGCTTTTACTCAATGAGCACCAATGATCAGTTTAGAATGATCACTTTAACAGGTCGATAACCTTGATATGTCCTCTTTAAATCATCTGTAACTTTTGTTTTATAGCTCAGAATAATACGAATCCAATGCCCACGTTAATCTAGCATAAGTTTCTATATTTTGACAAAATTTGAAATAGAAATAGAGATGACAAAGCGTCGAAATAATCCAATATATCCCAAAATGCGTGATGCCATGCTTTATGCTTCATTTATAAGCATTTACTAAATGAGCAACGCTGATCAATTTAGAATTATCACTTTAACTGGCCGATCAACTTGACATGTTCGCACTAAATCGTCCGTAAGTTTTGATTTAGAGCTTAGAAACACATGAATCTAATGCCCACGTTAAGCTATCTCAATTTTCTATATTGTAACAAAATTTGAGACATAAATAGATATGACAAAGTTTCCAAATAATCCAATCTATCCAAAACTTTGTGATCCCATGCATTCTGCTTCATTTATAAGCCATTACTCAATGAGCACCAAAGATCAGTTTAGAATGATCGTTTTAACTAGCCGATCAACTTCACATGTCCGCACTAAATTGTCCATAACTTAGAATGACACGAATCCAATGACCACATTAAGCTATTTCAATTTTCTATATTGTGACAAAATTTGACACAGAACTAGATACGAGTAATCCAATTAATCCCAAACTGCATGATGCCATGAATTATGCTTCATTTATAAGCATTTCCTCAATGAGCACCAATTATCATTTTAGAATGATCATTTTAACTGGCTACTAAACTGGAAATGTCCACACTAAATGGTCCGTAACATTTTATTTAGAGGTCAAAATGACACGAATCCAATGCCCACGTTAAGCTAGCTAAATTTTTTATACTGTAACAAAATACGAGACCGAAATGGAGACGACAAACCATCCAAGTATTCCAATCTATCCAAACTACTTGATGACATGCTTTATGCTACATTTATAAGCTTTTACTTAATGAGCACCAATGATCTATTTAGAATGATCACTTTAACTGCCCACTCAACTTGATATATCAGCACTAAATTGTCCGTAACGTTTGATTTAGAGCTCAGAATGACACGAATCCATTGCCCACGTTTAGGTAGCTCATTTCTCTATATTTTGACAAAATTTGAAACAGAAAAAGAGACGACAAAGGATCCAAGTAATCCAATCTATCCAAACTGCTTGTTGCCATGCTTTATGCCATGCTTTAAGCCATGCTTTACACTTCATTTATAAGACTTTACTTAATGAGCACCAATGATTTGTTTAGAATGATCAGTTTAATTGGCCACTCAACTTGATATGTCAGCACTGAATCATCAGTAAATTTTGATTTGGAGCTCAGAATGACACGAATCCAATCCCAACATTAAACTAGCTCATTTCTCTATATTTTCACAAAACTTGAGACATAAATAGAGAGGGAAAAGCATCAAAATTATTCAATCTATCGCAAACTGCGTGGTGCCATGCATTATGCTTCATTTATAAGCCTTTACTCAATGAGCACCAATGATCAGTTTAGAATGATCACTTTAACAGGCCGATCAATTTGACATGTAAGAACTAAATCGTCCGTAACTTTTTATTTATGGCTCAGAATGACATGAATCCATATTGTAGGCTAGCTCAATTTACTATATTGTAACAAAATTTGAGACAAAAATATATATGACAAAGCGTCCAACTAATCCAATCCATCCAAAACTGTGTGATGCCATGCCTTTACACAATGAGCACCAATGATCAGTTTAGAATGATCACTTTAACTGGCCGATCAACTTGACATGTCCCCAATAAATCGTCTGTAATTTTTATTTTAGAGCTCATCATGACACAAATTCAAAGCCCACATTATGCTAGCCCAATTTTCTATATTTTGAAGAAAGTGGATACAACAATAGAGACGAAAAAGCGTCCAAGTAATACAATCTATCCAAAGTACATGATGTCATGATTTATGCTACATTCATAAGCCTTTATTTAATGAGCACCAATGATCTGTTTAGTATGATCACTTTAACCGGCCACTCAACTTGACATGTCCACAATAAATGGTCCGGTAACTTCTTATTTAGAGCTCAGAATGACATGAATCCAATGCCCACATTAAGCTAGCTCAATTCTCTATATTGTAACAAAATTTGAGATAGAAATAAATACGACAAAGCGTCCAAGTAACCCAATATATCCAAAACTATTTGATGCCATGTAATATGCTTCATTTATAAGCCGTTACTCAATGAGAACCAATGATCAGTTTAGAATAATCACTTTAACTGGTCGATTAACTTGACATGTCCGCACTAAATCGTCCTTAACATTTGATTTAGAGCTCAGATGACACGAATCCAATGCCGACATTAGGATAGCTCAATTTTCTATAATGTGACCAATTTTGAGACATAAATAGATCCGACAAATCATCCAAGTAATCTAATTCATCCCACACTGCATCATGCCATGCATTGTTTTTCATTTATAAGTTTTACTCAATGAGCACCAATGATCATTTTAACTAGCCGATCAACTTTTCATGTCTGCACTAAATCATCCATAACTTTTGATTTATAGATCAAAATGACACGAATCCAATGCCCACATTAATCTAGTTCAATTTTTTATATTGTGACAAAATTTTAAACAACTCTAGATACGACAAAGCATCCAAGTAATCCAATCTATCCCAAAATGCATGATGCCATGAATTATGATTCATTTATAAGCCTTTACTCAATGAGCACCAATGATCAGTTTAGAATAATCGTTTTAACTCCCCAATACACTTGACATGTACGCACTAAATATTCTGTAACTTTTGATTTAGAGCTCAGAAACACACGAATCCAGTGCCCACATTAAGCTAGCTCAATTTTCTATAGTGTAACAAAATTTGAGATAGAAAAAGATACGACAAAGCGCCAAAGTAAGCTAGTACATCCTCAATTGCGTGATGGCATGCATTACTTATCATTTATTAGCTTTTACTCAATGAGCACAAATGATCAGTTTAGAATGATAATTTTAATTGGCCAATCAACTTGTCATGTATGCACTAAATCGTGCATAGCTTTTGATTTATAGCTCAGAATGATACGAATCAATTGCTCACATTAAGCTAGTTCAATTTTCTATATTGTGACAAAATTTGAGGCAGAAATAGATAAGACAAAGCGTCCAAGTAATCCAATTTATCCCAAACTGTGTGATGCCATGCATTATTTTCCATTTATATGCTATTATTCAATGAGCACCAATTATCTGTTTAGAATGATAATTTTAACTGGCTGATCAACTTGTCATGGCTGCACGAAATCGTCCATAACTTTTGATTTATAGCTCAAAATGACATGAATCCAATGCCCACCTTAAGCTAGTTCAATTTTCTATATTGTGACATAATTTGAAACAACTCTAGATACGATAAAGCATCCAAGTAATCCAATCTATCCCAAACAGCGTGATGTCATGCATTATACTTCATTTATAAGCTTTTACTTTATGAGCACCAATGATCAATTTAGAATAATCATTTTAACTCGCCAATCAACTTGACATGCCAACACTAAATGGTCTGTAACTTTTGATTTAGAGCCCAGAAACACACGAATCCAATGCCCGCGTTAAACTAGCTCAATTTTCTACTGTGTAACAAAATTTGAGACAGAAATAGATACGACAAAACATCCAAGTAATCCAGTCAATCCCCAAATGTGTGATGCCATGCATTATTCTCATTTATAAGCTTTTACTCAATGAGCACCAACAATCAGTTTAGATTAATCATTTTAACTGGCCGATCAACTTGACATTTCAGGACTATATCGTCCATAACTTTTGATTTATAGCTCAGACTGACATGTATCAGTTGCCCACATTAAGGTAGCTCAATTTTCTATATTGTGACAAAATATGAGATAGAAATTGATACGACAAAGCGTACAAGTAATCAATTCCATCCCAAAATGCTTGATGCCAAGCATTATTTTCCTTTTATAAGATTTTACTCAATGAGCACCAATGATCAATTTAGAATGATCATTTTAATTGGCCGATCAAGTTTTCATGTCTGCACTAATTCATCCATAACTTTTGATTTATAGCTCAAAATCACACGAATCCAATGCCCACATTAAGGTAGTTCAATTTTCTATATTGAGACAAATTTTGAAACAACTCTAGATACGAAAATGAATCCAAGTAATCGAATCTATCCCAAATTGCATGATGTCATGCATTATACTTCATTTATAAGCCTTTACTCAATGAGCACCAATGAGAAGTTTAGAATAATTATTTTAACTCGCCAATCAACTTGACATGTCTACACTAAATGGTCCATAACTTTTGATTTAGAGCTAAAAAAACACGAATCCAATGCCCACGTTAAGCTTGGTCAATTTTCTACAGTCTAACAAAATTTGAGACAGAAATAGATACAACAAAGCATCCAAGTAATCCATTCCATCTCCGACTGCGTGATGCCATTCATTATTCTTCATTTATAAGCTTTTACTAAATGAGCACCAACGAGATCAGTTTAGAATAATCATTTTAACTAGCAGATCAACTTGACTTGTCTGCAGTGTATTGTCCATAACTTTTGATTTATAGCTCAGAATGACACGTATCAATTGCCCACATTAAGCTAGCTCAATTTTATATATTATGACGAAATTTGATACAGAAATAGATACGACAAAGCGTACAAGTAATCCAATGCATCCCAAAATGCGTGATGGCATGCATTATTTTTTATTTATTAGCTTTTACTCAATGAGCACCAATGATCACTATAACTGGCCGATCAACTTGACATTTCCCCACTAAATCGTCTGTAATTTTTGATTAAGAGCTTAGAATGACACGAATCCAATGCGCACGTTAATCTAGAATAATTTCCTATCTTGTGAGAATATTTGAGACAGAAATAAAGACGACAATGCGTCCAAGTAATCCAATCTATCCAAACTACCTGTTGGCATGCTTTATGCTTCATTTATAAGCTTTTACTCAATGAGCACCAATGATTAGTTTAAAATGATCATTTTAATTGGCCGATCAACTTGACATGTCTGCACTATATCGTCCATAACTTTTGATTTATAGTTCAAAATGACACGAATCCAATTCCCACATTAACCTAGTTCAATTTTCTATATTGGGACAAAATTTGAGACAAAATTAGATACGACAAAATTTGAATAACAGTTGAGACAAATTGTCTCTGACTATCATTTTGATCCCGAATATTGCATATCTCAACAAGGTCAGGTAGAGGTTTCTTCATAATAATTGGGCTTCAAATAATTAAGTACTTCTCATTCAATCTAGCCAGAAAATTAATGGTACGAGCTCTATCTATTTTATTTTGTGCATATCATTGACTTGCACAATTAAATTTCTACAACAAGCATACGGTTCAACAAATTCAGTCCCATCAAAGTTATCCCATAATGTTTTCAAAGTAGTATAATAAACATTGAGATCCATAGATCCTTGACGAAAGTGTTGAATTTGCTAAACTAGTTGAAATGTTCTTGGCAATATGCTTTGCCAAGCACCAATAATGCATGGCAGCACTATTTTTGTCTTACATTTTGTGACATAGAGAAAATTGAGCTACCTTAGCGTGGGCATTGGATTCGTGTAATTATGAGCAATAAATCAAAAGTTATGGATGATTTAGTGCAGACACGTCAAGTTGATCGACCAGTTAAAATGATCATTCTAAACTGATCATTTGTGCTTATTGAGTAAATGCTTACAAATGAAGCATAATGCAGAGCATCACGCAGTTTGGGATAGATTGGATTACTTGGACTCTTTGTCGTATCTCAAATATTGTTACAATATAGAAAATTGGGCTAGCTTAACGTGGGCATCGGATTCGTGTTATTCAGAGCTCTAATCAAAAGTTACGGACGATTTAGTACGGATATTTCAAATTGATCGGCAAGTTAAAATGATCATTCTTTACTGATCATTGATTCTTATAGAGCAAAAGCTTATAAATGAAGCATAATTCATGGGATCACGCAGTTCGGGATAGATTGGATTACTTGGACGCTTCTTCGTCTCTATTTTTGTCTATAATTTTAGCAAAATATACAAAATTGAACTAGCTTAACATGGGCATTGAATTCGTGTCATTATGAGCTATAAATCAAAAGTTATGGACGATTTAGTGCACACATGTCAAGTTGATCGGCCAGTTAAAATGATCATTCTAAACTGATCATTGGTGCTTATTGAGTAAAGGCTTATCAATGAAGCATAATGGAGAGCATCACGCAGTTTGGTATAGATTGGATTACTTGGACGCATTGTCATATCTACTTTTGTCTCAAATTTTGAATGAATATAGAAAATCGAGTTAGCTTAACGTGGACAATGGATTCGTGTAATTATGAGCTACAAATCAAAAGTTATGGACGATTTAGTGCAGACATGTCAAGTTGATCGGCCAGTTAAAATGATCATTCTCAACTGATAATTGGTGATCATTGAGTAATGGCTTATAAATGAAGCATAATGCAGAGCATCGCCCAATTCGTTATAGATTGGATTATTTGGAAAATTTGTCATATCTATTTCTGCCTCAAAATTTGTCACAACATAGAAACTTAATCTAGCTTTATATAGGCAATGGATTCGTGTCATTCGGAGTTCTAAATCAAAAGTTACGGACAATTTTTTTGGACATGTCAAGTTGATCGGCCAATAAAATGATCATTCTTAACTGATCATTGGTGCCTATTGAGTAAAAGCATATAAATGAAATATAATGCATGGGATCATACACTTCGGGATAGATTCAATTACTTGGACACTACTTCGTCTCTATTTTTGTCTACAATTTTGTGAAGATATAAAAAATTGAGCTAGCTTAATGTGGGCATTGGATTTGTGTCATTATGGGTTATAAATAAAAAAGATATGGATGATTTAGTGTAGACATGTCAAGTTGATTGGCCAGTTAAAATGATCATTCTAAACTGATCATTGGTGCTTATTGAGTAAAGGCTTACAAATGAACCATAATGCAGAGCATCACACAATTCGGTATAGATTGCATTACTTGGACGTTTGTCTTATCTATTTCTGTCTCAAAATTTCTCACAACATAGAAAATTGAGCTAGCTTAACGTAGGCAATGGATCCATGTCATTCGGAGCTCCAAATCACAAGTTACAGATGATTTTGTTCGGATACGTCAAGTTGATTGGACAGTTCAGATGAACATTTTAACTGATCATTGGTGCTTATTAAATAAAAGCATATAAATAAACTATAAGGCATGGGATCACGCAGTTTGGGATTACTTGGATGCTTTATCATATCTATTTTTGTCTTAAAGTTTGTCATAATATTGAAAATTGAGCTAGCTTTGCGTGGGCATTGGATTCGTGTAATTATGAGCTATAAATCAAAAGTTATGGACAATTTAGTGCACACACGTTAAGTTCATCGGTCAGTTAAAATAATCATTCTAGACTGATCATTTGTGCTTATTGAGTAAATGCTTACAAATGAAGCACAATGCAGAGCATCACGCAGTTTGGGATAGAATGGATCACTTGGACTATTTGTCGTATTTATTTTTTGTCTCAAATATTGTTACAATATAGAAATTGGGCTTTTAACGTGGGCCTTGGATTCGTGTCTTTCAGAGCTCTAAATCAAAACTTATGGACAATTTAGTGCGGCAATTTCAAGTTGATCAGCAAGTTAAAATGATCGTTCTTAACTAATCATTGGTGCTTATATAGTAAAAGCTTATAAATGAAGCATAATGCGTGGGATCACGTATTTCAGGATTGATTGGAATTCTTGGATGCTTCTTCGTCTCTATTTTTGTCTATAATTTTGGCAAAATACAGAAAATTGAACCAGTTTAACGTGGGCATTGAATTCGTGTCATTATGAGCTATAAATCAAAAGTTATGGACGATTTAGTGCACACACGTCAAGTTCATCGGTCAGTTAAAATGATCATTCTAAACTGATCATTTGTGCTTATTGAGTAAATGCTTACAAATGAAGCACAATGCAGAGCATCACGCAGTTTGGGATAGAATGGATTACTTGGACTCTTTGCCGTATTTATTTTTTGTCTCAAATATTGTTACAATATAGAAATTGGGCTTTTAACGTGGGCCTTGAATTTGTGTCATTCGGAGCTTTAAATCAAAACTTACGGACGATTTAGTGCGGCAATTTCAAGTTGATCGGCAAGTTAAAATGATTCTTCTTAACTAATCATTGGTGCTTATATAGTAAAAGCTTATAAATGAAGCATAATGTGTGGGATCACGTATTTCAGAATTGATTGGAATTCTTGGATGTTTCTTCGTCTCTATTTTTGTCTATAATTTTGGCAAAATATAGAAAATTGAACCAGTTTAACGTGGGCATTGAATTCGTGTCATTATGAGCTATAAATCAAAAGTTATGGATGATTTAGTGCAGACATGTCAAGTTGATCGGCCAGTTAAAATGATCATTCTAAACTGATCATTGGTGCTTATTGAGTAAAGCCTTATCAATGAAGCCTAATGCAGAGCATCTCACAATTCGGTATAGATTGGATTACTTGGACACTTTGTCATATCTACTTTTGTTTCAAATTTTGTATGAATATAAAAAATTGGGCTACCTTAACGTGGGGCATTGGATTCTTGTTATAATGATCTATAAATCAAAAGTTATGTACGATTTAGTGCAGATATGTCAAGTAGATCAGCCTATTAAAATGATCATTCTTAACTGATCTTTGGTGCCTATTGAGTAAAAGCATATAGATGAAGCATAATGCATGGGATCATGCAGTTCGGGATAAATTCGATTACTTGGACACTACTTCGTCTCTATTTCTGTCTACAATTTTGTGAAAATATAGAAAATTGAGCTAGTTTAACGTAGAAATTGGAGCCCATTCAGTAAACGCTAATAAATGAAGAATAATGTATGGAATCAAGTATTTTAGATAGATTGGATAACTTGGACACTTTGTCGTCTCTATTTCAGTCTCAAATTTTGTCAAAATATAGAAAATTGAGTTTTCTTATCATGGGCATTGTATTCAAGTTATTATGAGCTATAAATCAAATGTTATGGACAATTTAGTGCAAACAAGTCAAGTTGATCGGCCAGTTGAAATGATCATTCTAAACTGATCATTGGTGCCTATTGAGTAAAAGCATATAAATGAAACATAATGCATGGGATATATTCGACTACTTGGACACTACTTTGTCTCTATTTTTGTCTACAATTTTGTGAAAATATAAAAAATTGAGCTAGCTTAATGTGGGCATTGGATTTGTGTCATTATGAGCTATAAATAAAAAAAGATATGGACGATTTAGTGCAGACATGTCAAGTTGATTGGCCAGTTAAAAGGATCATTCTCAACTGATCATTGGTGCTTATTGAGTTAAGGCTACCAAATGAACCATAATGCCAAGCATCACGCAGTTTGGTATCGATTTCATTACTTGGATGCTTTGTCTTATCTATTTCCGTCTCAAAATTTCTCACAACATAGAAAATTGAGCTAGCTTAACGTAGGCAATGGATTCGTGTCATTCGGAGCTCCAAATCAAAAGTTACAGACGATTTTGTTCAGATATGTCAAGTTGATCGGCGAGTTCAGATGATCATTTTTAATTGATCATTGGTGCTTATTAAGTAAAAGCATATAAATAAAGTATAAGGCATGGGATCACGCAGTTTGGGATTACTTGGACGCATTATCATATCTATTATTGTCTTAAATTTTGTCATAATATTGAAAATTGAGCTAGCTTAGCGTGGGCATTGGATTTGTGTAATTATGAGCTATAAATCAAAAGTTATGGACGATTTAGTTGCAGACACGTCAAGTTCATCGGTTAGTTAAAATGATCATTCTAAGCTGATCATTTGTGCTTATTGCGTAAATGCTTACAAATGAAGCACAATGCAGAGCATCACGCAGTTCGGGATAGAATGGATTACTTGGACTCTTTGTCGTATTTATTTTTTGTCTCAAATATTGTTACGATATAGAAAATTGGGCTTGCTTACCGTGGGCATTGGACTCGTGTCATTCGGAGCTCTAAATAAAAAGTTATGGAAGATTTAGTGCGGCAATTTCAAGTTGATCGGCAAGTTAAAATGATCCTTCTTAACTAATCATTGGTGCTTATATAGTAAGAGCTTATAAATGAAGCATAATGCATAGATCACGCATTTCAGGATTGATTGGAATTCTTGGATGCTTCTTCGTCTCTATTTTTTGTCTATAATTTTGGCAAAATATAGAAAATTGAACCAACTTAACGTGGGCATTGAATTCGTATCATTATGAGCTATAAATCAAAAGTTATGGACGGTTTTAGTGCAGACATGTCAAGTTGATCGGCCAGTTAAAATGATCATTCTAAACTAATCATTGGCGCTTATTGAGTAAAGCCTTATCAATGAAGCATAATGCAGAGCATCTCACAATTCGGTATAGATTGGATTACTTGGACGCTTTGTCGTATCTACTTTTGTTTCAAATTTTGTATGAATATAGAAAATTGAGATACCTTAACGTGGGGCATTGGATTCCGGTTATAATGAGCTATAAATCAAAAGTTATGTACGATTTAGTGCAGATATGTCAAGTTGATCGGCCTATTAAAATGATCATTCTAAACTGATCATTGGTGCTTATTGAGCAAAGCCTTATCAATGAAGCATAATGTAGAGCATCTCACAATTTGGTATAGATTGGATTACTTGGACGCTTTGTCATATCTACTTTTGTTTCAAATTTTGTATGAATGTAGAAAATTGAGCTACCTTAACGTGGGGCATTGGATTCCTGTTATAATGAGCTATAAATCAAAAGTTATGTACAATTTAGTGCAGACATGTCAAGTTGATCAGCCTATTAAAATGATCATTCTTAACTGATCATTGGTGCCTATTGAGTAAAAGCATATAGATGAAGCATAATGCATGGGATCATGCAGTTCGGGATAGATTCGATTACTTGGACACTACTTTGTCTATATTTCTGTCTACAATTTTGTGAAAATATAGAAAATTGAGCTAGTTTAACGTGGACATTGGAGCCCATTGAGTAAACGCTAATAAATGAAGAATAATCTATGGCATCAAGTATTTTGGATAGATTGGATAACTTGGACGCTTTGTCGTCCCAATTTCAGTCTCAAATTTTGTCAAAATATAGAAAATTGAGTTTGCTTATGATGGGAATTGTATTCGTGTTATTATGAGCTATAAGTCAAATGTTATGGACAATTTAGTGCAGACATGTCAAGTTGATCGGCTAGTTGAAATGATCATTCTAAACTGATCATTGGTGCTTATTGAGTAAAGGCATACAAATGAACCATAATGCTGAGTATCACGCAGTTCGGTATAGATTGCATTTCTTGGATGCTTTGTCTTATCTATTTCAGTCTCAAAATTTCTCACAATATTGAAACTTGAGCTAGCTCAACGTATGCAATGGATTTGTGTCATTCGGAGCTCTAAATCAAAAGTTACAGACGATTTTTTTTCGGACATGTCAAGTGGATCGGCCAGTTCAGATGATCATTTTTAACTGATCATTGGTGCTTATTATGTAAAAACATATAAATAAAGCATAATGCAATGGATCACGCAGTTTGGGATTACTTGGCCACTTTGTCATATCTATTTTTGTCTTAAATTTTGTCATAATATTGAAAATTGAGCTAGCTTAGTGTGGGCATTGGATTCGTGTATTTATGAGATATAAAGCAAAAGTTATGGACGATTTAATGCAGACACGTCAAGTTCATCGGCCAGTAAAATGATCATTCCAAACTGATCATTTGTGCTTATTGAGTAAATGCTTACAAATGAAGCACAATGTAGAGCATCACGCAGTTCGGGATATATTGGATTACTTGGACTCTTTGTCATATTTATATTTTTGTCTCAAATATTGGTACAATATAGTAATTTGGGCTAGATTAACGTGGGCATTGGATTCGTGTCATTTGGAGCTCTAAATCAAAAGTTACGGACGATTTAGTGCGGGAATTTCAAGTTGATCGTGAGGTTAAAATTATCATTCTTAACTGATCATTAGTGCTTATTGAGTAAAAGCTTATAAATGAAGGATGATGCATGGGATCACGCATTTTGGGATTGATTTCAATTCTTGTATGCTTCTTGGTCTCTAGTTTTGTTTATAAATTTGGCAAAATATAGAAAATTGAACTAGCCTAACGTGGGCATTGGATTCATGTCATTATGAGCTATAAATTAAAAGTTATGGATGATTTAGTGCAAACATGTCAAGTTCATCGGCCAGTTAAAATGATCATTCTAAACTTGTCATTGGTGCTTATTGAGTAAAGCCTTATCAATGAAGCATAATGCAGAGCATCTCGTAGTTTGGTATAGATTGGATTACTTGGACGCTTTGTCGTATCTACTTTTGTTTCAAATTTTGTATGAATATAGAAAAGTGAGCTACTTAACGTGGGTATTGGATTCGTGTTATAATGCGCTATAAATAAAAAGCTATGGATGATTTAGTGCAGACATGTCAAGTTGATCGGCCAGTTAAAATAATCATTCTTATCTGATAATTGGTGCTCATTGAGGAATGCCTTATAAATGAAGCATAATGCATAGCATCAGACAGTTTGGGATAGATTGGATTACTTGGACGCTTTTTCATCTCTATTTCTATCTCAAAATATAGCAGAATATTCATAATTAAACTAGCTTAACATGGGCAATGGATTCGTGTCATACGGAGCTCTAAATCAAAAGTTACAGACGATTTTTTCCGGATATGTCAAGTGAATAGGCAATTTAAAATGATCATTCTTAACTGTCATTGGTGCCTATGGAGTAAAAGCATATAGATGAAGCATAATACATGGGATCATGCCGTTCGGGATAGATTCGATTACTTGGACACTACTTCGTCTCTATTTCTGTCTACAATTTTGTGGAAATATAGAAAATTGAGCTAGTTTAACATGGACATTAGAGCTCATTGAGTAAACTCTAATAAATGATGAATAATGCATGGTATCAAGTATTTTGGATAGATTGGATTACTTGGACGCTTTGTCATCTCTATTTGAGTCTTAAATTTTGTCAAAATATAGAAAATTGAGTTTGCTTATCATGGGCATTGTATTCGTGCCATTGTGAGCTTTAAATCAAAAGTTATGGACAATTTAGTGCAGACATGTCAAGTTGATCGGCTAGTTGAAATGATCATTCTAAACTGATCATTTGTGGTTATTGAGTAAAGGCTTACAAAATGAACCATAACATAGAGCATCACTCATTTCCGGGTATATTGGATTACTTGAATGCTTTGTCGTATCTATTTCTGTCTCAAAATTATTTATAATATAGAAAATTGAGCTAGCTTAACATAGGCAATGGATTCGGGTCATTCGGTGCTCTAAATCAAAAGTTACGGACGATTTTGTTCGGACATGTCAAGTTGGTCGGCCAGTGAAAGTGATCATTTTTAACTGATCATTGGTGCTTATTAAGTGAAAGCATATAAATAAAGCATAATGCATGGGATCACGGAGTTCAGGATAAATTGGATTACTTGGACGCTTTAGTGTAGACATGTCAAGTTGATCGGCCAGTTAAAATGATCATTCTAAACTAATCATTGGTGCTCATTGAGTAAATACTTATAAATGAAGCATAATGAAGAGCATTACGCAGTTTAGGATAGATTGGATTACTTGGATGCTTCGTCACATCTATTTTAGTCTCAAATTTTTTCACAATATAAAAACTTGAGCTGGCTTAACTTGGGCATTGGATTCGTGTTACTCGGAGCTCTAAATCAAAAGATACGGACGATTTAGTGCGGACATGTCAAGTTGATCGACCAGTAAAAATGATCATTCTTAACTGATCATTGGTGCTTATTGAGTAAAATCTAATAAATGAAGCATAATACATGGGATCATGCAGTTCGGGATAGATTGGATTACTTAGACGCTTCTTTGTTACGATTTCTGTCTATAACTTTGGCAAAATATAGAAAATTGAGCTAGTTTAACGTGGGCATTGGATTCGTGTCATTATGAGCAATAAATCAAAAGTTATGGACAATTTAGTGCAAACTTGTCAAGTTGATAGTCAGGTTAAAATGATCATTGCTGCATATTGAGTAAAGGATTACAAAAAACCATAATCAGAGCCTCATGCAGTTCGGTATTGATTGGATTACTTGGACGCTTTGTCGTATCTATTTTTGTCTCAAATTTTGTATCAATATAGAAAAATGAGCTAGCTAACGTGGGCATTGGATTCATGTCATTATGAGCTATGAATTAAAAGTTATGGATGATTTAGTGCAGACATGTCAAGTTTATCGGTCAGTTAAATTGATCATTCTAAACTGATCAATGATTCTCATTGAGTAAACACTTATAAACGAAGCATAATGCAGAGCATCACACAGTTTGGGATAGATTGGATTACTTAGATGCTTTGTCATATCTATTTGTGCATCAAATTTTGTCACAATATAGAAACTCGAGTTCGCTTAACGTGGTCATTGGATTCGTGTCACTAGTAGCTCTAAATCAAAAGTTACGGACAATTTAGTGTGGACATGTCAAGTTGATCGGCCAGTTAAAATGATCGTTCATAACTGATCATTGTTGCTCGTTGAGTAAGGGCTTATAAATGAAGCATATTGCATAACATCACGAAGTTCAGGATAGACTGGATTACTTGGACGCTTTGTCATATCTATTTTCGTCTCCAATTTTCTCTCAATATAGAAAGTTGAACAAGCTTTACGTGGACATTGGATTCATGTCATTCTGAGCTCTAAATCAAACATTACGAATGATTTAGTACGGACATGTCAGGTTGAGAGGCTAGTTAAAGTGATCATACTAAATTGATCATTGGTGCTGATTAAGTAAATGCTTATAAATGAAGCATAATGCATGGCATCAAGCAGTTTGGATAGATTTGACTAGTTAGATGCGTTGTCTCTATTTGTGTCTCAAAATTTGTCAAAGTATAGAAAATTGAGCTAGATTAATGTGGGCACTGGATAGAAAGTTACGGATGATTTAGTGCAGACATGTCAAGTTGGTCGGCCATTTAAAGTGATCATTCTAAATAGATTATTGGTGCTCGTTAAGTAAAGGCTTATAAATGAAGCATAAAGCATGGCGTCACGTAGTTCTGGATAGATTGCATTACTTGGATGCTTCGTCGTCTGTAATTCTGACTCAAATTTTTTCAAACCATAGAATAATGAGCAATCTTAATGTGGGCATTGGATTCGTGTCCTGAGCTCCAAATCAAAGTTATAGACGATTTAGTGCGAGCATTTCAGTTGATCTTCTAGTTAAAATGATCATTCTAAAATGATCATTGCTGCTCATTAAGTAAAAACTTATAAATGAAGAATAATGCATGGCGTCACGTATTTTAAAAATCATATCTATTTCTGTCTCAAAGTTTGTCACAATATAGAAAATTGAGCTAGCTTAATGTGGGCATTGGATTCCTGTCATTCTAAGCTCTAAATCAAAAGGTACGGACGATTTAGTGCAGACATGTAAAGTTGATCGACCAGTTAAAATGATCATTCTAATATTACCATTGGTGCTCGTTAAGTAAAGGCTTATAGATGAAGCCCAAGGCATGGCATCACGCAATTTGTGATAGATTGGATGACTTGGACGCTTTGTCGTCTCTACTTCTGTCTCAAATTTTGTCAAAATATAGTAAATTTATCTAGCTTAACGTATACATTGGATTCTTGTCATTCTGAGCTCAAAATCAAAACTTACAGACGATTTACTGCGGACATATCAAGTTGATTGGCCAGTTAATATGATTATTCTCATTGCTACTAATTGAGTAAAGGCTTATGCATGAGGCATAATGCATGGCATCACACAGTTTTGGATAGATTGGATTACTTGAAAGCTTTGTCATGCCTATTTTTGTCTCAAATTTTGTTACTATATAGAAAATTGAGGTAGCTTAACGTGGGCATTGGATTCGTGTCATTATGAGCTCTAAATTAAAAGTTAATGATGATTTAGTATGGACATGTCAAGTTGAGTGGCCGTTAAAGTGATCATTCTAATATGATCATTGGTGCTCACTACGTAAAGGCTTATAAATGAAGCATAATGCATGGCATCAAGCGGTTTGGATAGACTGAATTACCAGGACGCTTTGCCATCTCTATTTTTTTCTGAAATTTTGTCAAAATATAGAAAATTGAGCTAGTTTAACATGGAAATTGGATTCGTGTCATTCTAAGCTCTAAATCTAAAGTTACGGACGGTTTAGTGCGGACATGGTAATTTGATCGGCCATTTAAAGTGATCATTCTAAACTGATCATTGCTGCTCATTAAGTAAAGGCTTATAAATGAAGCATAAAGCATGACATCAAGTAGTTTGGATAGATTGGATTGCTTGGACGCTTTGTCGTCTCTATTTTTGTCTCAATTTAAGTCAAAATATAGAAAATTGAGCTAGCTTAACGTGGGCATTGGATTCGTGTCATGCTGAGTACTAAATCAAAAATTACGGATGATTTAGTGGGGACATGTCAAGTTGATCGGCCAGTTAAAGTGATCATTCAAAACTGATCATTGGTACTCATTAAGTAAAATCTTATAAATTAAGCATAAAGCATGGCATCACGTTGTTTGGGATATTTTGGATTACTTGAACGCTTTGTCATCTCTAATTCTGTCTCAAATTTTGTAAAATCATAGAATAGTGAGCTAGCTTAACGTGGGCATTGGATTCGTTTCACTCTCAGCACTAAATCAAAAGCTATAGACGATATAGCGTGGACATGTCAAGTTGATCGGCCAGGTAAAATGATCATTCTAAAATGATCATTGGTGCTCATTAAGTAAAGGGTTATAAATGAAGCATGGCATCAAGCAATTTGGATAGATTGGATTACTTGGACGCTTTGTCCTCTCTATTTTTTGTGTCAAATTATGTCAAAATATAGAAAATTGAACAAGCTTAACGTGGGCATTGTATTCGTGTCATTCTGAGATCTAAATCAAAAGTTACGGACGATTAAGTCCGGACATGTCAAGCTGATCGGCCAGTTAAAGTGATAATTCTAAATTGATCACTGGTGCCCATTGAGTAAAGGCTTATAAATGAAGCATATTGCATGGCATCACACAGTTTTGGATAGATTGGGTTACATGGACGGTTTATCAGACCTAGTTCGGTCTCAAAGTTTGTTACAATTTAGAAAATTGAGCTAGCTTAACGTGGGCATTTGATTCGTGTCATTCTGAGCTCTAAATCTAAAGTTACAGACAATTTAGTGCGGACATGTCAAGTTGATCGGCCAATTAAAATGATCATTCTAAACTGGTCATTAGTGCTCATTGAATAAAGGCTTAGAAATGAAGCATAATGCATCGCATCAAGCACTTTGCATAGATAGGATTACATGGATGCTTTGTCGTCTCTATTTCTGTTTCGAATTTTGAAAAAATATAGCAAAATGAGCTAGTTTAATGTGGGCATTGGATTCGTGTCATTTTGAGTTCTAAATCAAAAGTTACGGACGATTAAGTCCGGACATGTCAAGTTGATCAGCCAGTTAAAGTGATCATTCTAAACTGATCTTTGGTGCCCATTGAGTAAAGGCTTATAAATGAAGCATAATGCATGGCATCAAACAGTTTTGGATAGATTGGATTACTTGGACACTTTGTCGTCTTTATTTTTGTCTCAAATTTTGTCAAAATATAGAAAATATCGTGGGCATTGGATTCGTGTGTTTCTGAGGTCTAAATCAAAAGTATCTGATGATTTAGTGGACATGTCGAGTTGATCGGCCAGTTAAAGTGCTTATTCTAAACTGTTCATTGGTCCTCATTAAGTAAAGGCCTAGAAATAAAGCATAATGCATGGCATCAAGCAGTTTGAACAGATTGGATAACTTGGACACTCTGTCATCCCTATTTCAGTGTCGAATTTTGTAAAAATAAATCAAATTGAGCTGGCTTAACGTGGGAATTGAATCGTGTCGTTCTGACCTCTAATTCAAAAATTACGGACGCTTTTGTGCGGACATGTCAAGCTTATCAGCCAGTTAAAATGATCATTCTAAACTGATCTTTGGTGCCCATTGAGTAAAGCCTCATAACTGAAGCATAATGCATGGCGTCACACAATTTTGGATAGATTGGATTACTTGGACACTTTGTCGTCTTTATTTTTGTCTCAAATTTTGTCAAAATATAGAAAATATCGTGGGCATTGGATTCGTGTGTTTCTGAGGTCTAAATCAAAAGTATCTGATGATTTAGTCCGGACATGTCGAGTTGATCGGCCAGTTAAAGTGCTTATTCTAAACTGTTCATTGGTGCTCATTAAGTAAAGGCCTAGAAATAAAGCATAATGCATGGCATCAAGCAGTTTGAACAGAATGGATAACTTGGACACTCTGTCGTCCCTATTTCAGTGTCGAATTTTGTAAAAATAAATCAAATTGAGCTGGCTTAACGTGGGAATTGGATCGTGTCGTTCTGACCTCTAATTCAAAAATTACGGACGCTTTTGTGCGGACATGTCAAGCTTATCAGCCAGTTAAAATGATCATTCTAAACTAATCTTTGGTGCCCATTGAGTAAAGCCTCATAACTGAAGCATAATGCATGGCGTCACACAATTTTGGATAGATTGGATTACTTGTACTCGTATATAGTCCTGTCTCAAATTTTTTCACAATATAGAAAATTGAACTAGATTAGTGTGGGCATTGGATTTGTGTCATTCTGAGCTATAAATCAAAAGGTATGGACGATTTACTGCAGACATGACTAATTGGGCATTTAAAATGATCATTCTAAACCGATCATTGGTACGCATTGAATAAAAGCTTAATAAAGAAAAATAATCCATGGCATCACGTAGTTTGGGATGTATTGGATTAGTTAGACGCTTTTTCATATCAATTTTTGTCTCAAATTTAGTCACAATATAGAAAATTGAGCTATCTTAACATGGGAATTGGATTCGTTTGTTTCTAAGGTCTAAATACGGTCGATTTATTGCAGACATGTCATCTTGATCGGCCAGTTAAAGTGATAATTCTAAATAATCATTGGCGCTCATTAAGTAAAGGCTTATAGATGAAACATAAACATGGCATCACGCATTTCAGGATAGATTGGACTACTTGGATGCGTTTTCTTCTCTATTTTTGTCTTAAATTTTGTCAAAATATTGAAAATTGATCTAGCATAACCTGGGCATTTGATTCGTGTCATTCTGAGCTCTAAATCAAAAGTTACAGATGATTAGTGCGGACATGTCAAGTTGATCGGCTAGTTAAAATGATCATTCTAAACTGATCATTGATGCCCATTGATTAAAGGCTTATAAATGAAGCATATTGCATGGCATCACACATTTTTGGATATGTTGGATTAGTGTGATGCTTTGTTGTATCTAGTTCTGTCTCAAATTTTGTCACAATATAGAAAATTAAGCTAGTTTAACGTGGGCATTTGATACATGTCATTATGAGCTCTAAATCAAAAGTTACAGATGGTTTAGTGCGGAGATGTCAAGTTGATCGGCCAATTAAAGTGATCATTTTACACTGATCATTGGTGCCCATTGAGTAAAGGCTTATAAATCAAGCATAATGCATAGCATCACACAGTTTTGGATAGATTGCATTACTTGGACGCTTTGTCGTATCTAGTCATGTCTCAAATTTTGTCACAATATAAAAAATTTAGCTAGCTTAACGTGGGCATTTGATTCGGGTCATTCTGACCTCTAAATCAAAAGTTATGGAGGATTAGTGCGGACATGTCAAGGTTATCTGTCAGTTAATGTGATCATTCTAAACTAATCATTGGTGCCCAGTAAGTAAAGGCTTATAAATGAAGCATATTGCATGGCATCACACAGCTTTGGATAGATTAGATTACTTGGACGCTTTATCGTATCTAGTTCAGTCTCAAATTTTGTCACAATATAAAAAAATTGAGTTAGCTTAACGTGGGCATTTAATTCGTGTCATTCTAAGCTTTAAATCAAAAGTTACGGACGATTTAGTGTGGACATGTTAAGTTTATCGGCCAGTTAAAGTGATCATTTTAAACTGATCATTGGTGCTCATTAAGTAAAGGTTTAGAAATGAAGCATAATGCATGGCATCAAGGCAGTTTGGATAGAATGGATTACTTGGATGATTTGTCATCGCTATTTTTGTCTCAAATTTTTTCAAAATATAGAAAACTGAGCTAGCTTAACGTGGGTATTGGATTCGTGTCATTTTGCGCTCTGAATCATAAGTTACGAACGATTTAGTGCAAGCATATCAAGTTGATCAGCTAGTTAAAGTGATCATTCTAAGCTGATCTTTTGTGCCCATTGAGTAAAGGCTTATAAATAAAGCATAATGCATGGCATCACACAGTTTTGGATAGATTGGATTAGTTGGATGCTTTGTCGTCTTTATTTTTGTCTCAAATTTTATGAAAATATAGAAAATTGAGCTAGCTTACGGTAGCATTGGATTTGTGTGTTTCTGAGCTCAAAATCAAAACTTTCGCACGATTTAGTCTGGACATGTCAAGTTTATTGGCTAGTTAAAGTGATCATTCTAAATTGATCATTGGTGCTCATTAAATAAAGGCTTAGAGAAATGAAGCATAATGCATGACATCAAACAATTTGGATAGATTGAATTGCTTGGATGCTTTATCGTCTCTATTTCAGTCTCGAATATTCTAAAAATATAGCAAATTGAGCTAGCTTAACATGGGCATTGGATTAGTGTCATTCTGAGTTCTAAATGAAAAATTACGGACGATTTAGTGCGGACATGTCAAGTTGATCGTCTTGTTAAAGTGATCGTTCTAAACTGATCTTTGGTGCCCATTGAGTAAAGCCTTATAACTGAAGAATAATTCATGGCATCACATGGTTTGGGATAGATTGGATTACTCTAATGCTTTGTCATATCTAGTTGATGAGGACATCAGGTCGTACATCCAGCCAGGAGACCAGACTGGCCGACCAGGAAGCTTGCCCGGGACAGCCGGGCCATCTGGCACGCCTGCCGGTCCAAGCAGTATCGCCGGACCCTCAACCAATAGGACCAGAGCAACCAGCATTTCCGGCGGAGAGGCCCAAGCTTCCGGCACACTTGGTGGGGACGTGGATGACACCGCCGGTGTCCTTGGTGATGCCACCAACTCCGGGATCAACTTGGCCGGTCCTGAAGGCATTCCGGCCAGTACCTCGCACAGTCCAGCCCGTACAGCCGATCCAGCCGAGTGCACGAGCAATTCAACTTCCACACAAGGAAACTCGGACCAGATAAGCTACCAGCTTCAGGAAATGCATCTAGAGGAAGTATCCACACCAGTAGTGCCAGCAGGAGCAATGACAAGAAGCAGATCAAGGGCACTCTTCCACAAATTCAGCTTATGGGTGGACAAACTCCTAGAGGAAGATCAGCTAAGGACAATGGGCCAGAAGAGCAAAGTAGAGTCCAAAGGCTTCTCAACAACACAAGGGACATCAGAGACTTGGGCTTTAGTGGCAAGAGAGGTTAGGGCCCAAAGATTTTTAACTCTACTCCAAGTCGAAGACTAGGAGCAAGGTGCGTGCATGCCACAAGGACGGCCACCTTCCATTTCTTGGCTGTGAGGTAAGTTAAGGTAAGTTTCAATTCGAATATATGCCTCTTTCTGTTTTGCAGAGTAGGATCTAGATGCTTTACATTTTTGAGTCAAGAACATTTTAGGAATAGGTCCTTTTTTTGGTTATACACTTTTGTATCTTTTCCTTTTGTGCACTTTTGTAAGTTTTTCTTTTCTTATTTGGGTCGACCCTAGAAGGTCCAGCTGTCTAGCATACTAATAAGGCTCCTTCCAGCATTGTAGTTCGACAACCTTTTTGATATTAATCAAGATAGAACTTTTTCCCCAACAATTTTTCTCTCAAGAATCTTGTGCGCTTAGAATCTAGTTGAGACCAGCACTCCTAGCTCTAAGTTTGTGATTTATCACGAGGTTCATCACCCCTCGTGTGGTTCACTTCACCTTTCCACCGAATACCAACCCAAAAACCCCTATCCAAGAAGTCTAAGGTCGAGTTTCTCACCTAAATTTCTCCAAACAGCCCACGCGCATACATCCTTGAATCAAGGCTTGTATCACTAGTCCTGTCTCAAATTTTGTCACAATATAGAAAATTGAACTAGATTAGTGTGGGCATTGGATTTTTGTCATTCTGAGCTATAAGTCAAAAGGTATGGACGATTTAGTGCAGACACGACAAATTGATCGACATGTTAAAATGATCATTCTAAACTGATCGTTGGTGCTCATTGAGTAAATGCTTAATAATAAAAAAATAGTGCATGACATCACGTAGTTTGGAATGTGTTGGATTACTTGGATGCTTTTTCATATCTATTTCTTTCTCAAATTTTTTTACAATATAGAAAATTGACCAATCTTATTGTGGGCATTGGATTCGTGTGTTTCTGATCTCTAAATCAAAAGTTAGGGACAATTTAGTGCGGACATGTCAAGTTGATTGGTCAGTTAAAATGATAATTCTAAAATAATCATTGGTGCTCATTAAGTAAAGGCCTATACATGAAGCATAAAGCATGGCTTCACGTATTTTGGGATACATTGGATTACTTGGACGCTTTTTCGTCTCTATTTCTTCTCAAATTTTGTCAAAATATAGAAAACTGAGCTATCATAGCGTGGGCATTTGTTTTGTGTCATTTTGAGCTCTTAATCAAAAGTTATGAATGATTAGTGCGGACATGTCAAGTTTATCGGCCAGTTAAAGTGATCATACTAAACTGATCATTGGTACCCATTGAGTAAAGGGTTATAAATGAAGCATATTGCATAGCATCACACAATTTTGAATACATTAGATTACTTGGACGCTTTGTCGTATCTAGTCATGTCTCAACTTTTGTCATAATATAGAAAATTGATCTAGCTTAACGTGGGCATTTGATTCGTGTCCTTCTGAGCTCTAAATCAAAAGTTTTGGACAATTTAGCCCAGACATGTCAAGTTGATCGGCCAGTTAAAGTGATCATTCTAAACTCATCATTGGTGCTCATTGAGTAAAGGCTTATAAATGAAGCATAATGCATGGCATCACACAGTTTTGTATAGACTGGATTACTTGGACGCTTTTTCGTCACTATTTTTCTCTCAAATTTTGTCAAAATACAGAAAAATGACCTAGTTTAACGTGGACATTGGATTCGTATCATTATGCGCTCTAAATCAAAAGTTACAGACGATTTAGTGCGGACATGTCAAGTTGATCGGCCAGTTAAAGCGATCAATCTAAACTGATCATTGGTGCCCATTGATTAAAAGCTTATAAATGAAACAAATTGCATGGCATCACACATATTTCGATAGATTGGATTAGTTGAACGCTTTTTCATCTCTATTTCTGTCTCAAATTTTCTCAAAATACAGAAAACTGAGCTAACATATCGTGGGCATTGGATTCATGTGTTTCTAAGCTTTAAATAAAAGGTTATGCACAATTTAGTGCATACATATCAAGTTGATCGGCAAGTTAAAGTGATCATTATAAACTGATCATTAGTACTCATTAAGTAAAAGCTTATAAATGAAGCATAACGCATGGCATCACGCATTTTGGAAAAGATTGGATTACTTCGACGCTTTTCATCTCTATTTCTGTCTCAAATTTTGTCAAAATATAGAAAATTGAGCTAGCTTAACGTGGGCATTGGATTTGTGTCATTCTGAGTTCTAAATAAAAAGTTACGAACGATTTGGTGCGGAGATGTCAAGTTGATCATTCTAAACTCATCGTTAGTGCCCATTAAGTAAAAGATTATAAATGATGCATAATGCCTGGCATCACACAATTTTTGATAGATTGAATTACTTGGACGCTTTGTCATCTTTATTTTTTGTCTGAAATTTTGACAAAATATAGAAAATTGAGCTAGATTATGGTGGGCATTGGATTCGTGGGTTTCTGAGCTCCAAATCAAACGTTACGGACGATTTAGTGTGGAAATGTCAAGGTGATCGGCCAGTTAAAGTGATCATTCTAAACTGATCATTGGTGCCCATTGAGTAAAAGCTTATAAATGAAAAATAATGAATGGCATTACGCAGTTTGGGATGGATTGGATTACTTGGATGCTTTGCCGTATCTATTTCTGTGTTAAATTTTGTCAAAATATAGAAAATTGGGCTAGCTTAAAGTGGGCATTGGATTCGTGTCATTTTGATCTCTAAATCAAAATTTACGGACGATTTAGTGCGGACATGTCGAGTTGATCGGCCAGTTAAAGTGATCATTCTAAACTGATCATTGGTGCTCATTTAGTAAAAGCTTATAAACGAAAAATAATGCATCGCATCACGCAGTTTGGGATGGATTGGATTACTTAGACAGTGTGTCGTATCTATTTCTATCTCAAATTTTGTCACAATATAGAAATTGAGCTAGCTTAACGTGGGTGTTGGATTCGTGTCATTCTGAGCTCTGAATGAAAAGTAACAAACGATTTAGTGCCGACATGCCAAGTTAATTGAAGCATAATGCATGGCATCACATAATTTTGGTTAGATTGGATTACTTGGACCCATTGTCGTATCTATTTTTATCTCAAATTTTGATACAATTTAGAAAATTCAGCTAGCTTAGCGTGGCCATTGGATTCGTGTCATTCTAAGCTCTAAATCAAAAGTTACTGACGATTGATTGCGGACATGTCAAGTTGATCGGCCAGTTAAAGTGATCATTGTAAACTGATACTTAGTACTCATTAAGTGAAGGCTTATAAATGAAACATAATGCATGGCATCAAGTGGTTTGGGTAGATAGGATTACTTTGACGCTTTGTCGTCTCTAATTCTGCTTGACATCATGCAGTTTGGGATATATTGGATTATTTGTCGTATCTATTTCTGTCTCAAATTTTGTTACAATATAGAAATTTGAGCTAGCTTAACGTGAGCATTGGATTTGTGTCATTATGAGCTCTACATCAAAGTTACATATAATTTAGTGTGGACATGTCAAGTTGAGTGGCTAGTTAAAGTGATCATTCCTAACATATCATTGTTGCTCATTAGGTAAAGGCTTATAAATGAAGCATAATGCATTGCATCAAACAGTTTTGGATATATTGGATTACTTGGACGCTGTGTCATATCTATTTTTGTCTCAAGATTTTGAAATAGTATCGAAAATTGAGCTAGTTTAACGTGGGCATTGGATTCGTGTCATTCTGAGCCCTAAATCAAAAGTTGTGGACGATTTAGTGAGGACTTGTCAAATTGAGTTGCCAGTTAATGAGATGATTCTAAACTGATCATTGGTGCTCATTAGGTAAAGGCTTAAAATAAAGCACAAAGCATGGCATGAAGTAGTTTGGATAGATGGGATTACTTGTACGCTTGGTCGTCTCTATTTCTGTATCAAATTTTGACAAAATATAGAAAATTGAGCTAGATTATGGTGGGCATTGGATTCGTGGGTTTCTGAGCTCCAAATCAAAAGTTACAAACGATTTAGTGTGGAAATGTCAAGTTGATCGGCCAGTTAAAGTGATCATTCTAAACTGATCATTGGTGTTCTTTAAGTAAAGGCTTAGAAACGAAGCATAATGCATTGCGTCGAGCAGTTTGGATAGAATGTATTACTTGGATGCTTTATTGGATTGAGATAGTTTAACATGGGCATTGGATTCGTGTCATTCAGAGCTCTTAATCAAAAGTTACGTACGATTTAGTATGGACATGTCAAGTTGATCGGGCAGTTAAAGTGATAATTCTTAACTGATAGGTGGTGCTCATTGAGTACAATGAAGCATAATGCATGGCATAACACAGTCTTGGATAGATTGGCTTACTTGGACGCTTTGTCATCTATATTTTGGTCTCAAATTTTGTTACAATACATAAAATTTAGCTTGCTTAACGTGAGAATTGGATTCGTATCATTCTTAGCTCTAAATCAAAGTTATGGACGATTTAGTGCAGACATGATAAGTTGATCGGCCAGTTAAAAATTATCATTCTAAACTAATCATTGGTGCTCATTGAGTAAAAGCTTATAAATGAAAAATAATCCATGGCATCACGCAGTTTGGAATGGATTGGATTACTAGGATGATTTGACGTATCTATTTATGCCACAATTTTTTTCAAAATGTAGAAAGTTGAGCTAGCTTAACGTAGGCATTGGATTCGTGTCATTTGGAGCTCTGAATCAAAAGTTACAAACGATTTAGTGCGTACATGTCAAGTTGATCGGCCAGTTAAAGTGAACATTCTAAACTGATCATTGGGGCTCATTGAGTAAAAGCTTATAAATGAAAAATAATGCATGGCATCACATAGTTTGGGATGGATTGGATTACTTAGACTTCTTGTTGTATCTATTTTTGTCTCAAATTTTGTCACAATATAGAAATTGAGCTAGCTTAACCAGGGCATTGGATTTGTGCTGAGCTCTGAATGATAAGTTACGGAAGATTTTGTGCGGACATGCCAAGTTAATGGGCCAGTTAAGTTCATAATTCTAAACTAATCATTCGTGCTCATTGAGTAACGGCTTATAAAGGAAGCATAATGCATGGCATCACACAATTTTGGATAGATAGGATTACTTGGAGGCTTTGTCGTATCTATTTCTATCTCAAATTTTGTCACATTATATAAAATTTAGCTAGATTAACGTGGACATTGGATTCGTGTCATTCGAAGCTCTAAATCAAAAGTTACACATGATTTAGTGCGGACATGTCAGGTTGATCGGCCAGTTAAAGTGATCATTCTAAACTGATCATTGGTGCTCATTAAGTAAAGGCTTACAAATGAAGCATAAAGCATGGCATCACGCAGTTTGGGATTGATTGGATTACTTGGACGCTTTGTGGTCTCAATTTCTGTGTCTAATTTTGTCAAAATATAGAAAATTGAGCTAGCTTAACGTGGGCATTAGATTCGTGTGATTTTGAGCTCTAAATCAAAAGTTACGGACGATTTATTGCGTACATGCCAAGTTGATCGGCCAGTTATAGTGATCATTCTAAACTGATCATTGCCGCCCATTGAAAAAAAGCTTATAAATGAAAAATAATGCAAGGCATTACGCAGTTTGGGATGGATTGGGTTACTTGGATGCTTTGTTGTATCTATTTCTGTCTCAAATTTTGTCAAAATATAGAAAATTGTGCTAGCTTAACGTGGGCATTGGATTCATGTCATTTTGAGCTCTAAATAAAAAAATATGGATGATTTAGTCCGGACATGTAAAGTTGATCGGCCAGTTAAAGTGATCATTCTAAACTGTTAATTGGTACGCATTAGGTAAAGGCTTATAAATGAAGAATAAAGCATGGCATCACACAGTTTGGGATAGATTGGATTACTATGACGCTTAGTTGTCTCTATTTCTGTCTCAAATTTTCCCAAAATATAGAAAATTGAGCTCTATTAACGTGGGTATTGGATTCGTATCATTTTGAGTTCTAAATCAAAAGTTACGGACAATTTAATGCGTACATGTCAAGTTGATTGGTTCGTTAAAGTGATCATTCTAAACTGATCATTGGTGCCCATTGAGTAAAATCTTATAAATGAAAAACAATGCATGGCATTACGCAGTTTGGGATGGATTGGATTACTTGGATGCTTTGCCGTATCTATTTCTGTGTTAAATTTTGTCAAAATATAGAAAATTGGGCTAGCCTAAAGTGGGCATTGGATTCGTGTCATTTTGATCTCTAAATCAAAATTTACGGACGATTTAGTGCGGACATGTCGAGTTGATCGGCCAGTTAAAGTGATCATTCTAAACTGATCATTGGTGCTCATTTAGTAAAAGCTTAAAAACGAAAAATAATGCATCGCATCACGCAGTTTGGGATGGATTGGATTACTTAGACGGTTTGTCATATCTAATTCTATCTCAAATTTTGTCACAATATAGAAATTGAGCTAGCTTAACGTGGGTGTTGGATTCGTGTCATTCTGAGCTCTGAATGAAAAGTAACAAACGATTTAGTGCCGACATGCCAAGTTAAATGAAGCATAATGCATGGCATCACATAATTTTGGTTAGATTGGATTACTTGGACCCATTTTTGTAGCTATTTTTATCTCAAATTTTGTTACAATTTAGAAATTTCAGCTAGCTTAACGTGGCCATTGGACTCGTGTCATTCTAAGCTCTAAATCAAAAGTTACTGGCGATTTATTGCGGACATGTCAAGTTGATAAAGTGATCATTGTAAACTGATACTTAGTACTCATTAAGTGAAGGCTTGTAAATGAAACATAATGCATGGCATCAAGTGGTTTGGATAGATAGGATTACTTTAACGCTTTGTCGTCTCTAATTCTGCTTGACATCATGCAGTTTGGGATATATTGGATTATTTGGACGCTTTGTCGTATCTATTTCTGTCTCAAATTTTGTTACAATATAGAAATTTGAGCTAGGTTAACGTGAGCATTGGATTTGTGTTATTATGAGCTCCAAATCAAAGTTACATATAATTTAGTGCGGACATGTCAAGTTGAGTGGCTAGTTAAAGTGATCATTCCTAACATATCATTGTTGCACATTAGGTAAAGGCTTATAATGATGCATAATGCATTGCATCACACAGTTTTGGATATATTGGATTACTTGGACGCTGTGTCGTATCTATTTTAGTCTCAAGATTTTGAAATAGTATCGAAAATTGAGCTAGTTTAACATGGGCATTGGATCCGTGTTATTCTGAGCCCTAAATCAAAAGTTATGGACGATTTAGTGAGGACTTGTCAAATTGAGTGGCCAGTTAATGAGATGATTCTAAACTGATCATTGGTGCTCATTAGGTAAAGGCTTAAAATAAAACACAAAGCATGGCATGAAGTAGTTTGGATAGATGGGATTACTTGTACGCTTGGTCGTGTTTATTTCTGTCTCAAATTTTGACAAAATATAGAAAATTGAGCTAGATTATGGTGGGCATTGGATTCGTGGGTTTCTGAGCTCCAAATAAAAAGTTACAGACGATTTAGTGTGGAAATTTCAAGTTGATCGGCCAGTTAAAGTGATCATTCTAAACTGATCATTGGTGTTCATTAAGTAAAGGCTTAGAAACAAAGCATAATGCATTGCATCGAGCAGTTTGGATAGAATGGATTACTTGGATGCTTTATTGGATTGAGATAGTTTAACATGGGCATTGGATTCGTGTCATTCAGAGCTCTTAATCAAAAGTTACGTACGATTTAGTATGGACATGTCAAGAGTATCGGGCAGTTAAAGTGATAATTCTAAACAGATCGGTGGTGCTCATTGAGTACAATGAAGCATAATGCATGGCATAACACAGTCTTGGATAGATTGGCTTACTTTGACGCTCTGTCATATATATTTTGGTCTCAAATTTTGTTACAATACATAAAATTTAGCTTGCTTAACGTGGAAATTGTATTCGTACAATTTTTACCTCTAAATCTAAGTTATGGACGATTTAGTGCAAACATGACAAGTTGATCGGCCAGATAAAAATTATCATTCTAAACTAATCATTGGTGCTCATTGAGTAAAAGCTTATAAATGAAAAATAATCCATGGCATCACGCAGTTTGGAATGGATTGGATTACTTGGATGATTTGACGTATCTATTTATGCCACAAATTTTTTCAAAATATAGAAAGTTGAGCTAGCTTAACGTAGGCATTGGATTCATGTCATTTGGAGCTCTGAATCAAAAGTTACAAACGATTTAGTGCGTACATGTCAAGTTGATCGGCCAGTTAAAGTGAATATTCTAAACTGATCATTGGTGCTCATTGAGTAAAACCTTATAAATGAAAAATAATGCATGGCATCACGTAGTTTGGGATGGATTGTATTAGTTAGACTTTTTGTTGTATCTATTTTTGTCTCAAATTTTGTCACAATATAGAAATTGAGCTAGCTTAACGTGGGCATTGGATTTGTGCTGAGCTCTGAATGATGAGTTACGGAAGATTTTGTGCGGACATGCCAAGTTGATGGGCCAGTTAAGTTCATAATTCTAAACTAATCATTCCTTCTCATTGAGTACCGGCTTATAAAGGAAGCATAATGCGTGGCATCACACAATTTTGGATAGATAGGATTACTTGGAGGCTTTGTCGTATCTATTTCTATCTCAAATTTTGTCACATTATATAAAATTTAGCTAGACTAACGTGGACATTGGATTCGTGTCATTCAAAGCTCTAAATCAAAAGTTACACATGATTTAGTGTGGACATGTCTGGTTGATCGGCCAGTTAAAGTGATCATTCTAAACTGATCATTGGTGCTCATTAAGTAAAGGCTTATAAATGAAGCATAAAGCATGGCATCACACAGTTTGGGATAGATTGGATTACTTGGACGCTTTGTGGTCTCAATTTCTGTGTCTAATTTTGTCAAAATATAGAAAATTGAGCTAGCTTAACGTGGGCATTAGATTCGTGTGATTTTGAGCTCTAAATCAAAAGTTACGGACGATTTATTGCGTACATACCAAGTTGATCGGCCAGTTATAGTGATCATTCTAAACTGATCATTGCCGCCCATTGAAAAAAAGCTTATAAATGAAAAATAATGCAACTCATTACGCAGTTTGGGATGGATTGGGTTACTTGGATGCTTTGTTGTATCTATTTCTGTCTCAAATTTTGTCAAAATATAGAAAATTGTGCTAGCTTAACGTGGGCATTGGATTCATGTCAATTTGAGCTCTAAATAAAAAAATATGGATGATTTAGTCCGGACATGTAAAGTTGATCGGCCAGTTAAAGTGATCATTCTAAACTGATAATTGGTACGCAATAGGTAAAGGCTTATAAATGAAGAATAAAGCATGGCATCACACAGTTTGGGATAGATTGGATTACTATGACGCTTAGTTGTCTCTATTTCTGTCTCAAATTTTCCCAAAATATAGAAAATTGAGCTCTATTAACGTGGGTATTGGATTCGTATCATTTTGAGTTCTAAATCAAAAGTTACGGACAATTTAATGCGTACATGTCAAGTTGATTGGTTCGTTAAAGTGATCATTCTAAACTGATCATTGGTGCCCATTGAGTAAAATCTTATAAATGATAAACAATGCATGGCATTACGCAGTTTGGGATGGATTGGGTTACTTGGATGCTTTGCCGTATCTATTTCTGTGTTAAATTTTGTCAAAATATAGAAAATTGGGCTAGCTTAAAGTGGGCATTGGATTCGTGTCATTTTGATCTCTAAATCAAAATTTACGGACGATTTAGTGGGGACATGTCGAGTTGATCGGCCAGTTAAAGTGATCATTCTAAACTGATCATTGGTGCTCCTTTAGTAAAAGCTTAAAAACGAAAAATAATGCATCGCATCACGCAGTTTGGGATGGATTGGATTACTTAGACGGTTTGTCATATCTAATTCAATATCAAATTTTGTCACAATATAGAAATTGAGCTAGCTTAACGTGGGTGTTGGATTCGTGTCATTCTGAGCTCTGAATGAAAAGTAACAAACGATTTAGTGCCGACATGCCAAGTTAAATGAAGCATAATGCATGGCATCACATAATTTTGGTTAGATTGGATTACTTGGACCCATTTTCGTATCTATTTGTATCTCAAATTTTGTTACAATTTAGAAATTTCATCTAGCTTAACGTGGCCATTGGACTCGTGTCATTCTAAGCTCTAAATCAAAAGTTACTGGCGATTTATTGCGGACATGTCAAGTTGATAAAGTGATAATTGTAAACTGATACTTAGTACTCATTAAGTGAAGGCTTGTAAATGAAACATAATGCATGGCATCAAGTGGTTTGGATAGATAGGATTACTTTAACGCTTTGTCGTCTCTAATTCTGCTTGACATCATGCAGTTTGGGATATATTGGATTATTTGGACGCTTTGTCGTATCTATTTCTGTCTCAAATTTTGTTACAATATAGAAATTTGAGCTAGGTTAACGTGAGCATTGGATTTGTGTTATTATGAGCTCCAAATCAAAGTTACATATAATTTAGTGCGGACATGTCAAGTTGAGTGGCTAGTTAAAGTGATCATTCCTAACATATCATTGTTGCACATTAGGTAAAGGCTTATAATGATGCATAATGCAATGCATCACACAGTTTTGGATATATTGGATTACTTGGACGCTGTGTCGTATCTATTTTAGTCTCAAGATTTTGAAATAGTATCGAAAATTGAGCTAGTTTAACATGGGCATTGGATTCGTGTCATTCTGAGCCCTAAATCAAAAGTTATGGACGATTTAGTGAGGACTTGTCAAATTGAGTGGCCAGTTAATGAGATGATTCTAAACTGATCATTGGTGCTCATTAGGTAAAGGCTTAAAATAAAACACAAAGCATGGCATGAAGTAGTTTGGATAGATGGGATTACTTGTACGCTTGGTCGTCTTTATTTCTGTCTCAAATTTTGACAAAATATAGAAAATTGAGCTAGATTATGGTGGGCATTGGATTCGTGGGTTTCTGAGCTCCAAATAAAAAGTTACAGACGATTTAGTGTGGAAATTTCAAGTTGATCGGCCAGTTAAAGTGATCATTCTAAACTGATCATTGGTGTTCATTAAGTAAAGGCTTAGAAACAAAGCATAATGCATTGCATCGAGCAGTTTGGATAGAATGGATTACTTGGATGCTTTATTGGATTGAGATAGTTTAACATGGGCATTGGATTCGTGTCATTCAGAGCTCTTAATCAAAAGTTACGTACGATTTAGTATGGACATTTCAAGAGTATCGGGCAGTTAAAGTGATAATTCTAAACTGATCGGTGGTGCTCATTGAGTACAATGAAGCATAATGCATGGCATAACACAGTCTTGGATAGATTGGCTTACTTGGACGCTTTGTCATATATATTTTGGTCTCAAATTTTGTTACAATACATAAAATTTAGCTTGCTTAACGTGGGAATTGTATTCGTACCATTTTTACCTCTAAATCTAAGTTATGGACGATTTAGTGCAAACATGACAAGTTTATCCGCCAGATAAAAATTATCATTCTAAACTAATCATTGGTGCTCATTGAGTAAAAGCTTATAAATGAAAAATAATCCATGGCATCACGCAGTTTGGAATGGATTGGATTACCTGGATGATTTGACGTATCTATTTATGCCACAAATTTTTTCAAAATATAGAAAGTTGAGCTAGCTTAACGTAGGCATTGGATTCATGTCATTTGGAGCTCTGAATCAAAAGTTACAAACGATTTAGTGCGTACATGTCAAGTTGATCGGCCAGTTAAAGTGAATATTCTAAACTGATCATTGGTGCTCATTGAGTAAAACCTTATAAATGAAAAATAATGCATGGCATCACGTAGTTTGGGATGGATTGTATTAGTTAGACTTTTTGTTGTATCTATTTTTGTCTCAAATTTTGTCACAATATAGAAATTGAGCTAGCTTAACGTGGGCATTGGATTTGTGCTGAGCTCTGAATGATGAGTTACGGAAGATTTCGTGCGGACATGCCAAGTTGATGGGCCAGTTAAGTTCATAATTCTAAACTAATCATTCCTTCTCATTGAGTACCGGCTTATAAAGGAAGCATAATGCGTGGCATCACACAATTTTGGATAGATAGGATTACTTGGAGGCTTTGTCGTATCTATTTCTATCTCAAATTTTGTCACATTATATAAAATTTAGCTAGACTAACGTGGACATTGGATTCGTGTCATTCAAAGCTCTAAATCAAAAGTTACACATGATTTAGTGCGGACATGTCAGGTTGATCGGCCAGTTAAAGTGATCATTCTAAACTGATCATTGGTGCTCATTAAGTAAAGGCTTATAAATGAAGCATAAAGCATGGCATCACACAGTTTGGGATAGATTGGATTACTTGGACGCTTTGTGGTCTCAATTTCTGTGTCTAATTTTGTCAAAATATAGAAAATTGAGCTAGCTTAACGTGGGCATTAGATTCGTGTTATTTTGAGCTCTAAATCAAAAGTTACGGATGATTTATTGCGTACATGCCAACTTGATCGGCCAGTTATAGTGATCATCCTAAACTGATCATTGGTGTTCATTAAGTAAAGGCTTAGAAATGAAGCATAATGCATTGCATCGAGCAGTTTGGATAAAATGGATTACTTGGATGCTTTATTGGATTGAGAAAGTTTAACATGGGCATTGGATTCGTGTCATTCAGAACTCTTAATCAAAAGTTACGTACGATTTAGTATGGACATGTCAAGTTGATCTGGCAGTTAAAGTGATAATTCTAAACTGATCGGTGGTGGTCATTGAGTACAATGAAGCATAATGCATGGCATAACACAGTCTTGGATAAATTGGCTTACTTGGACGCTTTGTCATATATATTTTGGTCTCAAATTTTGTTACAATACATAAAATTTAGCTTGCTTAACGTGGGAATTGGATTCGTATCATTCTTATCTCTAAATCAAAGTAATGGACGATTTAGTGCAGACATGACAAGTGTATCGGCCAGTTAGAAATTATCATTCTAAACTAATCATTGGTGCTCATTGAGTAAAAGCTTATAAATGAAAAATAATCCATGGCATCACGCAGTTTGGAATGGATTGGATTACTTGGATGATTTTTACGTATCTATATTGCCACAAATTTTTTCAAAATATAGAAAGTTGAGCTAGCTTAATGTAGGCATTGGATTCGTGTCATTTGGAGCTCTGAATCAAAAGTTACAAACGATTTAGTGCGTACATGTCAAGTTGATCGGCCAGTTAAAGTGAATATTCTAAACTGATCATTTGTGCTCATTGAGTAAAAGCTTATAAATGAAAAATAATGTATGGCATCACGTAGTTTGGGTTGGATTGGATTACTTAGACGTTTTGTTGTATCTATTTTTGTCTCAAATTTTGTCACAATATAGAAATTGAGCTAGCGTAACGTGGGCATTGGATTTGTGCTGAGCTCTGAATGATAAGTTACGGAAGATTTTGTGCGGACATGCCAAGTTGATGGGCCAGTTAAGTTCATAATTCTAAACTAATCATTCGTGCTCATTTAGTAAGGGCTTATAAAGAAAGCATAATGCATGGCATCACACAATTTTGGATATATAGGATTACTTGGAGGCTTTGTCGTATCTATTTCTATCTCAAATTTTGTCACATTATATAAAATTTAGCTAGATTAACGTGGACATTGGATTCGTGTCATTCAAAGCTCTAAATCAAATGTTACACATGATTTAGTGCGGACATGTCAGGTTGATCGGCCAGTTAAAGTGATCATTCTAAACTGATCATTGGTGCTCATTAAGTAAAGGCTTATAAATGAAGCATAAAGCATGGCATCACACAGTTTGGGATAGATTGGATTACTTGGACGCTTTGTGGCCTCAATTTCTGTGTCTAATTTTGTCAAAATATAGAAAATTGAGCTAGCTTAACGTGGGCATTAGATTCGTGTTATTTTGAGCTCTAAATCAAAAGTTACAGATGATTTATTGCGTACATGCCAACTTGATCGGCCAGTTATAGTGATCATCCTAAACTGATCATTGGTGTTCATTAAGTAAAGGCTTAGAAATGAAGCATAATGCATTGCATCGAGCAGTTTGGATAAAATGGATTACTTGGATGCTTTATTGGATTGAGATAGTTTAACATGGGCATTGGATTCGTGTCATTCAGAACTCTTAATCAAAAGTTACGTACGATTTAGTATGGACATGTCAAGTTGATCTGGCAGTTAAAGTGATAATTCTAAACTGATCGGTGGTGGTCATTGAGTACAATGAAGCATAATGCATGGCATAACACAGTCTTGGATAAATTGGCTTACTTGGACGCTTTGTCATATATATTTTGGTCTCAAATTTTGTTACAATACATAAAATTTAGCTTGCTTAACGTGGGAATTGGATTCGTATCATTCTTATCTCTAAATCAAAGTAATGGACGATTTAGTGCAGACATGACAAGTGTATCGGCCAGTTAGAAATTATCATTCTAAACTAATCATTGGTGCTCATTGAGTAAAAGCTTATAAATGAAAAATAATCCATGGCATCACGCAGTTTGGAATGGATTGGATTACTTGGATGATTTTTACGTAACTATATTGCCACAAATTTTTTCAAAATATAGAAAGTTGAGCTAGCTTAATGTAGGCATTGGATTCGTGTCATTTGGAGCTCTGAATCAAAAGTTACAAACGATTTAGTGCGTACATGTCAAGTTGATCGGCCAGTTAAAGTGAATATTCTAAACTGATCATTTGTGCTCATTGAGTAAAAGCTTATAAATGAAAAATAATGTATGGCATCACGTAGTTTGGGATGGATTGGATTACTTAGACGTTTTGTTGTATCTATTTTTGTCTCAAATTTTGTCACAATATAGAAATTGAGCTAGCGTAACGTGGGCATTGGATTTGTGCAGAGCTCTGAATGATAAGTTACGGAAGATTTTGTGCGGACATGCCAAGTTGATGGGCCAGTTAAGTTCATAATTCTAAACTAATCATTCGTGCTCATTTAGTAAGGGCTTATAAAGAAAGCATAATGCATGGCATCACACAATTTTGGATAGATAGGATTACTTGGAGGCTTTGTCGTATCTATTTCTATCTCAAATTTTGTCACATTATATAAAATTTAGCTAGATTAACGTGGACATTGGATTCGTGTCATTCAAAGCTCTAAATCAAATGTTACACATGATTTAGTGCGGACATGTCAGGTTGATCGGCCAGTTAAAGTGATCATTCTAAACTGATCATTGGTGCTCATTAAGTAAAGGCTTATAAATGAAGCATAAAGCATGGCATCACGCAGTTTGGGATAGATTGGATTACTTGGACGCTTTGTGGTCTCAATTTCTGTGTCTAATTTTGTCAAAATATAGAAAATTGAGCTAGCTTAACGTGGGCATTAGATTCGTTTGATTTTGAGCTCTAAATCAAAAGTTACGGACGATTTATTGTGTACATGCCAAGTTGATCGGCCAGTTATAGTGATCATTCTACACTGATCATTGGTGCCCATTGAAAAAAGCTTATAAATGAAAAATAATGCATGGCATTACGCAGTTTGGGATGGATTGGGTTACTTGGATGCTTTGTCGTATCTATTTCTGTCTCAAATTTTGTCAAAATATAGAAAATTGTGCTAGCTTAACGTGGGCATTGGATTCATGTCATTTTGAGCTCTAAATAAAAAAATATGGATGATTTAGTCCGGACATGTCAAGTTGATCGGCCAGTTAAAGTGATCATTCTAAACTGATAATTGGTACTCATTAGGTAAAGACTTATAAATGAAGAATAAAGCATGGCATCACGCAGTTTGGGATAGATTGGATTACTATAACACTTTGTTGTCTCTATTTCTATCTCAAATTTCCCCAAAATATAGAAAATTGAGCTCTATTAACGTGGGTATTGGATTCGTATCATTTTGAGTTCTAAATCAAAAGTTACGGGCAATTTAATGCGTACATGTCAAGTTGATTGGTTCGTTAAAGTGATCATTCTATACTGATCATTGGTGCCCATTGAGTAAAAGCTTATAAATGAAAAATAATGCATGGTATTACGCAGTTTGGGATGGATTGGATTACTTGGATGCTTTGCCGTATCTATTTCTGTGTTAAATTTTGTCAAAATATAGAAAATTGGGCTAGCTTAAAGTGGGCATTGGATTCGTGTCATTTTGATCTCTAAATCAAAATTTACGGACGATTTAGTGCGGACATGTCGAGTTGATCGGCCAGTTAAAGTGATCATTCTAAACTGATCATTGGTGCTCATTTCGTAAAGGCTTATAAACGAAAAATAATGCATCGCATCACGCAGTTTGGGATGGATTGGATTATTTAGACAGTTTGTCGTATCTATTTCTATCTCAAATTTTGTCACAATATAGAAATTGAGCTAGCTTAACGTGGGTGTTGGATTCGTGTCATTCTGAGCTCTGAATGAAAAGTTACAAACGATTTAGTGCCGACATGCCAAGTTAAATGAAGCATAATGCATGGCATCACATAATTTTGGTTAGATTGGATTACTTGGACCCATTGTTGTATCTATTTTTATCTCAAATTTTGTTACGATTTAGAAAATTCAGCTAGCTTAACGTGGCCATTGGATTCGTGTCATTCTAAGCTCTAAATGAAAAGTTACTGACGATTTATTGCGGACATGTCAAGTTGATCGGCCAGTTAAAGTGATAATTGTAAACTTATACTTAGTACTCATTAAGTGAATGCTTATAAATGAAACATAATGCATGGCATCAAGTGGTTTGGATAGATAGGATTACTTTGACGCTTTGTCGTCTCTAATTCTGCTTGACATCATGCAGTTTGGGATATATTGGATTATTTGGATGCTTTGTCGTATCTATTTATGTCTCAAATTTTGTTACAATATAGAAATTTGAGCTAGCTTAACGTGAGCATTGGATTTGTGTCATTATGAGCTCCAAATCAAAGTTACATATAATTTAGTGCAGACATGTCAAGTTGAGTGGCTAGTTAAAGTGATGATTCCTAACATATCATTGTTGCTCATTAGGTAAAGGCTTATAAATGAAGCATAATGCATTGCATCAAACAGTTTTGGATATATTGGATTACTTGGACGCTGTGTCGTATCTATTTTTGTCTCAAGATTTTGAAATAGTATCGAAAATTGAGCTAGTTTAACGTGGGCATTGGATTTGTGTCATTCTGAGCCCTAAATCAAAAGTTATGGACGATTTAGTGAGGACTTGTCAAGTTTAGTGGCCAGTTAATGAGATGATTCTAAACTGATTATTGGTGCTCATTAGGTAAAGGCTTAAAATAAAGCCCAAAGCATGGCATGAAGTAGTTTGGATAGATGGGATTACTTGTACGCTTGGTCGTCTCTATTTCTGTCTCAAATTTTGACAAAGTATAGAAAATTGAGCTAGATTATGGTGGGCATTGGATTCGTGGGTTTATGAGCTCCAAATCAAAAGTTACGGACGATTTAGTGCTGAAATGTCAAGTTGATTGGCCAGTTAAAGTGATCATTCTAAACTGATCATTGGTGTTCATTAAGTAAAGGCTTAGAAATGAAGCATAAGGCGTTGCATCGAGCAGTTTGGATAGAATGGATTACATGGATGCTTTATTGGATGGAGATAGTTTAACATGGGCATTGGATCCGTGTCATTCAGAGCTCTTAATCAAAAGTTATGTACGATTTAGTATGGACATGTCAAGTTGATCGGGCAGTTAAAGTGATAATTATAAACTGATCGGTGGTGCTCATTGAGTACAATGAAGCATAATGCATGGCATAACACAGTCTTGGATAGATTGGCTTACTTTGACGCTTTGTCATATATATTTTGGTCTCAAATTTTGTTACAATACATAAAATTTAGCTTGCTTAACGTGGGAATTGGATTCGTATCATTCTTAGCTCTAAATCAAAGTTATGGACGATTTAGTGTAGACATGACAAGTTGATCGGCCAGTTAAAAATTATCATTCTAAACTAATCATTGGTGCTCATTGAGTAAACGCTTATAAATGAAAAATAATCCATGGCATCTCGCAGTTTGGAATGGATTGGATTACTTGGATGATTTGATGTATCTATTTTGCCACAAATTTTTTCAAAATATAGAAAGTTGAGCTAGCTTAATGTAGGCATTGGATTCATGTCATTTGGAGCTCTTAATCAAAAGTTACAAACCATTTAGTGCGTACATGTCAAGTTGATCGGCCAGTTAAAGTGAATATTCTAAACTGGTCACTGGTGCTCATTGAGTAAAAGCTTATAAATGAAAAATAATGCAAGGCATCATGTAGTTTTGGATGGATTGGATTACTTAGACGTTTTGTTGTATCTATTTTTGTCTCAAATTTTGTCACAATATAGAAATTGAGCTAGCGTAACGTGGGCATTGGATTTGTGCTGAGCTCTGAATGATAAGTTACGGAAGATTTTCTGCCGACATGCCAAGTTGATGGGACAGTTAAGTTCATAATTCTAAACTAATCATTCGTGCTCATTGAGTAACGGCTTATAAAGGAAGCATAATGCATGGCATCACACAATTTTGGATAGATAGGATTACTTGGAGGCATTGTCGTATCTATTTCTATCTCAAATTTTGTCACATTATATAAAATTTAGCTAGATTAACATGGACATTGGATCCGTGTCATTCAAAGCTCTCAATCAAATGTTACACATGATTTAGTGCGGACATGTGAGGTTGATTGGCCAGTTAAAGTGATCATTCTAAACTGATCATTGGTGCTCATTCAGTAAAAGCTTATAAACGAAAAATAATGCATTTCATCACGCAGTTTGGGATGGATTGGATTACTTAGATGGTTTGTCGTATCTATTTCTATCTCAAATTATGTCACAATATAGAAATTGGGCTAGCTTAACGTGGGTGTTGGATTCGTGTCATTCTGAGCTCTGAATGAAAAGTTACAAACGATTTAGTGCCGACATGGCAAGTTAAATGAAGCATAATGCATGACATCACATAATTTTGGTTAGATTGGATTACTTGGACCCATTGTCGTATCTATTTTTATCTAAAATTTTGTTACAATTTAGAAAATTCAGCTAGCTTAACGTGGCCATTGGATTCGTGTCATTCTAAGCTCTAAATCAAAAGTTACTGATGATTTATTGCGGACATGTCAAGTTGATCGGCCAGTTAAAGTGATCATTGTAAACTGCTACTTAGTACTCATTAAGTAAAGGCTTATAAATGAAACATAATGCATGGCATCAAGTGGTTTGGATAGATAGGATTACTTTGATGCTTTGTCGTCTCTAATTCTGCTTGACATCATGCAGTTTGGGATATATTGGATTATTTGGACGCTTTGTCGTATCTATTTCTGTCTCAAACTTTGTTACAATATAGAAATTTGAGCTAGCTCAACGTGAGCATTGGATTTGTGTCATTATGAGCTCCAAATCAAAGTTACATATAATTTAGTGCGGACATGTCAAGTTGAGTGGCTAGTTAATGTGATCATTCCTAACATATCATTGTTGCTCATTAGGTAAAGACTTATAAATGAAGCATAATGCATTGCATCACACAGTTTCGGATATATTGGATTACTTGGACGCTGTGTCGTATCTATTTTTGTCTCAAGATTTTGAAATAGTATCGAAAATTGAGCTAGTTTAACGTGGGCATTGGATTCGTGTCATTCTGAGCCCTAAATCAAAAGTTAAGGACGACTTAGTGAGGACTTATCAAGTTGAGTGGCCAGTTAATGAGATGATTCTAAACTGATCATTTGTGCTCATTAGGTAAAGGCTTAAAATAAAGCACAAAGCATGGCATGAAGTAGTTTAGATAGATGGGATTACTTGTACGCTTGGTCGTCTCTATTTCTGTCTCAAATTTTGACAAAATATAGAAAATTGAGCTAGATTATGGTGGGCATCGGATTCGTGTCATTCAGAGCTCTTAATCAAAAGTTACGTACAATTTAGTATGGACATGTCAAGTTGATCGGGCAGTTAAAGTGATAATTCTAAACTGATCGGTGGTGCTCATTGAGTACAATGAAGCATAATGCATGGCATAACACAGTCCTTGATAGATTGGCTTACTTCGACGCTTTGTCATATATATTTTGGTCTCAAATTTTGTTACAATACATAAAATTTAGCTTGCTTAACGTGGGAATTGGATTCGTATCATTCTTAGCTCTAAATCAAAGTTATGGACGATTTAGTGCAGACATGACAAGTTGATCGGCCAGTTAAAAATTATCATTCTAAACTAATCATTGGTGCTCATTGAGTAAAAGCTTATAAATGAAAAATAATCCATGGCATCACGCTGTTTGGAATGGATTGGATTACTTGGATGATTTGACGTATCTATTTTGCCACAAATTTTTTCAAAATATACAAAGTTGAGCTAGCTTAACGTAGCCATTGGATTCGTGTCATTTGGAGCTCTGAATCAAAAGTTACGAACGATTTAGTGCGTACATGTCAAGTTGATCGGCCAGTTAAAGTGAATATTCTAAACTGATCATTGGTGCTCATTGAGTAAAAGCTTATAAATGAGAAATAATGCATGGCATCACGTAGTTTGGGATGGATTGGATTACTTAGATGTTTTGTTGTATCTATTTTTGTCTCAAATTTTGTCACAATATAGAAATTGAGCTAGCTTACGTGGGCATTGGATTTGTGCTGAGCTCTGAATGATAAGTTACGGAAGATTTTGTGCGGACATGCCAAGTTGATGGGCCAGTTAAGTTCATAATTCTAAACTAATCATTCGTGCTCATTGAGTAACGGCTTATAAAGGAAGCATAATGCATGGCATCACACAATTTTGGATAGATAGGATTACTTGGAGGCTTTGTCGTATCTATTTCTATCCCAAATTTTGTCACATTATATAAAATTTAGCTAGATTAACGTGGACATTGGATTCGTGTCATTCAAAGTTCTAAATAAAAAGTTACACATGATTTAGTGCGGACATGTCAGGTTGATCGGCTAGTTAAAGTGATCATTCTAAACTGATCATTGGTGCTCATTAAGTAAAGGCTTATAAATGAAGCATAAAGCATGGCATCACGCAGTTTGGGATAGATTGGATTACTTGGATGCTTTGTGGTCTCAATTTCTGTGTCTAATTTCGCAAAATATAGAAAATTGAGCTAGCTTAACGTGGGCATTAGATTCGTGTGATTTTGAGCTCTACATCAAAAGTTACGGACGATTTATTGCGTACATGCCAAGTTGATCGGCCAGTTATAGTGATCATTCTAAACTGATCACTGGTGCCCATTGAAAAAAGCTTATAAATGAAAAATAATGCATGGCATTACGCAGTTTGGGATGGATTGGGTTTCTTAGATGCTTTGTCGTATCTATTTCTGTCTCAAATTTTGTCAAAATATAGAAAATTGTGCTAGCTTAGCGTGGGCATTGGATTCATGTCATTTGGAGCTCTAAATAAAAAAATATGGCTGATTTAGTCCGGACATGTCAAGTTGATCGGCCAGTTAAAGTTATCATTCTAAACTGATAATTGGTACTCATTAGGTAAAGGCTTATAAATGAAGAATAAAGCATGGCATCACGCAGTTTGGGAAAGATGGGATTACAGTGACGCTTAGTTGTCTCTATTTCTGTCTCAAATTTTCCCAAAATATATAAAATTGAGCTCTATTAACGTGGGTATTGGATTCGTGTCATTTTGAGTTCTAAATCAAAAGTTACGGACAATTTAATGCGTACATGTCAAGTTGATCGGTTCGTTAAAGTGATCATTCTAAACTGATCATTGGTGCCCATTGAGTAAAAGCTTATAAATGAAAAATAATGAATGGCATTACGCAGTTTGGGATGGATTGGATTACTTGGATGCTTTGCCGTATCTATTTCGGTGTTAAATTTTGTCAAAATATAGAAAATTGGGCTAGCTTAAAGTTGGCATTGGATTCATGTCATTTTGATCACAAAATTAAAATTTACGGACGATTTAGTGCAGACATGTCGAGTTGATCGGCCAGTTAAAGTGATCATTCTAAACTGATCATTGGTGCTCATTTAATAGAAGCTTATAAACGAAAAATAATGCATCACATCACGCAATTTGGGATGGATTGGATTACTTAGATGGTTTGTCGTATCTATTTCTATCTCAAATTATGTCACAATATAGAAATTGGGCTAGCTTAACGTGGGTGTTGGATTCGTGTCATTCTGAGCTCTGAATGAAAAGTAACAAACGATTTAGTGCCGACATGCCAAGTTAAATGAAGCATAATGCATGGCATCACATAATTTTGGTTAGATTGGATTACTTGGACCCATTGTTGTATCTATTTTTATCTCAAATTTTGTTACGATTTAGAAAATTCAGCTAGCTTAACGTGGCCATTGGATTCGTGTCATTCTAAGCTCTAAATGAAAAGTTACTGACGATTTATTGCGGACATGTCAAGTTGATCGGCCAGTTAAAGTGATAATTGTAAACTTATACTTAGTACTCATTAAGTGAATGCTTATAAATGAAACATAATGCATGGCATCAAGTGGTTTGGATAGATAGGATTACTTTGACTCTTTGTCGTCTCTAATTCTGCTTGACATCATGCAGTTTGGGATATAATGGATTATTTGGACGCTTTGTCGTATCTATTTCTGTCTCAAATTTTGTTACAATATAGATATTTGAGCTAGCTTAACGTGAGCATTGGATTTGTGTCATTATGAGCTCCAAATCAAAGTTACGTATAATTTAGTGTGGACATGTCAAGTTGAGTGGCTAGTTAAAGTGATCATTCCTAACATATCATTGTTGCTCATTAGGTAAAGGCTTATAAATGAAGCATAATGCAATGCATCACACAATTTTGGATATATTGGATTTCTTGGACGCGGTGTCGTATCTATTTTTCTCTCAAGATATTGAAATAGTATCAAATATTGAGCTAGTTTAACGTGGGCATTGGATTCGTGTCATTCTGAGCCCTAAATCAAAAGTTATGGACGATTTAGTGAGGACTTGTCTAGTTGAGTGGCCAGTTAATGAGATGATTCTAAACTGATCATTGGTGCTCATTAGGTAAAGGCTTAAAATAAAGCACAAAGCATGGCATGAAGTAGTTTGGATAGATGGGATTACTTGTACGCTTGGTAGTCTCTATTTCTGTCTCAAATTTTGTCAAAATATAGAAAATTGGGCTTGCTTAACGTGGGCATTGGATTCTTGTCATTCAGAGCTCTATATTACAAGTTACGGATAACTTAGTGTGGACATGTCAAGTTGATCGGCCAGTTAATATGATTATTCTAAACTGATCATTGGTGCTCATTGAGTAAAGGCTTATAAATGAAGCATAATGCATGGCATCACGCACTTTGGAATAGATTGGATTACTTGGATGCTTTTTCGTATCTTGTTCTGTCTATAATTTTGTCACAATATAGAAAATTTAACTAGCTTATTGTGGGCATTGGATTCGTGTCATACTGAGCTACAAATCAAAATTTATGGACGATTTAGTGCAGACATGTCAAGTTGATCGGCCAGTTAAAATGATCATTCGAAACTGATCATCAGTGCTCATTGAGTAAAAGCTTATAAATGAAGAATACTGCATGACATCAGACAATTTGGGATGGACTGGATTTCTTGGACGCTCTGTCGTATATATTTATTTCTCAAATTTTTTCACAGTATAGAAAATTGATCTTGCTTAACATGGGCATTAGATTCATGTCATTCGGATAAATCAAAAATTACAGAGGTTTTCGTGCGGACATGTCAAGTTGATCGGTGAGTTAGAATGATCATCCTAAACTGATCATTGGTGCTCATTAAGTAAAGGTTATAAATGAGGCATAAAGCATAGCATCACGCAGTTTGTTATAGATTGGATTACTTAGATGCTTTGTCGTATCTAGTTATGTTTCAAATTTTGTCACAACATAGAAAATTGAACTAGCTTAATGTGGACATTCGATTCGTGTCATTCCGAGCTATAAATCAAAAGTTATTGCCGATTTTGTGCAGACATGTCAAGTTGATCGGCCAGTTAAAATGATCATTCTAAACTTATTGTTGGTGATCATTGAGTAAAAGCTTATAAATGAAGAATAATGCATGTCATCACGCAGTTTTGGATTGACTGGATTACTTGGACGCATTGTCGTATATATTTTTGTCTCAAATTTTGTCAAAATATCGAAGATTTAGCTAGCTTAACGTAAGCATTGGATTCATGTCATTCTGAGCTCTAAATCAAAAGTTACAGATGATTTAGTGCGGACATGTCAAACTCATTGGCAAGTTAAAGTGATCATTCTAAACTGATCATTGGTGTTCATTGATTAAAGGCTTATAAATGAAGCATAATGTATGGAATCAGGCAGTTTGGAATAGATTGGATTACTTGGACGCTTTGTCGTATCTAGTTATGTCTCAAATTTTGTCACAATATAGAAACCTAACTAGATTAATGTGGGTAATTGATTCGTGTCATTTTGACCTATAAATAAAAAGCTATGGACGATATAGGGCATACATGTAAAGTTGATCGGCCAGTTTAAATGATCATTCTAAACTGATCGTTGGTGCTCATTGAGTAAAAACTTATAAATGAAGAGTAATGCATGGCATCATGCTGTTTGGGATGGACTGGATCACTTGGACGCTTTGTCATATTTATTTATGTCTCAAATTTTGTTACACTTTAGAAAATTAAGCTAGCTTAACGTGGGCATTAGATTCGTGTGTTTCTAAGCTCTAACTCAAAGTTACATATGATTTAGTACGGACATGTCAAGTTGATCAGCGAGTTAAAATGCTTGTTCTAAACTGATCATTGGTGCCCATTAAGTAAAGGATTGTAAATTAGGCATAAAGCATGGCATCACGCATTTTGAGATAGATTTGATTACTTGGATGATTTGTTTTATCTAGTTTTGATTCAAATTTTGTCACAACATAGAAAATTTAACTAGCTTAATGTGGGAATTCGATTCGTGTCATTCTGAGCTATAAATCAAAAGTTATGGATGATTTAGTGCAGAAATGTAAAGTATATCGGCCAGGTAAAATGGGTCTTTCTAAACTGATCGTTGGTGGTCATTAAGCTTATAAGTGAAGAATACTGCATGGAATCACACAGTTTGGGATTTACTAGATTACTTGAATGCTTTGTTGAATCAGTTACTATCTCAAATATTGTCACAATATAGAAAATTGAGCTAGCTTAACGTAACAATTGGATTTGTGTCATTCTGAGCTCTAAATCAAAAGTTAAGGATGATTTAGTGCGGACATGTCAAGTTCATCGGCCAGTGAAAGTGATCATTCTAAACTGATCATTGGTGATGATTGAGTAAATGCTTATAAATGAAGCATAGTGCATAGCATCAACCAGTTTTGGATAGATTGGATTACTTGAACGCTTTGTCGTATCTATTTTCGTCTCAAATTTTGTTAGACTATACAAAATTGAGCTAGCTTAACGTGGGCATTGGATTCATGTGTTTATGAGCTCTAAGTCAAAAGTTATGGACGATTTAGTGCGGACATGTCAAATTGATTGGCGAGTTAAAATGATAATTCTAAACTGATCATTGGTATTCATTAAGTAAAGGCTTAAAAATGAGGCATAAAGCATTAATCACACAGTTTGGGATATATTGGATTAATTTGACGCTTTGTGGTATCTAGTTCCGTTTCAGATTTATTCAAAATATAGAAAATTGAACTAGCTTAATGTAGGCATTGGATTCATGTCATTCCAAGCTTTAAATCAAAGTTATGGACGATTTAGTGCAGACATGACGAGTTGATCGGCCAGTTGAAACGATCATTATAAAGTAATCATTGGTGCTCGTTGAGTAAAATTTTATAAATGAAAAATAATGCATGACATCATGGAGTTTCGGAAGGTTGGATTACTTGGATGCTTTGTCGTATCAATTTCTATCTCAAAATTTTATCACATATAGAACATTGAGCTAGCTTAACGTAAGCATTGGATTCGTGTCATTCTGAGCTCTAAATTAAAAGTTATGGATGATTTAGGGCGGACATGTTAAGTTGATTGGCAAGTGAAAGTGATCATTCAAAACTGATGATTGGTGCTGATTGAATAAAAGCTTATAAATGAAGCTTAGTGCATAGCATCACACAGTTTTGGATAGATTGTATTACTTGGACGCTTTGCATGTGTTTCAAATTTTGTGTCTCAAATTTTGTTACACTATAAAAAATTGAGCTAGCTTAACGTGGGAATTGGATTCGTGTGTTTCGGAGTTCTAAATCAAAAGTTACAGACGATTTAATGCGGAAAATTTTGTGCGGACATGTCAAGTTGATTTGCCAGTTAAAATGATCATTCTAAACTGATCATTGGTGCTCATTGAGTAAATGCTTATAAATGAAAATTAATGCATGGCATCACATAGTTTGGGATAGATTCGATTACTTGGATGCTTTGTCGTATCTATTCATGTCTCAAATTTTTGTCACAATATAGGAAATTTAGCTAGATTAATGTGGTCATTCAATTCATGTGTTTCTGAACTCTAAATCAAAAATTATGAACGATATAGTGCATACAAGTCAAGTTGATCAGCCAGTCAAAATGATTATTCTAAACTAATCGTTGGTTCTCATTAAGTAACAGCTTATAAATGAGGCATAAAGCATGGCATCACGCAGTTTGGGATAGACTGGATTAATTTGACAATTTGTCGTTTCTATTTCTGTTATAAATTTTGCCACAATATAGAAAATTGAACTAGCTTAATGTGGGCATTGGATTCGTGTCATTATGAGGTATAAATCAAAAGTAATGGATGATCTAGTGAACTCATGACAAGTTGATCGGCCAATTAAAATGATCATTCTAAACTGATCATTGGTGCTGATTTGAGTAAAAGCTTATAAATGAAAAATAATGCATGGCATCACACAGTTTGGGAAAGATTGGATTACTTGGATGCTTTGTCATATCTATTTCTATCTCAAATTATCTCATAATATAGAAATTGAGCAAGCTTAACGTGGGCATTTAATTCGTACATTTCTGAGCTATAAATTGAAAGTTATGGACGATTTAGTGCAGACATGTGAAATTGATCATCCAGTTAAAGTGATCACTCTAAACTGATCATTGGTGCTGATAGAGTAAACGATTATAAATGAAGCATAATGCATAGTATCACACAATTTTGGATATATTTGATTACTTGGATGCTTTTTCCTATCTATTTCTATATCAAATTTTGTTACACCATAGAAAATTGAGATAACTTATTGTGGGCATTGGATTTGTGTGTTTCGGAACTCTAAATCAAAAGTTATGGACGATTTAGTGCAAACGATTTAGTGCGGACATGTCGAGTTGATCGTCTAGTTAAAACAATCATTCTAATTGATCATTGGTGCTTAATGATTAAAAGCTTATAAATGAAAAATAATGCAGGGCATCACCCAGTTTGGGATGGACTTGATTACTTGGACGCTTTGTCGTATCTATTTGTGTCTCAACTTTTGTTTACAATATAGAAAATTAAGTTACCTTATTGTGGTCATTGGATTCATGTCATTCTGAGCTGTAAATGAAAAGTTATGGATGATTTAATGCATACATGACAAGTCGATTGGCCAGTTAAAATTATCATTCTAAACGTATCATTGGTACTCATTAAGTAAAAGTCTATACGTGAAAAATAAAGCGGGGCATCACGCACTTTGGGAAGGATTGGATTACTTAGACGCTTTGTCATCTCTAATTCGGTCTCTATTTTTTCAAAATATAGAAAATTGAGCTACCTTAACGTAGACATTTTATTCGTGTCCATCGGAGCTCTAAATCAAAAGTTACGGACGATTTAGTGCGGACATGTCAACTTGATCGGCCTGTTAAAGTGATCATTCTAAACTGATCATTGGTTCTGATTGAGTAAAGGCTTATAAATTAAGCATAATGCATGGCATCCCCCATTTTTGGATAGATTGGATTACTTGGACGCTTTGTCGTATCTATTTCTGTCTCAAATTTTGTCACATATAGAAAATTGAACTAGCTTAATGTAAGCATTGGATTCATGTCATTCGGAGCTCTAAATCAAAAGTTACGGATGATTTAGTGAAGACATGTCAATTTGGATTACTCAGACGCCTTTTTGAATCTAGTTCTGTTTCAAATTTTATCACAATATAGAAAATTGAACTAGCATAATGTGGGCAATGGATTCGTGTGTTTCGGAGCTCTAAATCAAAAGTTACAGATGATTTAGTGAGGACATGTCAACTTGCTTGGCGAGTTAAAATGATCATTCTAAACTGAGCAAGGGTGCTCATTAAGTAAAGGCTTATAAATGAGGCATAAAGAATGGCACCACGTAGTTTGGGATAGATTTGATTACTTTGACGCTTTGTCGTATCTAGTTTTCTTTCAAATTTTGTCACAATATAGAAAATTTAGCTAGCTTAATGTGAGCAATTGATTCATGTCATTCTGACCTATTAATCAAAAGTTATGGATGATATTGGGCAGACATGTCAAGTTTATGGGCCTGTTAAAATTAACATTCTAAACTGATCGTTGGTGGTCATTGAGTAAAATCTTAAAAATGAAGAATAATACATGGCATCACGCAATTTGGGATTGACTGGATTACTTGGACGCTTTGTCGTATCTATTTCTTGGATGCTTTGTTATATTTATTTCTGTCTAAAATTTTGTCACACTATAGAACATTTAACTAGTTTAATGTGGGCATTGGATTCGTGTCATTCTGAGCTACAAATCAAAATTTATGGACAATTTAGTTACAATGTCAAGTTGATTGGCCAGTTACAATGATCATTCTAAACTGATCATTGGTGCTCATTGAGTTAAAGCTTATAAATGAAGAATAATGCAAGACATCACGCAGTTTGGGATTGAGTGGATTACTTGGACGCTTTGTTGTATCTATTGCTGTCTCCAATTTTGTCACAATATAGAAAATTGAGCTACCTTAACGTAAGCATTGGATTTGTGCCATTCTGAGCTCTAAATCAAGAGTTATGAATGATTTAGTGCGGACATGTCAAGTTGATCGACCAGTGAAAGTGATCATTCTAAACTCATCATTGGGGCTCATTGAGTAAACGCTTATAAATGAAGCATAATACATAGCATCACACAGTTTTGTATAGATAGGATTACTTAGACCCTTTTATTATCTATTTTTGCCTCAAATTTTGTTACCTACAAAAAAAATAGCTTGCTTAACGTGGGCATTGGTTTCATGTGTTTCTGAGCTCTAAATTAAAAGTTACGGACAATTTAGTGCGCCTATGTCAAGTTCACCGGCCAGTTAAAGTGATCATTCTAAACAGGTCATTGGTGCTCATTGAGTAAAAGCTTATAAATGAAGCATAATGCATGGCATCACGTAGTCTGGGATAGATTGGATTACTTGGATGCTTTGTCGTATCTAGTTCAATCTCAAATTCTGTCACAATATAGAAAATTGAACTAGCTTAATGTGGGTAATTGATTCATGTCATTCTGACCTATAAATCAAAAGTTATGGACGATATTGGGCAAACATGTCAAGTTTATCGGCCTGTTAAGATGAACATTCTGAACTGATCTTCGGTGGTCATTGAGTAAAAGCTTATAAATGAAGAATAATGCATGGCATCACGCAGTTTGTGATTGACTGGATTACTTGGACGCTTTGTCGTATATATTTTTTGGATGTTTTTTCGTATCTATTTCTATCTTAAATTTTGCTACACTATAGAACATTGAACTAGCTTAATGTGGGCATTGCATTCGTGTCATTTTGAGCTACAAATCAAAATTTATGGACGATTTAGTGCTGACATGTCAACTTGATCAGCCAGTTAAAATGATCATTCTAAACTGATAATTGGTACTGACTGAGTAAAAGCTTATAAATGAAGAATAATGCGTGGCATAATGCAGTTTGGGATAGACTGGAATACTTGGACGCTTTTTCGTATCTATTTCTGTCTCAAATTTTGTCATAGTATCGAAAATTGAGCTACTTTAACGTAATCATTGGATTCATGTCATTTTGAGCTTGAAATCAAAAGTTACGCATGATTTAGTGCAGACATGTTAAGTTGATCGGCCAGTGAAAGTGATCATTCTAAACTGATCATTGGTGCTGATTGAGTAAACGCTTATAAATGAAGCATAATGCATAGCATCACACTGTTTTGGATAGATTGGATTACTTGGATCTATTTCTGTCAATAATTTTGTTACACTATTGAAAATTGAGCTAGGTTAACGTGGGCATTGGATTCGTGTGTTTTTGAGCTCTAAATCAAAAGTCACAGATGATTTAGTGCGGACATGTCAAGCTGATCAGCGAGTTAAAATGCTCATTCTAAACTGATCATTGGTGCTCATTAAGTAAAGGCTTATAAATGAGGCATAAACCAAGGCATCACGCAGTTTAGGATAGATTGGATTACTTTGATGCTTTGTCGTATCTAGTTTTATTTTAAATGTTGTCACAATATAAAAATTTGAACTAGCTTAATGTGGGCATTGGATTCATGTAATTCAGAGCTATAAATCAAAAGTTATGGACGATTTAGTGTAGGCATGACAAGTTGATCGGCCAGTAAAAATGATCATTCTAAATTGATCATTGGTGCTAATTGAGTAAAATTTTATAAATGAAAAATAATGCATGGCATCATGCAGTTTGGGAAGGATTGGATTACTTGGACGCTTTCTCGTATCTATTTATGTCTTAAATTTTCCCACATATAGAAAATTGAACTAGCCTAACGTAAGCATTGGATTCGGGTCATTCTGAGCTCTAAATCAAAAGTTACGGATGATTTAGTATGGACATATCAAGTTGATCGGCCAGTCAAAGTGATAATTATAAAATGATCATTGGTACGGATTGATTAAACGCTTATAAATGAAGCATAATGCATAGCATCACATAGTTTGGGTAGATTGGATTACTTGGGCGCTTTGTCGTATCTATTTCTGTCTCAAATTTTGTAACACTATAGAAAATTGAGCTAGCTTAACGTGGGCATTAGATTCGTATGTTTCTGAGCTTTACATCAAAAGTTACGAACAATTTAGGGCAGACATGTCAAGTTGATTGGCGAGTTAAAATCATTATTGTAAACTGATCATTGGTGCTCATTAAGTAAAGGCTTATAAATGAGGCATAAGGCATCACGCAGTTTAGGATAGATTGGATAACTTTGATGTTTTGTCATATCTAGTTCTATTTTAAATGTTGTCACAATATAAAAATTTGAACTTGCTTAATGTGGGCATTGGATTCATGTAATTCGGAGCTATAAATCAAAAGTTATGGACGATTTAGTGTAGGCATGACAAGTTGATCGGCCAGTAAAAATGATCATTCTAAACTAATCATTGGTGCTCACTGAGTAAAATTTTATAAATGAAAAATAATGCATGGCATCACGCATTTTGGGAAGGATTGGATTACTTGGACGCTTTCTCGTATCTATTTATGTCTTAAATTTTCTCACATATAGAAAATTGAACTAGCCGAATGTAAGCATTGGATTCGGGTCATTCTGAGCTCTAAATCAAAAGTTACGGATGATTTAGTGTGGACATATCAAGTTGATCGGCCAGTCAAAGTGATAATTATAAAATGATCATTGGTACGGATTGATTAAACGCTTATAAATGAAGCATAATGCATAGCATCACATAGTTTGGGTAGATTGGATTACTTGGGCGCTTTGTCGTATCTATTTCTGTCTCAAATTTTGTAACACTATGAAAATTGAGCTAGCTTAACGTGGGCATTAGATTCGTGTGTTTCTGAGCTTTACATCAAAAGTTACGAACAATTTAGGGCAGACATTTCAAGTTGATTGGCGAGTTAAAATCATTATTGTAAACTGATCATTGGTGCTCATTAAGTAAAGGCTTATAAATGAGGCATAAACCAAGGCATCACGCAGTTTAGGATAGATTGGATAACTTTGATGTTTTGTCATATCTAGTTCTATTTTAAATGTTGTCACAATATAAAAATTTGAACTAGCTTAATGTGGGCATTGGATTCATGTAATTCGGAGCTATAAATCAAAAGTTATGGACGATTTAGTGTAGGCATGACAAGTTGATCAGCCAGTAAAAATGATCATTCTAAACTAATCATTGGTGCTCATTGAGTAAAATTTTATAAATGAAAAATAATGCATGGCATCACGCATTTTGGGAAGGATTGGATTAGTTGGACGCTTTCTCGTATCTATTTATGTCTTAAATTTTCTCACATATAGAAAATTGAACTAGCCGAACGTAAGCATTGGATTCGGGTCATTCTGAGCTCTAAATCAAAAGTTACGGATGATTTAGTGTGGACATATCAAGTTGATCGGCCAGTCAAAGTGATAATTATAAAATGATCATTGGTACGGATTGATTAAACGCTTATAAATGAAGCATAATGCATAGCATCACATAGTTTTGGGTAGATTGGATTACTTGGGCGCTTTGTCGTATCTATTTCTGTCTCAAATTTTGTTACACTATAGAAAATTGAGCTAGCTTAACGTGGGCATTAGATTCGTGTGTTTCTGAGCTTTACATCAAAAGTTACGAACAATTTAGGGCAGACATTTCAAGTTGATTGGCGAGTTAAAATCATTATTGTAAACTGATCATTGGTGCTCATTAAGTAAAGGCTTATAAATGAGGCATAAACCAAGGCATCACGCAGTTTAGGATAGATTGGATAACTTTGATGTTTTGTCGTATCTAGTTCTATTTTAAATGTTGTCACAATATAAAAATTTGAACTAGCTTAATGTGGGCATTGGATTCATGTAATTCGGAGCTATAAATCAAAAGTTATGGACGATTTAGTGTAGGCATGACAAGTTGATCAGCCAGTAAAAATGATCATTCTAAACTAATCATTGGTGCTCATTGAGTAAAATTTTATAAATGAAAAATAATGCATGGCATCACGCATTTTGGGAAGGATTGGATTACTTGGACGCTTTCTCGTATCTATTTATGTCTTAAATTTTCTCACATATAGAAAATTGAACTAGCCGAACGTAAGCATTGGATTCGGGTCATTCTGAGCTCTAAATCAAAAGTTACGGATGATTTAGTGTGGACATATCAAGTTGATCGGCCAGTCAAAGTGATAATTATAAAATGATCATTGGTACGGATTGATTACACGCTTATAAATGAAGCATAATGCATAGCATCACATAGTTTGGGTAGATTGGATTACTTGGGCGCTTTGTCGTATCTATTTCTGTCTCAAATTTTGTAACACTATAGAAAATTGAGCTAGCTTAACGTGGGCATTAGATTCGTGTGTTTCTGAGCTTTACATCAAAAGTTACGAACAATTTAGGCAAGACATTTCAAGTTGGTTGGCGAGTTAAAATCATTATTGTAAACTGATCATTGGTGATCATTAAGAAAAGACTTATAAATGAGGCATAAACCAAGGCATCACGCAGTTTAGGATAGATTGGATTACTTTGATGTTTTGTCGTATCTAGTTCTATTTTAAATGTTGTCACAATATAAAAATTTGAACTAGCTTACTGTGGGCATTGGATTCATGTCATTCGGAGCTATAAATCAAAAGTTATGGACGATTTAGTGTAGGCATGACAAGTTGATCAGCCAGTAAAAATGATCATTCTAAACTAATCATTGGTGCTCATTGAGTAAAATTTTATAAATGAAAAATAATGCATGGCATCACGCATTTTGGGAAGGATTGGATTACTTGGACACTTTCTCGTATCTATTTAAGTCTTAAATTTTCTCACATATAGAAAATTGAACAAGCCGAATGTAAGTATTGGATTCGGGTCATTCTGAGCTCTAAATCAAAAGTTACGGATGATTTAGTGTGGACATATCAAGTTGATCGGCCAGTGAAACTGATCATTCTAAACTGATCATTGGTGCTGATTGAGTAAACGCTTATAAGTGAAGCATAATGCATAGCATCACACTGTTTTGGATAGATTGGATTACTTGGATCTATTTCTGTAAATAATTTTGTTACACTATTGAAAATTGAGCTAGGTTAACGTGGGCATTGGATTCATGTGTTTTTGAGCTCTAAATCAAAAGTTACAGATGATTTAGTGCGGACATGTCAAGCTGATCAGCGAGTTAAAATGCTCATTCTAAACTGATCACTGGTGCTCATTAAGTAAAGGCTTATAAATGAGGCATAAACCAAGGCATCACGCAGTTTAGGATAGATTGGATTACTTTGATGCTTTGTCGTATCTAGTTTTATTTTAAATGTTGTCACAATATAAAAATTTGAACTAGCTTAATGTGGGAAGTGGATTCATGTAATTCGGAGCTATAAATCAAAAGTTATGGACGATTTAGTGTAGGCATGACAAGTTGATCGGCCAGTAAAAATGATCATTCTAAATTGATCATTGGTGCTCATTGAGTAAAATTTTATAAATGAAAAATAATGCATGGCATCACGCATTTTGGGAAGGATTGGATAACTTGGACGCTTTTTCGTATCTATTTATGTCTTAAATTTCCTCACATATAGAAAATTGAACTAGCCGAACATAAGCATTGGATTCAGGTCATTCTGAGCTCTAAATCAAAAGTTACGGATGATTTAGTGTGGACATATCAAGTTGATCGGCCAGTCAAAGTGATAATTATAAAATGATCATTGGTACGGATTGATTAAACGCTTATAAATGAAGCATAATGCATAGCATCACATAGTTTAGGTAGATTGGATTACTTGGGCGCTTTGTCGTATCTATTTCTGTCTCAAATTTTGTAACACTATGAAAATTGAGCTAGCTTAACGTGGGCATTAGATTCGTATGTTTCTGAGCTTTACATCAAAAGTTACGAACAATTTAGGGCAGACATTTCAGGTTGATTGGCGAGTTAAAATCATTATTGTAAACTGATCATTGGTGCTCATTAAGTAAAGGCTTATAAATGAGGCATTAACCAAGGCATCACGCAGTTTAGGATAGATTGGAAAACTTTGATGTTTTGTCGTATCTAGTTCTATTTTAAATGTTGTCACAATATAAAAATTTGAACTAGCTTAATGTGGGCATTGGATTCATGTAATTCGGAGCTATAAATCAAAAGTTATGGACGATTTAGTGTAGGCATGACAAGTTGATCAGCCAGCAAAAACGATCATTCTAAACTAATCATTGGTGCTCATTGAGTAAAATTTTATAAATGAAAAATAATGCATGGCATCACGCATTTTGGGAAGGATTGGATTACTTGGACGCTTTCTCGTATCTATTTATGTCTTAAATTTTCTCACATATAGAAAATTGAACTAGGCAAACGTAAGCATTGGATTCACGTCATTCTGAGCTCTAAATCAAAAGTTACGGATGATTTAGTGTCGACATATCAAGTTGATCGGCCAGTCAAAGTGATAATTATAAAATGATGATTAGTACGGATTGATTAAACGCTTATAAATGAAGCATAATGCATAGCATCACATAGTTTTGGGTAGATTGGATTACTTGGGTGCTTTGTCGTATCTATTTCTGTCTCAAATTTTTTTACACTATAGAAAATTGAACTAGCTTAACGTGGGCATTAGATTCGTGTGTTTCTGAGCTTTACATCAAAAGTTACGAACAATTTAGGGCAGACATTTCAAGTTGATTGTCGAGTTAAAATCATTATTGTAAACTGATCATTGGTGCTCATTAAGTAAAGGCTTATAAATGAGGCATAAACCAAGGCATCACGCAGTTTAGTATAGATTGGATTACTTTGATGTTTTGTCGTATCTTGTTCTATTTTAAATGTTGTCACAATATAAAAATTTGAACTAGCTTAATGTGGGCAATGGATTCATGTAATTCGGAGCTATAAATCAAAAGTTATGGATGATTTAGTGTAGGCATGACAAGTTGATCAGCCAGTAAAAATGATCATTCTAAACTAATCATTGGTGCTCATTGAGTAAAATTTTATAAATGAAAAATAATGCATGGCATCACGCATTTTGGGAAGGATTGGATTACTTGGACGCTTTCTCATATCTATTTTTGTCTTAAATTTTCTCACATATAGAAAATTGAACTAGCCGTACGTAAGCATTGGATTCGGGTCATTCTGAGCTCTAAATCAAAAGTTACGGATGATTTAGTGTGGACATATCAAGTTGATCGGCCAGTCAAAGTGATAATTATAAAATGATCATTGGTACGGATTGATTAAACGCTTATAAATGAAGCATAATGCATAGCATCACATAGTTTGGGTAGATTGGATTACTTGGGCGCTTTGTCGTATCTATTTCTGTCTCAAATTTTGTAACACTATAGAAAATTGAGCTAGCTTAACGTGGGCATTGGATTCGTGTGTTTTTGAGCTCTAAATCAAAAGTTACAGATGATTTAGTTCAAACATGTCAAGCTGTTCAGCGAGTTAAAATGCTCATTCTAAACTGATCATTGGTGCTCATTAAGTAAAGGCTTATAAATGAGGCGTAAACAAAGGCATCACGCAGTTTAGGATAGATTGGATAACTTTGATGTTTTGTCATATCTAGTTCTATTTTAAATGTTGTCACAATATAAAAATTTGAACTTGCTTAATGTGGGCATTGGATTCATGTAATTCGAAGCTATAAATCAAAAGTTATGGACGATTTTGTGTAGGCATGACAAGTTGATCGGCCAGTAAAAATGATCATTCTAAACTAATCATTGGTGCTCACTGAGTAAAATTTTATAAATGAAAAATAATGCATGGCATCACGCATTTTGGGAAGGATTGGATTACTTGGACGCTTTCTCGTATCTATTTATGTCTTAAATTTTCTCACATATAGAAAATTGAACTAGCCGAATGTAAGCATTGGATTCGGGTCATTCTGAGCTCTAAATCAAAAGTTACGGATTATTTAGTGTGGACATATCAAGTTGATTGGCCAGTCAAAGTGATAATTACAAAATGATCATTGGTACTTATAAATGAAGCATAATGCATAGCATCACATAATTTTGGGTAGATTGGATTACTTGGGCGCTTTGTCATATCTATTTCTGTCTCAAATTTTGTTACACTATAGAAAATTGAGCTAGCTTAACGTGGGCATTAGATTCGTGTGTTTCTGAGCTTTACATCAAAAGTTACGAACAATTTAGGGGAGACATTTCAAGTTGATTGGCGAGTTAAAATCATTATTGAAAACTGATCATTGGTGCTCATTAAGTAAAGGCTTATAAATGAGGCATAAACCAAGGCATCACACACTTTAGGATAGATTGGATTACTTTGATGTTTTGTCGTATCTAGTTTTATTTTAAATGTTTTCACAATATAAACATTTGAACTAGCTTAATGTGGGCATTGGATTCATGTAATTTAGAGCTATAAATCAAAAGTTATGGACGATTTAGTGTACGCATGACAAGTTGAAGGCCAGTAAAAATGATCATTCTAAATTGAGCATTGGTGCTCATTGAGTAAAATTTTATAAATGAAAAATAATTCATGGCATCACGCAGTTTGGGAAGGATTGGATTACTTGGACGCTTTCTCGTATCTATTTGTCTTAAATTTTCCCACATATAGAAAATTGAACTAGCCTAACGTAAGCATTGGATTTGGGTCATTCTGAGCTCTAAATCAAAAGTTACGGATGATTTAGTGTGGACATATCAAGTTGATCGGCCAGTCAAAGTGATAATTTTAAAATGATCATTGGTACGGATTGATTAAACGCTTATAAATGAAGCATAATGCATAGGATCACATAGTTTGGGTAGATTGGATTACTTGGGCGCTTTGTCGTATCTATTTCTGTCTCAAATTTTGTAACACTATTGAAAATTCAGTTAGCTTAATGAGGGCATTAGATTCGTGTGTTTCTGAGCTTTACATCAAAAGTTACGAACAATTAAGGGCAGACATGTCAAGTTGATTGGCAAGTTAAAATCATTATTGTAAACTGAACATTGGTGCTCATTTAGTAAAGCTTATAAATGAGGCATAAACCAAGGCATCACGCAGTTTAGGATAGATTGGATAACTTTGATGTTTTGTCGTATCTAGTTCTATTTTAAATGTTGTCACAATATAAAAATTTGAACTAGCTTAGTGTGGGCATTGGATTCATGTAATTCGGAGCTATAAATCAAAAGTTATGGACGATTTAGTGTAGGCATGACAAGTTGATCAGCCAGTAAAAATGATCATTCTAAACGAATCATTGGTGCTCATTGAGTAAACTTTTATAAATGAAAAATAATGCATGGCATCATGCATTTTGGGAAGGATTGGATTACTTGGACGCTTTCTCGTATCTATTTATGTCTTAAATTTTCTCACATATAGAAAATTTAACTAGCCGAACGTAATCATTGGATTCGGGTCATTTTGAGCTCTAAATCAAAAGTTACGGATGATTTAGTGTGGACATATCAAGTTGATCGGCCAGTCAAAATGATAATTATAAAATGATCATTGGTACGGATTAATTAAACGCTTATAAATGAAGCATAATGCATAGCATCACATAGTTTTGGGTAGATTGGATTACTTGGGCGCTTTGTCGTATCTATTTCTGCCTCAAATTTTGTTACACTATAGAAAATTGAGCTAGCTTAACGTGGGCATTAGATTCGTGTGTTTCTGAGCTTTACATCAAAAGTTACGAACAATTTAGCGCAGACATTTCAAGTTGATTGGCGAGTTAAAATCATTATTGAAAACTGATCATTGGTGTTCATTAAGAAAAGGCTTATAAATGAGGCATAAACCAAGGCATCACGCAGTTTAGGATAGATTGGATAACTTTGATGTTTTGTCGTATCTAGTTCTATTTTAAATGTTGTCACAATATAAAATTTTGAACTAGCTTAATGTGGGCATTGGATTCATGTAATTCGGAGCTATAAATTAAAAGTTATTAATGATTTAGTGTAGGCATGACAAGTTGATCAGCCAGTAAAAATGATCATTCTAAACTAATCATTGGTGCTCATTGAGTACAATTTTATAAATGAAAAATAATGCATGGCATCACGCATTTTGGGAAGGATTGGATTACTTGGACGCTTTCTCGTATATATTTATGTCTTAAATTTTCTCACATATAGAAAATTTAACTAGCCGAACATAAGCATTGGATCCAGGTCATTCTGAGCTCTAAATCAAAAGTTACGGATGATTTAGTGTGGACATATCAAGTTGATCGGCCAGTCAAAGTGATAATTATAAATGATCATTGGTACGGATTGATTAAACGCTTATAAATGAAGCATAATGCATAGCATCACATAGTTTGGGTAGATTGGATTACTTGGTCGCTTTGTCGTATCTATTTCTGTCTCAAATTTTGTAACACTATGAAAATTGAGCTAGCTTAACGTGGGCATTAGATTCGTGTGTTTCTGAGCTTTACATCAAAAGTTACGAACAATTTAGGGCAGACATTTCAAGTTGATTGGCGAGTTAAAATCATTATTGTAAACTGATCATTGGTGCTCATTAAGTCAAGGCTTATAAATGAGGCATAAACCAAGGCCTCACGCAGTTTAGGATAGATTGGATTACTTTGATGTTTTGTCGTATCTAGTTCTATTTTAAATGTTGTCACAATATAAAAATTTGAACTAGCTTAATGTGGGCATTGGATTCATGTAATTCGGAGCTATAAATAAAAAGTTATGGACGATTTAGTGTAGGCATGACAAGTTGATCAGCCAGTAAAAATGATCATTCTAAACTAATCATTGGTGCTCATTGAGTAAAATTTTATAAATGAAAAATAATGCATGGCATCACGCATTTTGGGAAGGATTGGATTACTTGGACGCTTTCTCGTATCTATTTATGTCTTAAATTTTCTCACATATAGAAAATTGAACTAGCCGAACGTAAGCATTGGATTCGGGTCATTCTGAGCTCTAAATCAAAAGTTACGGATGATTTAGTGTGGACATATCAAGTTGATCGGCCAGTCAAAGTGATAATTATAAAATGATCATTGGTACGGATTGATTAAACGCTTATAAATGAAGCATAATGCATAGCATCACATAGTTTTGGGTAGATTGGATTACTTGGGCGCTTTGTCATCTATTTCTGTCTCAAATTTTGTTACACTATAGAAAATTGAGCTAGCTTAACGTGGGCATTAGATTCGTGTGTTTCTGAGCTCTACATCAAAAGTTACGAACAATTTAGGGCAGACATTTCAAGTTGATTGGCGAGTTAAAATCATTATTGTAAACTGATCATTGGTGCTCATTAAGTAAAGGCTTATAAATGAGGCATAAACCAAGGCATCACGCAGTTTAGGATAGATTGGATTACTTTGATGTTTTGTCGTATCTAGTTCTATTTTAAATGTTGTCACAATATAAAATTTTGAACTAGCTTAATGTGGGCATTGGATTCATGTAATTCGGAGCTATAAATCAAAAGTTATGGACGATTTAGTGTAGGCATGACAAGTTGATCAGCCAGTAAAAATGATCATTCTAAACTGATCATTGGTGCTCATTGAGTAAAATTTTATAAATGAAAAATAATGCATGGCATCACGCATTTTGGGAAGGATTGGATTACTTGGACGCTTTCTCGTATCTATTTATGTCTTAAATTTTCCTCACATATAGAAAATTGAACTAGCCGAACGTAAGCATTGGATTCAGGTCATTCTGAGCTCTAAATCAAAAGTTACGGATGATTTAGTGTGGACATATCAAGTTGATCGGCCAGTCAAAGTGATAATTATAAAATGATCATTGGTACGGATTGATTAAACGCTTATAAATGAAGCATAATGCATAGCATCACATAGTTTTGGGTAGATTGGATTACTTGGGCTCTTTGTCGTATCTATTTCTGTCTTTGTTACACTATAGAAAATTGAGTTAGCTTAACGTGGGCATTAGATTCGTGTGTTTCTGAGCTTTACATCAAAAGTTACGAACAATTTAGGGCAGACATTTCAAGTTGATTGGCGAGTTAAAATCATTATTGTAAACTGATCATTGGTGCTCATTAAGTAAAGGCTTATAAATGAGGCATAAACCAAGGCATCACGCAGTTTATGATAGATTGGATTACTTTGATGTTTTGTCGTATCTAGTTCTATTTTAAATGTTGTCACAATATAAAAATTTGAACTAGCTTAATGTGGGCATTGGATTCATGTTATTCGGAGCTATAAATCAAAAGTTATGGACGAATTAGTGTAGGCATGACAAGTTGATCAGCCAGTAAAAATGATCATTCTAAACTTATCATTGGTGCTCATTGAGTAAAATTTTATAAATGAAAAATAATGCATGGCATCACACATTTTGGGAAGGATGGGATTACTTGGATGCTTTCTCGTATCTATTTATGTTTTAAATTTTCTCTCATATAGAAAATTGAACAAGCCGAACGTAAGCATTGGATTCGGGTCATTCTGAGCTCTAAATCAAAAGTTACGGATGATTTAGGGTGGACATATCAAGTTGATCGGCCAGTCAAAGTGATAATTATAAAATGATCATTGCTACGGATTGATTAAACACTTATAAATGAAGCATAATGCATAGCATCACATAGTTTTGGGTAGATTGGATTACTTGGGCGCTTTGTCGTATCTATTTCTGTCTCAAATTTTGTTACACTATAGAAAATTGAGCTAGCTTAACGTGGGCATTAGATTCGTGTATTTCTGAGCTTTACATCAAAAGTTACGAACAATTTAGGGCAGACATTTCAAGTTAATTGGCGAGTTAAAATCATTATTGTAAACTGATCATTGGTGCTCATTAAGTAAAGGCTTATAAATGAGGCATAAACCAAGGCATCACGCAGTTTAGGATAGATTGGATTACTTTGATGTTTTGTCGTATCTAGTTCTATTTTAAATGTTGTCACAATATAAAAATTTGAACTAGCTTAATGTGGGCATTGGATTCATGTAATTGAGCTATAAATCAAAAGTTATGGATGATTTAGTGTAGGCATGACAAGTTGATCAGAGTAAAATGATCATTCTAAACTAATCATTGGTGCTCATTGAGTAAAATTTTATAAATGAAAATGCATGGCATCACGCATTTTGGGAAGGATTGGATTACTTGGACGCTTTTTCGTATCTATTTATTTTTAAATTTTCACATATAGAAAATTGAACTAGCTTAACGTAGCATTGGATTCATGTCATTGAGCTCTAAATCAAAAGTTATGGATGATTTAGTGTGGACATATCAAGTTGATCGGCCAGTCAAAAATGATCATTATAAACTGATCATTGGTGCTCATTGGATAAATGAAATAATGCATAGCATCACATAGTTTTGGGTAGATTGGATTACTTGGGCGCTTTGTCATATCTATTTCTGTCTCAAATTTTGTTACACTATAGAAAATTGAGCTAGCTTAACGTGGGCATTAGATTCGTGTGTTTCTGAGCTTTACATCAAAAGTTACGAACAATTAAGGGCAGACATGTCAAGTTGATTGGCAAGTTAAAATCATTATTGTAAACTGAACATTGGTGCTCATTTAGTAAAGCTTATAAATGAGGCATAAACCAAGGCATCACGCAGTTTAGGATAGATTGGATTACTTTGATGCTTTGTCGTATCTAGTTTTATTTTAAATGTTGTCACAATATAAAAATTTGAACTAGCTTAATGTGGGCATTGGATTCATGTAATTCGGAGCTATAAATCAAAAGTTATGGACGATTTAGTGTAGGCATGACAAGTTGATCAGCCAGTAAAAATGATCATTCTAAACTAATCATTGGTGCTCATTGAGTAAAATTTTATAAATGAAAAATAATGCATGGCATCACGCATTTTGGGAAGGATTGGATTACTTGGATGCTTTCTCGTATCTATTTATGTTTTAAATTTTCCCGCATATAGAAAATTGAACTAGCCCAACATAAGCATTGGATTCGGGTCATTCTGAGCTCTAAATCAAAACTTACGGATGATTCAGTGTGGACATATCAAGTTGATCGGCCAGTCAAAGTGATAATTATAAAATGATCAATTGTACGGATTGTTTAAACGCTTATAAATGAAGCATAATGCATAGCATCACATAGTTTTGGGTAGATTGGATTGCTTGGGCGCTTTGTCGTATCTATTTCTGTCTCAAATTTGTTACACTATAGAAAATTGAGCTAGCTTAACGTGGGCATT
>CM032163.1:25824432-26086836 GCA_018901935.1 Pugionium cornutum
AAAATGATCATTCTTAACTGATCATTGGTGCTTATTGAGTAAAATCTTATAAATGAAGCATAATACATGGGATCATGCAGTTCGGGATAGATTGGATTACTTAGACACTTCTTTGTTTCGATTTCTGTCTATAACTTTGGCAAACTATAGAAAATTGAGCTAGTTTAACGTGGGCATTGGATTCGTGTCATTATGAGCAATAAATCAAAAGTTATGGACAATTTAGTGCAAACTTGTCAAGTTGATAGTCCTGTTAAAATGATCATTGCTGCTTATTGAGTAAAGGATTACAAAAAAGCATAATCAGAGCCTCATGCAGTTTGGTATTAATTGGATTACTTGGACGCTTCGTCGTATCTATTTTTGTCTCAAATTTTGTATCAATATAGAAAAATGAGCTAGCTAACGTGGGCATTGGATTCGTGTCATTATGAGCTATGAATTAAAAGTTATGGATGATTTAGTGCAGACATGTCAAGTTTATCGGTCAGTTAAATTGATCATTCTAAACTGATCAATGATTCTCATTGAGTAAAAACTTATAAACGAAGCATAATGCAGAGCATCACACAGTTCGGGATAGATTGGATTACTTAGATGCTTTGTCATATCTATTTGTGTATCAAATTTTGTCACAATATAGAAAATCGAGTTCGCTTAACGTGGTCATTGGATTCCTGTCACTAGTAGCTCTAAATCAAAAGTTATGGACAATTTAGTGTGGACATGTCAAGTTGATCGGCCAGTTAAAATGATCGTTCATAACTGATCATTGTTGCTCGTTGAGTAAGGGCTTATAAATGAAGTATAATGCATAACATCACGAAGTTCAGGATAGACTGTATTACTTGGACGCTTTGTCATATCTATTTTCGTCTCCAATTTTCTCTCAATATAGAAAATTGTGCAAGCTTTACGTGGACATTGGATTCATGTCATTCTGACCTCTAAATCAAACATTACGAATGATTTAGTACGGACTTGTCAAGTTGAGAGGCCTGTTAAAGTGATCATACTAAATTGATCATTGGTGCTGATTAAGTAAATGCTTATAAATGAAGCATAATGCATGGCATCAAGCAGTTTGGATAGATTTGACTAGTTAGATGCGTTGTCTCTATTTGTGTCTCAAAATTTGTCAAAGTATATAAAATTGAGCTAGATTAACGTGGGCACTGGATTCGTGTCATTCTAAGCACTAAATAAAAAGTTACGGATGATTTAGTGCAGACATGTCAAGTTGGTCGGCCATTTAAAGTGATCATTCTAAATAGATCATTGGTGCTCGTTAAGTAAAGTCTTATAAATGAAGCATAAAGCATGGCGTCACGTAGTTCTGGATAGATTGCATTACTTGGACGCTTCGTCGTCTGTAATTCTGACTCAAATTTTTTCAAACCATAGAATAATGAGCAACCTTAACGTGGGCATTGGATTCGTGTCCTGAGCCCCAAATCAAAGTTATAGACGATTTAGTGCGAGCATCTCAGTTGATCATCTAGTTAAAATGATCATTCTAAAATGATCATTGCTGCTCATTAAGTAAAAACTTATAAATGAAGAATAATGCATGGTGTCCCGTATTTTAAAAATCATATCTATTTCTGTCTCAAAGTTTGTCACAATATAGAAAATTGAGATAGCTTAACGTGGGCATTGGATTCGTGTCATTCTGAGCTCTAAATCAAAAGGTACGGACGATTTAGTGCGGACATGTAAAGTTGATCGACCAGTTAAAATGATCATTCTAATATGACCATTGGTGCTCGTTAAGTAAAGGCTTATAGATGAATCCCAAGGCATGGCATCACGCAATTTGTGATAGATTGGATGACTTGGACGCTTTGTCGTCTCTACTTCTGTCTCAAATTTTGTCAAAATATAGTAAATTTATCTAGCTTAACGTATACATTGGATTCTTGTCATTCTGAGCTCAAAATCAAAACTTACAGACGATTTACTGCGGACATATCAAGTTGATTGGCAAGTTAATATGATTATTCTAAGCTGATCACTGCTGCTAATTGAGTAAAGGCTTATGCATGAGGCATAATGCATGGCATTACACAGTTTTGGATAGATTGGATTACTTGAAAGCTTTGTCATGCCTATTTTTGTCTCAAATTTTGTTACTTTATAGAAAATTGAGGTAGCTTAACGTGGGCATTGGATTCGTGTCATTATGAGCTCTAAATTAAAAGTTAATGATGATTTAGAATGGACATGTCAAGTTGAATGGCCAGTTAAAGTGATCATTCTAAACTGATCATTGATGCTCATTAAGTAAAGGCTTATAAATGAAGCATAATGCATGGCATCAAGCGGTTTGGATAGACTGAATTACCAGGATGCTTTGCCATCTCTATTTTTGTCTCAAATTTTGTCAAAATATAGAAACTTGAGCTAGTTTAACATGGAAATTGGATTCGTGTCATTCTAAGCTCTAAATCTAAAGTTACAGACGGTTTAGTGCGGACATGGTAATTTGATCGGCCATTTAAAGTGATCATTCTAAACTGATCATTGCGGCTCATTAAGTAAAGGCTTATAAATGAAGCATAAAGCACGACATCAAGTAGTTTGGATAGATTGGATTGCTTGGACGCTTTGTCGTCTCTATTTTTGTCTCAATTTACGTCAAAATATAGAAAATTGAGCTAGCTTAACGTGGGCATTGGATTCGTGTCATGCTGAGTACTAAATCAAAAATTACGGAGGATTTAGTGGGGACATGTCAAAGTTGATCGGCCAGTTAAAGTGATCATTCAAAACTGATCATTGGTACTCCTTAGGTAAAGGCTTATAAATTAAGCATAAAGCATGGCATCACGTAGTTTGGGATATATTGGATTACTTGAACGCTTTGTCATCTCTAATTCTGTCTCAAATTTTGTAAAACCATAGAATAGTGAGCTAGCTTAACGTGGGCATTGGATTCGTTTCACTCTCAGCACTAAATCAAAAGCTATAGACGATATAGCGTGGAGATGTCAAGTTGATCGGCCAGGTAAAATGATCATTCTAAAATGATCATTGGTGCTCATTAAGTAAAGGGTTATAAATGAAGCCTAAGGCATGACATCACACAATTTCTGATAGATTAGATTACTTGGACACTTTGTCGTCTCTACTTCCGTCTCAAACTTTGTCAAAATATAGCAAATTTATCTAACTTAACGTGGAAATTGTATTCGTGTCATTCTACGCTCAAAATCAAAAGTTACGGACAATTTAGTGCGGATTTGTCAATTTGATCGGCCAGTTAATATGATTATTCTAAACTGATCATTGTTGCTCATTGAGTAAAGGCTTCTACATAAAGCATAATGCATAGCATCACAAAATTTTGGATAGGTTGGATTACTTGAAAGCTTTTTCGTGTCTGTTTCTATCTCATATTTTGTTACAATATAAAAAATTGAGATATCTTAACGTGGGCATTGGATTCGTGTCATTATGAAGTCAAAATCAAAAGTTACATACGATTTAGTGTAGATATGTCAAGTCTGTCGGCCAGTTAATATGATCATTCTAAAATGATGATTGGTCCTCATTAAGTAAAGGCTTATAAATGAAGCATAATGCATGGCATCACACAGTTTTGGATAGATTGGATTACTTGGACGCTTTGTTGTCTCTACTTCCATCTCAAATTTTGTCAAAATATTGAAAATTTATCTACCTTAATGTGGGCATTGGATTCGTGTCATTCTAAGCCCAAAATCAAATGTTACGAATGATTTAGTGCACACATGTCAAGTTGATCGGTCAGTTATTATGATTATTCTGAACTGATCATTGTTGTTCACTGAGTAAAGGTTTATACATGAAGCATAATGCATGGCATCACACAGTTTTTGGATAGATTGGATTACTTGGAAGCTTTGTTGTGTCTATTGTTGTCTCAAATTTTGTTACAATATAGAAAATTGAACAAGTTTAACGTGGGCATTGGATTCATGTCATTCTGAGCTTTGAATAAAACGATACGGATGATTTAGTACAGACATGTCAAGTTGAGTGGCCAGTTAAAGTGATCATTCTAAATTGATCATTGGTGCTCATTCAGTAAAGGCTTATAAATGAAGAATAATTAATTTTGTCGTCTCTTACATCGAGTATTTTTTTTTTCTTCATTCAAACTTTATTCGAAAAGGTTAGCATCCTCTATTGCCTGAGTTCTTGGAAATACTACATGAATATTCAAGTAGGCTGAATGCTTTAATCAGAAGTTCTGGTTGATAAACTTGTTCTCCATATAAGTGTTTTTATTGGAACGTCTAAGCTAGCACTTAGCGGAATGATGTTGTCGCATGTAAAGGAGGGAGAAGTATTTATTGAACTACTTTTCACTGCTTCTGTAGCAATTGGAATCCTCATGCTGATCTCCAGGCTATGGCTAGAGCTCATCGTCTTGGCCAAACAAATAAGGTTATCTTTTAATGATGTCACTGTAAGTTCGACTTACGAGTCCATTCTTTTTCTTATGTCACTGATTAGACCTATATTTTTCGTCTTTAGGTAATGATTTTCAGGCTCATAAACCGAGGTACCATTGAAGAAAAAATGATGGAGATGACTAGAAAGAAAATGCTTCTAGAACATCTTGTTGTGGGGAAAATGAAAGCACAAAACCTTAGTCAGGTTTGGTTTTGTTGTTTTAAGTTACATTGTATTACTTTAATTTATTAATTTTATCACAAGATCGGAATTAAAGGTAGAAAGACCAAATAGAATTGATTTGATTCTCTTACTTGGAATGGAAGTAAACTATAGAAACACCACATCAAACCTAAAAATATTGAAATATTATATAAGAAGTATTTAAATATTTATTTATATGCTTAGTGATGCTTTACCTAACGTTGCAATGTAGGAAGAGTTAGATGACATTATCAGATATGGTTCTAAGGAACTTTTCTCTGAAGAGAATGAGGAAGCAGGGAAGTCTGGAAAATTCATTATGATGATGCTGCTATTGAAAAGTAACATTTTTCGCTTTCTTAGTCATTCTATTGTAATAGTTCGAAATCGCAGTTGTTAATTGTATGCAATATTCATGATTTATTTCCACATCATGTTTGCAGGTTGCTTGACCGTGATCATGTAGATGCTGAAGAAGTCTCAGTGGGTGCTGAAGAGGAAAATGGTTTTCTTAAGCCTTTTAAGGTTATCTTTACCTCTCTCCCTCTTTTTACTTGATGAGATGTTACTTTTCAGATGCTCCAGCATTTGTTATGGTGATCCTTGTTATTTTTTGGAAACGAGACAGTTCACTATGATTCATATAGAAATTTGCTTATTGATTATAAACCACAAGAAGTTGTAGGATTTGAATAATGTTGAGAGTAAAGATTTCATGAATTTCCTAAAAAAATTGTCTTATGTGCATACATAAACACTTTTTTGTTTATTCTTCATTCATAATTATTCTACAAAAACATATATATGATTAGTTGGATGCTTTGTCGTCTCTATATGTGTCTCAAATTTTGTCAAAGTATACAAAATTGAGCTAACTTAACGTGGGCATTGGATTCGTGTCATTCAATGCTCTAAATCAAAAGTTACGGATGATTTACATGTCAAGTTGATCGGCCATTTAAAGTGATCATTCAAAAATGATAATTGGTGCTCATTAAGTAAAGGCTTATAAATGAAACATAAAGCATGGCATCACATAGTTTGGGATAGATTGGATTACTTGAATGCTTTGTCGTCTCTAATTCTGTCTTAAATTTTGTCAAACCATAAAATGATGAGCTAGCTTAACGTGGGCATTAGATTCGTGTCATTCTGAGCTCTAATCAAAAGTTATAGACAATGTAGTGTGGATGTGTCAAGTTGATCGGCAAGTTAAAATGATAATTCGAAAATGATCATTAGTGCTCATTAAGTAAAGGGTTATAAATGAAGCCTAAGGCATGACATCACACAGTTTTTGATAGATTGGATTACTTGGACGCTTTGTCGTCTCTACTTCCATCTCAATTTTGTCAAAATATGAAAAGTTTATCTAACTTAACGTGGGAATTGGATTCGTGTCATTCTAAGCTCAAAATCAAAAGTTACGGAAGATTTAGTGCGGATATGTCTACTTGATCGACTAGTTAATATGATTATTCTAAATTGATCATTGCTGCTCATTGAGTAAAGGCTTATACATAAAGCATAATGCAAGGCATCACACAATTTTGGATATATTGGATTACTTGGAAGCTTTCTCGTGTCTGTTTTTGTCTCATATTTTGTTACAATATAGTAAATTGAGTTATCTTAACGTGGGCATTGGATTCGTGTCATTCTGAGCTAAAAATCAAAAGTTACATACGATTTAGTGTGGATATTTTAAGTTGGTCGACCAGATAATATGATAATTCTAGATGATGATTGGTGCTCATTATGTAAAGGCTAATAAATGAAGCATAATGCATGGCATCACACAGTTTTGGATAGATTGGATTACTAGGAAGCTTTGTCATGGCTATTTTTTATCTCAAATTTTGTAAAAATATAGAAAATTTATCTAGCTTCACGTGAGCATTGGATTCGAGTCATTCAGAGCTCAAAATCAAAAGTTACGGACGATTTAATGAGGACATGTGAAGTTGGTCGGGCAGTTAATATGATAATTCTAAACTGATCATTGATGCTCATTGAGTAAAGACTTATAAATGAAGCATATGCATGGCATCACACATTTTTGGATAGATTGGATTACTAGGAAGCTTTGTCATGTCTATTTTTTATCTCAAATTTTGTCAAAATATAGAAAATTTATCTAGCTTCACGTGAGCATTGGATTTGTGTCATTCAGAGCTCAAAATCAAAAGTTACTGACGATTTAATGCGGACATGTCAAGTTAGTCGGCCAGTTAATATGATCATTCTATACTGATCATTGATGCTCATTGAGTAAAGACTAATAAATGACGCATATGCATGGTATCACACAGTTTTGGATAGATTGGATTACCTGAAAGCTTTGTAGTGTCTATTTTTGTCTCAAATTTTGTTACAATATAGAAAATTGAGCTCGCTTAACGTGGGCATTGGATTCGTGTAATTTTGAACTCTAAATCAAATGTTACAAACAAATTAATGCAGAAATGTCAATTTGATCAGCCTTTTAAAGTGATCATTCTAAACAAATCATTGGTTCTCATTAAGTAAAAGCTTATAAATGACGCATAATGCATGGCATCAAGCAGTTTAGATAGATTGGATTACTTGGACGTTTTGTCGTCTCTAGTTTTGTCTAAAATTTTGTCAAACCATATAAAATTGAGCTAGCTTAACGTGGGCATTGGATTCATATCATTCGGAGCTCTAAATCAAAAGTTAGAGACGATTTAGTGCGGACATGTCACGTTGATCGGCCTGTTAAAATGATCGTTCTAAAATAATCATTGGTGCTCAATAAGCAAAGGTTTAATAATGAAGCCTAAGGCATGGCATCATGCAATTTGTGATAGATTGGATTACTTGGATGCTTTGTCGTCTCTACTTCTATCTCAAATTTAGTTAAAATATAGAAAATTTATCTAGATTAATGTGGGCACTGGATTCGTGTCATTTTAAGCTCGAAATGAAATGTTACGGACGATTTAGTGCGGACTTGTGAAGTTGATTGGCTACTTAATATGATTATTCTAAGCTGATCATTGCTGCTCATTGAGTAAAGGCTTAAAAATGAAGCATAATGCATAGCATCACACAATTTTGGATAGATTGGATTACTTGGAAGCTTTGTCGTGTCTATTTCTCTCTCAAATTTTGTTACAATATATAAAATTTAGCTAGCTTAACATGGGCATTTCGAGCTCTAAATCAAAAGTTATAGATGATTTAATATGAACATGCCAAGTTGAGTGGCCAGTTGAAGTGATCATTCTAAACTGATCATTGGTGCTCGTTAAATAAAGACTTATAAATGAACCCTAATGCATGGCATCTTCCAGTTTATGATAGATTGGATTACTTGGACGCTTTGTCGTCTCTACTTTTGTCTCAAATTTTTTCAAAATATAGAAAATTTATCTAGCTTAATGTGGGCATTTAATCTATGTCATTCTGACCACTAAATCAAAAGTTACGGACGATTTAGTGTGGACATGTGAAGTTGAGTATGATTGATTGGATTACTTGGACGCTTTATCTATTTCTGTCTCAAACTTTATCACAATATTGAAAATTGAGATAGCTTAACCTGGGCACTGGATTCGTGTCATTCTGAGTTCTAAATCAAAAGTTATGGACGATTTAGTGCGGAAATGTCAAGTTGATCGGCCAGTCAAAGTGATCATTCAAAACTGATCATTGGTGCACGTTAAATAAAGGCTTATAAATGAAGCCTAAAGAATGGCTTGACGTAGTTTGGGATGGATTGGATTACTTGGACGCTTTGTCGTATCTATTTCTGTTTCAAACTTTGTCATAATATAGAAAAATGAACTAGTTTAACGTGGGCATTGAATGTAAGAATATTGAGATTAGAGAGGAGAAATGTGAAGAATTGAATCTTGAAACTCAAAGAGAAGCATGAGAAAATGGGAAATATCTAAGACTTCTAGAGAAGAATCTCCTAAGAGTTAACTTATACACTAAATCTTTACAGCACTTATAGAGGATATACAATGTGAACACAAAACAATTCAGAATTAAACTTGTGCATGAGCTTCAACAGAGGAGGAGCTTGTTGACAACCAATGGGAAGAGAGGGGAGGAGCTGCAAACAGACTTATGACCGTTTGGTGTGGTTACCAAGGCTGTGTGCAGCAGTCATGACTGTTTGGTGTGGTTACCAAGGCTGTGTGCAGCATGGACATGTCTTTGTCACCTTGATTCTTCTCCCAAGGCAGCTGTATCACTATTTTAAATAATAACTTCCCTCATTTTTTCCTTTTCCCTTGTTATTCAAACTAAATTTTCTTTTCCCTCCATGAAATAAAATGCTCACACTTGCCTTGTAGGTCAAGATAGGTCTTATTTGATTTTCCCATGCCAATACTCCCCCTCAAGCTAACGACTTTGGAATCACCCTAAAGTATTAAGATTGGGAACCCAAGGCAATACCTCATTAAAAACCTTATTAAAGAAAACCACTTGGGACAAAACCTTAATAAGGGAAAAAGAGTGTGTTGCTCTTGGATTAGGGGACCTTTGATCATGTATGTGATAAATCAACAAGCCCAAGTTAGCTAATGATGTTCTTGCAAACTTTGAGACTTTCTACCTTTGTGAAGATGTCAGCTAGTTGGTCTTCACTCCTTGTATAACGTGGCAGAGAATGGTTCCATCTTGAACTTTCTCTCTAACCTTATGGCAATCGATCTCTATGTGCTTGGTCCTCTCGTGAAACACTGAGTTTGAAGCTATGTGAATGACTGCCTGATTATCACAATGGAAGGTAACTGGCCCTGGTTGTTCAATACCGAAGTCGTTCAACAGCACTTTGATCCAAGGTAGTTCACTTTCAGCTTCCTCACAGCTCTATATTCTGCTTCAGCACTAGAACATGATACCACCTTCTGCTTCTTAGTCTTGCAAGTGACTAATTTCCAACCAATGAAGTTGCAATACCCAGTGGTTGATTTCCTATCCACCCTATCACCAGCCCAATCAGCATCACAATTCCCAGCAATGTCAGTGTTCCCATTCTTGCCCATCCATATGACTTGACCAGGAGATCCTTTGATGTATCTAAGGATCCTATTTCTACCATACTCCAATGATATACAATAGGTTTTTGCATATGTTGACTCACTTGATTCAGAGAAAAACACAAGTTTGGTTGTGTGATGGTGAGGTAGATCAGCTTCCCAACTAGTCTTCTATACTGAGAAACATCCTTAAATAACTCATCAGTTTCTCCCCCTTTCCGTTGACCTTGTAGCCATCTTCAAGAGGAGTTTTGGCCGGTTTAGCCCCAAGTTTTCCCGTTTCTGTCAACAAATCAAGAGCATACTTTCTTTGTGATAGAAAGAGCACCTTCCTGAGACCGACACACTTCAATACCCAAGAAGTACTTCAACTCTCCAAGATCTTTGATGTCAAATGATCTGTTTAAGAAGGCCTTTGTAGACTGAATTCCTTCCTTATCATCTCCTGTGATGATAAGGTCATCCACATAAACCAAGATTGCCACAATTCCTTAGGGGTTTTGACGAGTGAACAAAGTATGATCTGAATGGGATTTTCTGAACCCATTGTAAGTAAGTGTGGTGCTTAATTTGTGATACCAGGCCCTTGGTGACTGCTTCAACCCATATATTGCCTTCATAAGTCTTAGAACCTGTCCCTCTTTGCAAAGATCTTCAAGGCCTGGTGGTGGAGTCATATACACTTCCTCTTCAAGTTCCCCTTGTAGGAATGCGTACTTGACATCCATTTGCCATAAGTACCAAGTCAGATTCGTATCTAGTGAATGAACAACCCTTACAGTGGGTAGCTTAGCCACCAGTGCAAATGTATCAGTATAGTCCTCTCCATATGTCTGAGTAAAACCTCTTGCAACTAGACGTTCCTTGTACCTTTCTATGTCCCCATTGCTCTTATACTTGATGGTGAACACCCACTTGGAACTTACAGCCTTCTTGCCTTTGGGAAGTTCTTGTATATCCCATGTATGATTCCTTTCCATAGCTCCGTTCTCATCTCTTACTGCCTCTAACTATTCTTTATTGCTCTTAACTTCTTCATAAGTCCTTGGAATCTGACTCTGTTCAATCTTTCCAAGGAATGCTTGATGACTAGATGGCAAGAGGTCAAGGGAACAAACAGCCTGTATGGGATGAGCCACGGCCTGGTTGTTGTAGAAGACCCTAGTGTTTACCCAATTGGATGGGTCTTTACTAAGTCTAGTACTCCTCCTTAGTTGCTGAAAAGGTGGTGCAGCCTCCTCTTCAACCATTTCCTCTTCCATTTGGTGAATAGGTTCCTCTACACGCACTTCCAAGTTGTCTTGTTCTTGGTTTTGGGCCGGCTTCTTCTTGGATTGGATTTGGTTCTTGAGTTACCACCCCTTGTTCATTCTCTTGGGTATCTTGTGAACTATTTGGAGTTCTTGCTTCTTCTTGTCTTGAATCCCTTGGCACATCATTTCCCAAATCATTCAAGAAAAACCTCAAACTCGTAGCCAAATCAGAAGGTGACCTTGAGAGATCCTTCAATCCTTCCCAATCTTTCTGATCATAATAGCTTTGTTCTTCTATGAACTTGACATCTCTAGACACATACGTCCTCTTCGAAATCAGAGAGTTTTGGCTCTCTTAGGATGGACTTTATCACGTCCTTAAAGGCTGGATTTAGGTTGAGAAGGAGCCCAAATATCTTGTCTTGTTCCTTCCTTTCATCAAGCACCTTTGGATCCATAGAACTTGTACTCAACATGTCAAGCTCGGACCATGTTGATTGGAAATTGCCTAGGAACTTTGTGAACTCCATATCCTCTTGGTGTAGATCATTGAGAGCCTTCTTAACCTCATACACATGGCTGAGGTTTGAAACATCCCCATACACCCTCTTGAGAGTCTCCCAAAGAGACTTGGCGGTTTCACAATATGAATAAGCTTCAAGTATGGATGTGTCCAATGAATTTTGGAAGAATCCAAGGACTGTTTGATCTTCTTGGAACCACTTAGCTTCCTCTTTTCTTGTTGCCTCATCCTTCTTCTCCTTTCGATCGTCTATAGTTGGAGTATTATCCTCCTTAGATGTGATTCCAAAGTCCTTTGCAGCAAATGGCTGTCTTGATGGTTCTTGACCATAATATGTAGTTCAAGCCTTTGAAAACTAATGGTATCACCGTAGGTTTCAGGCTGGAACTAATTTGAACTGTATCCTCCATTGTTAGGATTTGAAGAGCTCAAAGGAGGTACCTTTTATGGTTGAATAAAAACGATAGTTTTTAGTTTAAAGGCTGCGAGATTTTTGACAGAACTTTAGATTAGAAACTGAGAGATTTGAGTAAAAAAAATATAAGAGAATGATCTTATGCTCTGATACCATGTAAGAATATTGAGATTAGAGAGGAGAAATGTGAAAAATTGAATCTGGAAACTCAAACAGAAGCATGAGAAAATGAGAAATGTCTAACACTTCTGAAGAAGATTGTCCTAAGAGTTAACTTATACACTGAGTCTTTACAGCCCTTTTATAGAGGATTTACAATGTGAACACAAAACAATTCAGAATTAAACTTGTGGATGAGCTTGAATAGAGGAGGAGCTTGTTGAAAACCAATGGGAAGAGAAGGGAGGAGCTGCACAGACTTATGACCGTTTGGTGTGGTTAGCAAGGCTGTGTGCAATAGTCATGATTGTTTGGTGTGGTTACCAAGGCTGTGTGCAGCATGGAAATGTCCTTGTCACTGTGACTCTTCTCCCGAGGCAGCTATATCACAATATTAACCATTTTAAATAATAACTTCCCTCCTTTTCTCTTTTTCCCTTGTTATTCAAACTGAATTTTCTTTTTCTCGTGTCATTCCAAGCTTTAAATCAAAAGTTACAGACGATTTAATGCGGACATGTCAAGTTATCGACCAGTAAAAGTGATCCTTCTAAACTAATCATTGGTGCTCATTAAATAAATGCTTATAAATGAAGCATAATGCATGGCATCAAGCAATTTGGATAGATTGGATTACTTGGACGCTTTGTCCTCTCTATTGTTTGTGTCAAATTATGTCAAAATATAGAAAATTGAGCAAGCTTAACGTGGGCATTGTATTCGTGTCATTCTGACCTCTAAATCAAAAGTTATGGATGCTTTAGTGTGGACATGTTAAGTTGATCGGCCAATTAAAGTGATCATTCTAAACTGATCATTAGTGCTCATTGAGTAAAGGCTTATAAATGAAGGACAATGCATGGCTTCACACAGTTTTGGATAGATTGGATTACTTGGACGCTTTTTCATATCTATTTCTGTCTCAAATTTTGTTACAATATAGAAAATTGAGCTAGCTTAACTTGGCATTTGAATCGTGTGTTTCGTAGCTCTAAATCAAAACTTATGGATGATTTAGTGGGTACATGTCAAGTTGATTGGCAAGTTAAAATGATCATTCTAAATTGATCATTGGTGCTCATTAAGAAAAGGCTTATAAATGAAGCATAAACCATGGCATCACGCAGTTTGGGATAGACTGGATTACTTGGATGCTTTGTCATCTCTATTTCTGTCACAATATACAAATTGAGCTTGCTTAACGTGGGCATTGGATTTGTGTCATTCTGAGCTCTAAATCAAAAGTTACCCACGATTTAATGCGGACATGTCAATTTGATCAGCCTGTTAAAGTGATCATTTTAAACTGATCATTGGTGCTAATTAAGTAGAGATTTAGAAATGAAGTGTAAGGCATGGCAGCAAACAATTTGGGATAGATTGGATTACTTGGATGTTTGTCGTCTCTATTTCTCTCTTAAATTTTGTCAAAATACAGAAAAGTTTAGTTATCTTAATATGGGCATTGGATTCGTGTCATTCTGAGATCTAAATCAAAAGTTATGGACGATTAAGTCCGGACATGTCAAGCTGATCGGCCAGTTAAAGTGATCATTCTAAACTGATCATTGGTGCCCATTGAGTAAAGGCTTATAAATGAAGCATATTGCATGGCATCACACAGTTTTGAATAGATTGGGTTACATGGACGGTTTATCATACCTAGTTCGGTCTCAAAGTTTGTCACAATTTAGAAAATTCAGCTAGCTTAACGTGGGCATTTGATTCGTGTCATTCTGAGCTCTAAATCTAAAGTTATAGACAATTTAGTGCGGACATGTCAAGTTGATCGGCCAATTAAAATGATCATTCTAAACTGGTCCTTAGTGCTCATTGAATAAAGGCTTAGAAATGAAGCATAATGCATCTCATCAAGCATTTTGCATAGATGGGATTACATGGATGCTTTGTCGTCTCTATTTCTGTTTCGAATTTTGAAAAATATAGCAAAATGAGCTAGTTTAACGTGGGCATTGGATTCGTGTCATTCTGAGTTCTAAATCAAAAGTTACGGACGATTAAGTCCGGACATGTCAAGTTGATCAGCCAGTTAAAGTGATCATTCTAAACTGATCTTTGGTGCCCATTGAGTAAAGGCTTATAAATGAAGCATAATGCATGGCATCACACAGTTTTGGATAGATTGGATTACTTGGACACTTTGTCGTCTTTATTTTTGTCTCAAATTTTGTCAAAATATAGAAAATATCGTGGGCATTGGATCCGTGTGTTTCTAAGGTCTAAATCAAAAGTATCTGATGATTTAGTCCGGACATGTCGAGTTGATCGGCCATCTAAAGTGCTTATTCTAAACTGTTCATTGGTGCTCATTAAGTAAAAGCCTAGAAATGAAGCATAATGCATGGCATCAAGCAGTTTGAATAGATTGGATAACTTGGATACTCTGTCGTCCCTATTTCAGTGTCGAATTTTGTAAAAATAAATCAAATTGAGCTAGCTTAACGTGGGAATTGGATCGTGTCGTTCTCACCTCTAATTCAAAAATTACAGACGATTTTGTGCGCACATGTCAAGTTGATCAGCCAGTTAAAATGATCATTCTAAACTGATCTTTGGTGCCCATTGAGTAAAGCCTCATAACTGAAGCATAATGCATGGCGTCACAGAATTTTGGATAGATTGGATTACTTGTACTCGTATATAGTCCTGTCTCAAATTTTGTCACAATATAGAAAATTGAACTAGATTAGTGTGGGCATTGGATTTGTGTCATTCTGAGCTATAAATCAAAAGGTATGGACGATTTACTGCAAACATGACTAATTGATCGACCTGTTAAAATGATCATTCTAAACCGATCATTGGTACGCATTGAATAAAAGCTTAATAAAGAAAAATAATGCATGGCATCACGCAGTTTGGGATGTATTGGATTAGTTAGACGCTTTTTCATATCAACTTTTGTCTCAAACTTAGTCACAATATAGAAAATTGAGCTATCTTAACATGGGAATTGGATTCGTTTGTTTCTGAGGTCTAAATACGGTCGATTTATTGCGGACATGTCATCTTGATCGGCCAGTTAAAGTGATAATTCGAAATAATTATTGGTGCTCATTAAGTAAAGGCTTATAGATGAAACATAAAGCATGGCATCACGCATTTCGGGATAGATTGGACTACTTGGACGCGTTGTCTTCTCTTGTCTTAAATTTTGTCAAAATATTGAAAATTGATCTAGCATAACTTGGGCATTTGATTCGTGTCATTCTGAGCTCTAAATCAAAAGTTACAGATGATTAGTGCGGACATGTCAAGTTGATCGGCTAGTTAAAATGATCATTCTAAACTGATCATTGATGCCCATTGATTAAAGGCTTATAAATGAAGCATATTGCATGGCATCACACATTTTTGGATATATTGGATTAGTGTGATGCTTTGTTGTATCTAGTTCTGTCTCAAATTTTGTCACAATATAGAAAATTAAGCTAGTTTAACGTGGGCATTTGATACATGTCATTACGAGCTCTAAATCAAAAGTTACAGATGGTTTAGTGCGGAGATGTCAAGTTGATCGGCCAATTAAAGTGATCATTTTACACTGATCATTGGTGCCCATTGAGTAAAGGCTTATAAATCTAGCATAATGCATAGCATCACACAGTTTTGGATAGATTGGATTACTTGGATGCTTTGTCGTATCTAGTCATGTCTCAAATTTTGTCACAATATAAAAAATTTAGCTAGCTTAACGTAGGCATTTGATTTGGGTCATTCTGACCTCTAAATCAAAAGTTATGGAGGATTAGTGCGGACATGTCAAGGTTATCTGTCAGTTAATGTGATCATTCTAAACTAATCATTGGTGCCCAGTAAGTAAAGGCTTATAAATGAAGCATATTGCATGGCATCACACAGCTTTGGATAGATTAGATTACTTGGACGCTTTATCGTATCTAGTTCTGTCTCAAATTTTGTCACAATATAAAAAAATTGAGTTAGCTTAACGTGGGCATTTGATTCGTGTCATTCTAAGCTTTAAATCAAAAGTTACGGACGATTTAGTGTGGACATGTCAAGTTTATCGGCCAGTTAAAGTGATCATTTTAAACTGATCATTGGTGCTCATTAAGTAAAGGTTTAGAAATGAAGCATAATGCATGGCATCAAGGCAGTTTGGATAGAATGGATTACTTGGATGAGTTGTCATCGCTATTTTTGTCTCAAATTTTGTCAAAATATAGAAAACTGAGCTAGCTTAATGTGGGTATTGGATTCATGTCATTTTGCACTCTGAATCAAAAGTTACGAGCGATTTAGTGCAAGCATATCAAGTTGATCAGCCAGTTAAAGTGATCATTCTAAGCTGATCTTTGGTGCCCATTGAGTAAAGGCTTATAAATAAAGCATAATGCATGGCATCACACAGTTCTGGATAGATTGGATTACTTGGATGCTTTGTCGTCTTTATTTTTGTCTCAAATTTTGTCAAAATATAGAAAATTGAGCTAGCTTACGGTAGCATTGGATTTGTGTGTTTCTGAGCTCAAAATCAAAACTTTCGCACGATTTAGTTCGGACAATTCAAATTGATCGGCTAGTTAAAGTGATCATTCTAAATTGATCATTGGCGCTCATTAAATAAAGGCTTAGAGAAATGAAGCATAATGCATGACATCAAACAATTTGGATAGATTGAATTGCTTGGATGCTTTATCGTCTCTATTTCAGTCTCGAATATTCTAAAAATATAGCAAATTGAGCTAGCTTAACATGGGCATTGGATTAGTGTCATTCTGAGTTCTAAATGAAAAATTACGGACGATTTAGTGCGGACATGTCAAGTTGATCGTCATGTTAAAGTGATCGTTCTAAACTGATCTTTGGTGCCCATTGAGTAAAGCCTTATAACTGAAGAATAATTCATGGCATCACATGGTTTGGGATAGATTGGATTACTCTAATGCTTTGTCATATCTAGTCCTGTCTCAAATTTTGTCACAATATAGAAAATTGAACTAGATTAGTGTGGGCATTGGATTTTTGTCATTCTGAGCTATAAGTCAAAAGGTATGGACAATTTAGTGCAGACACGACAAATTGATCGACATGTTAAAATGATCATTCTAAACTGATCATTGGTGCTCATTGAGTAAATGCTTAATAATGAAAAATAGTGCATGACATCACGTAGTTTGGAATGTGTTGGATTACTTGGATGCTTTTTCATATCTATTTATTTCTCAAATTTTGTTACAATATAGAAAATTGACCAATCTTATTGTGGGCATTGGATTCATGTGTTTCTGATCTCTAAATCAAAAGTTAGGGACGATTTAGTGCGGACATGTCAAGTTGATTGGTCAGTTAAAATGATAATTCTAAAATAATCATTGGTGCTCATTAAGTAAAGGCCTATACATGAAGCATAAAGCATGGCTTCACGCATTTTGGAATACATTGGATTACTTAGACGCTTTTTCGTCTCTATTTCGTCTCATATTTTGTCAAAATATAGAAAATTGAGCTAGCATAGCGTGGGCATTCGTTTCGTGTCATTTTGAGCTCTTAATCAAAAGTTATGAATGATTAGTGTGGACATGTCAAGTTTATCGGGCAGTTAAAGTGATCATACTAAACTGATCATTGGTACCCATTGAGTAAAGGGTTATAAATGAAGCATATTGCATAGCATCACACAATTTTGGATACATTAGATTACTTGGACGCTTTGTCGTATCTAGTCATGTCTCAACTTTTGTCACAATATAGAAAATTGATCTAGCTTAACGTGGGCATTTGATTCGTGTCATTCTGAGCTCTAAATCAAAAGTTTTGGACAATTTAGCCCGGACATGTCAAGTTGATCGGCCTGTTAAAGTGATCATTCTAAACTCATCATTGGTGCTCATTGAGTAAAGGCTTATAAATGAAGCATAATGCATGGCATTACACAGTTTTGTATAGACTGGATTACTTGGACGCTTTTTCGTCACTTTTTTGTCTCAAATTTTGTCAAAATACAGAAAAATGACCTAGTTTAACGTGGACATTGGATTCGTGTCATTATGCGCTCTAAATCAAAAGTTACGGACGATTTAGTGCGGACATGTCAAGTTGATCAGCCAGTTAAAGTGATCATTCTAAACTGATCTTTGGTGCCCATTGAGTAAAGGCTTATAAATGAAGCATAATGCATGGCATCACACAGTTTTGGATAGATTGGATTACTTGGACACTTTGTCGTCTTTATTTTTGTCTCAAATTTTGTCAAAATATAGAAAATATCGTGGGCATTGGATTCGTGTGTTTCTGAGGTTTAATCAAAAGTATCTGATGATTTAGTCCGGACATGTCGATTTGATCGGCCAGTTAAAGTGCTTATTCTAAACTGTTCATTGGTGCTCATTAAGTAAAGGCCTAGAAATGAAGCATAATGCATGGCATCAAGCAGTTTGAACAGATTGGATAACTTGGATACTCTGTCATCCCTATTTCAGTGTCGAATTTTGTAAAAATAAATCAAATTGAGCTAGCTTAACGTGGGAATTGGATCGTGTCGTTCTGACCTCTAATTCAAAAATTACGGACGCTTTTGTGTGGAAATGTCAAGTTGATCAGCCAGTTAAAATGATCATTCTAAACTGATCTTTGGTGCCCATTGAGTAAAGCCTCATAACTGAAGCATAATGCATGGCGTCACACAATTTTGGATAGATTGGATTACATGTACTCGTATATAGTCCTGTCTCAAATTTTGTCACAATATAGAAAATTGAACTAGATTAGTGTGGGCATTGGATTTGTGTCATTCTGAGCTATAAATCAAAAGGTATGGACGATTTACTGCAGACATGACTAATTGGGCATTTAAAATCATCATTCTAAACCGATCATTGGTACGCATTCAATAAAAGCTTAATAAAGAAAAATAATGCATGGCATCACGCAGTTTGGGATGTATTGGATTAGTTAGACGTTTTTTCATATCAATTTTTGTCTCAAATTTAGTCACAATATAGAAAATTGAGCTATCTTAACATGGGAATTGGATTCGTTTGTTTCTAAGGTCTAAATACAGTCGATTTATTGCAGACATGTCATCTTGATCGGCCAGTTAAAGTGATAATTCTAAATAATCATTGGCGCTCATTAAGTAAAGGCTTATAGATGAAACATAAAGCATGGCATCACGCATTTCGGGATAGATTGGACTACTTGGACGCGTTTTCTTCTCTATTTGTGTCTTAAATTTTGTCAAAATATTGAAAATTGATCTAGCATAACCTGGGCATTTGATTCGTGTCATTCTGAGCTCTAAATCAAAAGTTACAGATAATTAGTGCGGACATGTCAAGTTGATCGGCTAGTTAAAATGATCATTCTAAACTGATCATTGATGCCCATTGATTAAAGGCTTGTAAATGAAGCATATTGCATGGCATCACACATTTTTGGATATATTGGATTAGTGTGATGCTTTGTTGTATCTAGTTCTGTCTCAAATTTTGTCACAATATAGAAAATTAAGCTAGTTTAACGTGGGCATTTGATACATGTCATTACGAGTTCTAAATCAAAAGTTACAGATGGTTTAGTGCGGAGATGTCAAGTTGATCGGCCAATTAAAGTGATCATTTTACACTGATCATTGGTGCCCATTGAGTAAAGGCTTATAAATCAAGCATAATGCATAGCATCACACAGTTTTGGATAGATTGGATTACTTGGACGCTTTGTCGTATCTAGTCATGTCTCAAATTTTGTCACAATATAAAAAATTTAGCTAGCTTAACGTAGGCATTTGATTTGGGTCATTCAGACCTCTAAATCAAAAGTTAGGGAGGATTAGTGCGGACATGTCAAGGTTATCTGTCAGTTAATGTGATCATTCTAAACTAATCATTGGTGCCCATTAAGTAAAGGCTTATAAATGAAGCATATTGCATGGCATCACACAGCTTTGGATAGATTAGATTACTTGGACGCTTTATCGTATCTAGTTCTGTCTCAAATTTTGTCACAATATAAAAAAATTGAGTTAGCTTAACGTGGGCATTTGATTCGTGTCATTCTAAGCTTTAAATCAAAAGTTACGGACGATTTAGTGTGGACATGTCAAGTTTATCGGCGAGTTAAAGTGATCATTTTAAACTGATCATTGGTGCTCATTAAGTAAAGGTTTAGAAATGAAGCATAATGCATGGCATCAAGGCAGTTTGGATAGAATGGATTACTTGGATGAGTTGTCATCACTATTTTTGTCTCAAATTTTGTCAAAATATAGAAAACTGAGCTAGCTTAATGTGGGTATTGGATTCGTGTCATTTTGCGCTCTGAATCAAAAGTTACGAACGATTTAGTGCAAGCATATCAAGTTGATCAGCCAGTTAAAGTGATCATTCTAAGCTGATCTTTGGTGCCCATTGAGTAAAGGCTTATAAATAAAGCATAATGCATGGCATCACACAGTTTTGGATAGATTGGATTACTTGGATGCTTTGTCGTCTTTATTTTTGTCTCAAATTTTGTCAAAATATAGAAAATTGAGCTAGCTTACGGTAGCATTGGATTTGTGTGTTTCTGAGCTCAAAATCAAAACTTTCGCACGATTTAGTCCGGACATGTCAAATTGATCGGCTAGTTAAAGTGATCATTCTAAATTGATCATTGGTGCTCATTAAATAAAGGCTTAGAGAAATGAAGCATAATGCATGACATCAAACAATTTGGATAGATTGAATTGCTTGGATGCTTTATCGTCTCTATTTCAGTCTCGAATATTCTAAAAATATAGCAAATTGAGCTAGCTTAACATGGGCATTGGATTAGTGTCATTCTGAGTTCTAAATGAAAAATTACGGACGATTTAGTGCGGACATGTGAAGTTGATCGTCCTGTTAAAGTGATCGTTTTAAACTGATCTTTGGTGCCCATTGAGTAAAGCCTTATAACTGAAGAATAATTCATGGCATCACATGGTTTGGGATAGATTGGATTACTCTAATGCTTTGTCATATCTAGTCCTGTCTCAAATTTTGTCACAATATAGAAAATTGAACTAGATTAGTGTGGGCATTGGATTTTTGTCATTCTGAGCTATAAGTCAAAAGGTATGGACGATTTAGTGCAGACACGACAAATTGATCGACATGTTAAAATGATCATTCTAAATTGATCATTGGTGCTCATTGAGTAAATGCTTAATAATGAAAAATAGTGCATGGCATCACGTAGTTTGGAATGTGTTGGATTACTTGGATGCTTTTTCATATCTATTTCTTTCTCAAATTTTGTTACAATATAGAAAATTGACCAATCTTAGTGTGGGCATTGGATTCATGTGTTTCTGATCTCTAAATCAAAAGTTAGGGACGATTTAGTGCGGACATGTCAAGTTGATTGGTCAGTTAAAATGATAATTCTAAAATAATCATTGGTGCTCATTAAGTAAAGTCCTATACATGAAGCATAAAGCATGGCTTCACGCAGTTTGGAATACATTGGATTACTTGGACGCTTTTTCGTCTCTATTTCGTCTCAAATTTTGTCAAAATATAGAAAATTGAGCTAGCATAGCGTGGGCATTCGTTTCGTGTCATTTTGAGCTCTTAATCAAAAGTTATGAATGATTAGTGCAGACATGTCAAGTTTATCGGGCAGTTAAAGTGATCATACTAAACTGATCATTGGTACCCATTGAGTAAAGGGTTATAAATGAAGCATATTGCATAGCATCACACAATTTTGGATACATTAGATTACTTGGACGCTTTGTCGTATCTAGTCATGTCTCAACTTTTGTCACAATATAGAAAATTGATCTAGCTTAACGTGGGCATTTGATTCGTGTCATTCTGAGCTCTAAATCAAAAGTTTTGGACAATTTAGCCCGGACATGTCAAGTTGATCGGCCTGTTAAAGTGATCATTCTAAACACATCATTGGTGCTCATTGAGTAAAGGCTTATAAATGAAGCATAATGCATGGCATCACACAGTTTTGTATAGACTGGATTACTTGGACGCTTTTTCGTCACTTTTTTGTCTCAAATTTTGTCAAAATACAGAAAAATGACCTAGTTTAACGTGGACATTGGATTCGTGTCATTATGCGCTCTAAATCAAAAGTTACGGACGATTTAGTGCGGACATGTCAAGTTGATCGGCCAGTTAAAGCGATCAATCTAAACTGATCATTGGTGCCCATTGATTAAAAGCTTATAAATGAAACAAATTGCATGGCATCACACATACTTCGATAGATTGGATTAGTTGAACGCTTTGTCATCTCTATTTCTGTCTCAAATTTTCTCAAAATACAGAAAACTGAGCTAACATATCGTGGGCATCGGATTCATGTGTTTCTAAGCTTTAAATAAAAGGTTACGCACAATTTACTGCATACATATCAAGTTGATCGGCAAGTTAAAGTGATCATTAGAAACTCATCATTGGTACTCATTAAGTAAAAGCTTATAAATGAAGCATAACGCATGGCATCACGCATTTTGGAAAAGATTGGATTACTTCGATGCTTTTCATCTCTATTTCTGTCTCAAATTTTGTCAAAATATAGAAAATTGAGCTAGCTTAACGTGGGCATTGGATTTGTGTCATTCTGAGTTCTAAATAAAAAGTTACGAACGATTTGGTGCGGACATATCAAGTTGATCATTCTAAACTCATCGTTAGTGCCCATTGAGTAAAAGATTATAAATGATGCATAATGCCTGGCATCACACAATTTTTGATACATTGGATTACTTGGACGCTTTATCATCTTTATTTTTTGTCTAAAATTTTGACAAAATATAGAAAATTGAGCTAGATTATGGTGGGCATTGGATTCGTGGGTTTCTGAGCTCCAAATCAAAAGTTACGGACGATTTAGTGTGGAAATGTCAAGTTGATCGGCCAGTTAAAGTGATCATTCTAAACTGATCATTGGTGCCCATTGAGTAAAAGCTTATAAATAAAAAATAACGCATGGCATTACACAGTTTGGGATGGATTGGATTACTTGGATGCTTTGCCGTATCTATTTTTGTGTTAAATTTTGTCAAAATATAGAAAATTGGGCTAGCTTTAAGTGGGCATTGGATTCGTGTCATTTTGATCTCTAAATCAAAATTTACGGACGATTTAGTGCGGACATGTCGAGTTGATCGGCCAGTTAAAGTGATCATTCTAAACTGATCATTGGTACTCATTTAGTAAAAGCTTATAAACGAAAAATAATGCATCGCATCACGCAGTTTGGGATGGATTGGATTACTTAGACGGTTTGTCGTATCTATTTCTATCTCAAATTTTGTCACAATATAGAAATTGAGCTAGCTTAACGTGGGTGTTGGATTCGTGTCCTTCTGAGCTCTGCATGAAAAGTAACAAACGATTTAGTGCCGACATGCCAAGTTAAATGAAGCATAATGCATGACATCACATAATTTTGGTTAGATTGGATTACTTGGACCCATTGTCGTATCTATTTTATCTCAAATTTTGTTACAATTTAGAAAATTCAGCTAGCTTAACGTGGCCATTGGATTCATGTCATTCTAAGCTCTAAATCAAAAGTTACTGACGATTTATTGCGGACATGTCAAGTTGATCGGCCAGTTAAAGTGATCATTGTAAACTGATACTTAGTACTCATTAAGTGAAGGCTTATAAATGAAACATAATGCATGGCATCAAGTGGTTTGGATAGATAGGATTACTTTGACGCTTTGTCGTCTCTAATTCTGCTTGACATCATGCAGTTTGGGATATATTGGATTATTTGGACGCTTTGTCGTATCTATTTCTTTCTCAAATTTTGTTACAATATAGAAATTTGAGCTAGCTTAACGTGAGCATTGGATTTGTGTCATTATGAGCTCCAAATCAAAGTTACATATAATTTAGTGCGGACATGTCAAGTTGAGTGGCTAGTTAAAGTGATCATTCATAACATATCATTGTTGCTCATTAGTTAAAGGCTTATAAATGAAGCATAATGCATTGCATCACACAGTTTTGGATATATTGGATTACTTGGACGCTGTGTCGTATCTATTTTTGTCTCAAGATTTTGAAATAGTATCGAAAATTGAGTTAGTTTAATGTGGGCATTGGATTCGTGTCATTCTGAGCCCTAAATCAAAAGTTATGGACGATTTAGTGAGGACTTGTCAAATTGAGTGGGCAGTTAATGAGATGATTCTAAACTGATCATTGGTGCTTATTAGGTAAAGGCTTAAAATAAAGCACAAAGCATGGCATGAAGTAGTTTGGATAGATGGGATTACTTGTACACTTGGTCGTCTCTATTTCTGTCTCAAATTTTGACAAAATATAGAAAATTGAGCTAGATTATGGTGGGCATTGGATTTGTGGGTTTCTGAGCTCCAAATCAAAAGTTACAGACGATTTAGTGTGGAAATGTCAAGTTGATATGCCAGTTAAAGCGATCATTCTAAACTGATCATTGGTGTTCATCAAGTAAAGGCTTAGAAACGAAGCATAATGCATTGCATCGAGCAGTTTGGATAGAATGGATTACTTGGATGCTTTATTGGATTGAGATAGTTTAACATGGGCATCGGATTCGTGTCATTCAGAGCTCTTAATCAAAAGTTACGTACGATTTAGTATGGACATGTCAAATTGATCGGACAGTTAAAGTGATAATTCTAAACTGATCGGTGGTGCTCATTGAGTACAATGAAGCATAATGCATGGCATAACACAGTCTTGGATAGATTGGCTTACTTGGACGCTTTGTCATATATATTTTGGTCTCAAATTTTGTTACAATACATAAAATTTAGCTTGCTTAACGTGGGAATTGGATTCGTATCATTCTTAGCTCTAAATCAAAGTTATGGACGATTTAATGCAGACATGACAAGTTGATCGGCTAGTTAAAAATTATCATTCTAAACTAATCATTGGTGCTCATTGAGTAAAAGCTTATAAATGAAAAATAATCCATGGCATCACGCAGTTTGGAAATGGATTGGATTACTTGGATGATTTGACGTATCTATTTATGCCACAAATTTTTTCAAAATATAGAAAGTTGAGCTAGCTTAACGTAGGCATTGGATTCGTGTCATTTGGAGCTCTGAATCAAAAGTTACAAACGATTTAGTGCGTACATGTCAAGTTGATCGGCCAGTTAAAGTGAATATTCTAAACTGATCATCGGTGCTCATTGAGTAAAAGCTTATAAATGAAAAATAATGCATGGCATCACGTAGTTTGGGATGGATTGGATTAGTTAGACTTTTTGTTGTATCTATTTTTGTCTCAAATTTTGTCACAATATAGAAATTGAGCTAGCTTAACGTGGGCATTGGATTTGTGCTGAGTTCTGAATGATAAGTTACGGAAGATTTTGTGCGGACATGCCAAGTTGATGGGCCAGTTAAGTTCATAATTCTAAACTAATCATTCATGCTCATTGAGTAACGGCTTATAAAGGAAGCATAATGCATGGCATCACACAATTTTGGATAGATAGGATTACATGGAGGCTTTGTCGTATCTCTTTCTATCTCAAATTTTGTCACATTATATAAACTTTAGCTAGATTAACGTGGACATTGGATTCGTGTCATTCAAAGCTCTAAATCAAATGTTACACATGATTTAGTGCGGACATGTCAGGTTGATCGGCCAGTTAAAGTGATCATTCTAAACTGATCATTTGTGCTCATTAAGTAAAGGCTTATAAATGAAGCATAAAGCATGGCATCACACAGTTTGGGATAGATTGGATTACTTGGACGCTTTGTGTTCTCAATTTCTGTGTCTAATTTTGTCAAAATATAGAAAATTGAGCTAGCTTAACGTGGGCATTAGATTCGTGTGATTTTGAGCTCTAAATCAAAAGTTACGGACGATTTATTGTGTACATGCCAAGTTGATCGGCCAGTTATAGTGATCATTCCAAACTGATCATTGGTGCCCATTGAAAAAAAGCTTATAAATGAAAAATAATGCATGGCATTACGCAGTTTGGGATGGATTGGGTTACTTGGATGCTTTGTCGTATCTATTTCCGTCTCAAATTTTGTCAAAATATAGAAAATTGTGCTAGCTTAACGTGGGCATTGGATTCATGTCATTTTGTGCTCCAAATAAAAAAATATGGATGATTTAGTCCGGACATGTCAAGTTGATCGGCCAGTTAAAGTGATCATTCTAAACTGATAATTGGTACTCATTAGGTAAAGGCTTATAAATGAAGAATAAAGCATGGCATCACGCAGTTTGGGATATATTGGATTACTGTGACGCTTAGTTGTCTCTATTTCTGTCTCAAATTTTCCCAAAATATAGAAAATTGAGCTCTATTAACGTGGGTATTGGATTCGTATCATTTTGAGTTCTAAATCAAAAGTTACGGACAATTTAATGCGTACATGTCAAGTTGATCGGTTCGTTAAAGTGATCATTCTAAATTGATCATTGGTGCCCATTGAGTAAAAGCTTATAAATGAAAAATAATGCATGGCATTATGCAGTTTGGGATGGATTGGATTACTTGGATGCTTTGCCGTATCTATTTCTGTGTTAAATTTTGTCAAAACATAGAAAATTGGGCTAGCTTAAAGTGGACAATGCATTCGTGTCATTTTGATCTCTAAATCAAAATTTACGGACGATTTAGTGCGGACATGTCGAGTTGATCGGCAGTTAAAGTGATCATTCTAAACTGATCATTGGTGCTCATTTAGTAAAAGCTTATAAACGAAAAATAATGCATCGCATCACGCAGTTTGGGATGGATTAGATTACTTAGACGGTTTGTCGTATCTATTTCTATCTGAAATTTTGTCACAATATAGAAATTGAGCTAGCTTAACGTGGGTGTTGGATTCGTGTCATTCTGAGCTCTGAATGAAAAGTTACAAACGATTTAGTGCCGACATGCCAAGTTAAATGAAGCATAATGCATGGCATCACATAATTTTGGTTAGATTGGATTACTTGGACCCATTGTTGTATCTATTTTTATCTCAAATTTTGTTACAATTTAGAAAATTCAGCTAGCTTAACGTGGCCATTGGATTCGTGTCATTCTAAGCTCTAAATCAAAAGTTACTGACGATTTATTGCGGACATGTCAAGTTGATCGGCCAGTTAAAGTGATCATTGTAAATTGATACTTAGTACTCATTAAGTGAATGCTTATAAATGAAACATAATGCATGGCATCAAGTGGTTTGGATAGATAGGATTACTTTGACGCTTTGTCGTCTCTAATTCCGCTTGACATCATGCAGTTTGGGATATATTGGATTATTTGGATGCTTTGTCGTATCTATTTCTGTCTCAAATTTTGTTACAATATAGAAATTTGAGCTAGCTTAACGTGAGCATTGGATTTGTGTCATTATGAGCTCCAAATCAAAGTTACATATAATTTAGTGCGGACATGTCTAGTTGAGTGGCTAGTTAAAGTAATCATTCCTAACATATCATTGTTGCTCATTAGGTAAAGGCTTATAAATGAAGCATAATGCATTGCATCAAACAGTTTTGGATATATTGGATTACTTGGACGCTGTGTCATATCTATTTTTGTTTCAAGATTTTGAAATAGTATCGAAAATTGAGCTAGTTTAACGTGGGCATTGGATTTGTGTCATTCTGAGCCCTAAATCAAAAGTTATGGACGATTTAGTGAGGACTTGTCAAGTTGAGTGGCCAGTTAATGAGATGATTCTAAACTGATCATTGGTGGTCATTAGGTAAAGGCTTAAAATAAAGCACAAAGCATGGCATGAAGTAGTTTGGAGAGATGGGATTACTTGTACACTTGGTCGTCTCTATTTCTGTCTCAAATTTTGACAAAATATAGAAAATTGAGCTAGATTATGGTGGGCATTGGATTCGTGGGTTTCTGAGCTCCAAATCAAAAGTTACGGACGATTTAGTGTAGAAATGTCAAGTTGATCGGCCAGTTAAAGTGATCATTCTAAACTGATCATTGGTGTTCATTAAGTAACGGCTTAGAAATGAAGCATAATGCATTGCATCGAGCAGTATGGATAGAATGGATTACTTGGATGCTTTATTGGATTGAGATAGTTTAACATGGGCATTGGATTCGTGTCATTCAGAGCTCTTAATCAAAAGTTACGTACGATTTAGTATGGACATGTCAAGTTGATCGGGCAGTTAAAGTGATAATTCTAAACTGATCGGTGGTGCTCATTGAGTACAATGAAGCATAATGCATGGCATAACACAGTCTTAGATAGATTGGCTTACTTGGACGTTTTGTCATATGTATTTTGGTCTCAAATTTTGTTACAATACATAAAATTTATCTTGCGTAACGTAGGAATTGGATTCGTATCTTTCTTAGCTCTAAATCAAAGTTATGGACGATTTAGTGCAAACATGACAAGTAGATCGGCCAGGTAAAAATTATCATTCTAAACTAATCATTGGTGCTCATTGAGTAAAAGCTTATAAATGAAAAATAATCCATGGCATCACGCAGTTTGGAATGGATTGGATTACTTGGATGATTTGACGTATCTATTTATGCCACAAATTTTTTCAAAATATAGAAAGTTGAGCTAGCTTAACGAAGGCATTGGATTCGTTTCATTTGGAGCTCTGAATCAAAAGTTACAAACGATTTAGTGCGTACATGTCAAGTTGATCGGCCAGTTAAAGTGAATATTCTAAACTGATCATTGGTGCTCATTGAGTAAAAGCTTATAAATGAAAAATAATGCATGGCATCACGTAGTTTGGGATGGATTGGATTACTTAGACGTTTTGTTGTATCTATTTTTGTCTCAAATTTTGTCACAATATAGAAATTGAGCTAGCGTAACGTGGGCATTGGATTTGTGCTGAGCTCTGAATGATAAGTTACGGAAGATTTTGTGCGGACATGCCAAGTTGATGGGCCAGTTAAGTTCATAATTCTAAACTAATCATTCGTGCTCATTGAGTAACGGCTTATAAAGGAAGCATAATGCATGGCATCACACAATTTTGGATAGATAGGATTACTTGGAGGCTTTGTCATATCTATTTATATCTCAAATTTTGTCACATTATATAAAATTTAGCTAGATTAACGTCGACATTGGATTCGTTTCATTCAAAGCTCTAAATCAAAAGTTACACATGATTTAGTGCGGACACGTCAGGTTGATCGGCCAGTTAAAGTGATCATTCTAAACTGATCATTGGTGATCATTAAGTAAAGGCTTATAAATGAAGCATAAAGCATGGCATCACGCAGTTTGGGATAGATTGGATTACTTGGATGCTTTGTGGTCTCAATTTTTGTGTCTAATTTTGCAAAATATAGAAAATTGAGCTAGCTTAACGTGGGCATGAGATTCGTGTGATTTTGAGCTCTACATCAAAAGTTAGAGACGATTTATTGCGAACATGCCAAGTTGATCGGCCAGTTATAGTGATCATTCTAAACTGATAACTGGTGCCCATTGAAAAAAGCTTATAAATGAAAAATAATGCATGGCATTACGCAGTTTGGGATGGATTGGGTTACTTGAATGCTTTGTCGTATCTATTTCTGTCTCAAATTTTGTCAAAATATAGAAAATTGTGCTAGCTTAACTGGGCATTGGATTCATGTCACTTTGAGCTCTAAATAAAAAAATATGGATGATTTAGTCCGGACATGTCAAGTTGATCGGCCAGTTAAAGTGATCATTCTAAACTGATAATTGGTACTCATTAGGTAAAGGCTTATAAATGAAGAATAAAGCATGCCATCACGCAGTTTGGGATAGATTGGATTACTGTGACGCTTAGTTGTCTCTATTTCTGTCTAAAATTTTCCCAAAATATCGAAAATTGAGCTCTATTAACGTGGGTATTGGATTCGTATCATTTTGTGTTCTAAATCAAAAGTTACGGACAATTTAATGCATACATGTCAAGTTGATCGGTTCGTTAAAGTGATCATTCTAAACTAATCATTGGTGCCCATTGAGTAAAAGCTTATAAATGAAAAATAATGCATGGCATTACGCAGTTTGGGATGGATTGGATTACTTGGATGCTTTGCCGTATCTATTTCTGTGTTAAATTTTGTCAAAATATAGAAAATTGGGTAGCTTAAAGTGGGCATTGGATTCGTGTCATTTTTATCTCTAAATCAAAATTTACGGACGATTTAGTGCAGACATGTCGAGTTGATCGGCCAGTTAAAGTGATCATTCTAAACTGATCATTGGTGCTCATTTAGTAAAAGCTTATTACCGAAAAATAATGCATCGCATCACGCAATTTGGGATGGATTGGATTACTTAGACGGTTTGTCGTATCTATTTCTATCTGAAGTTTTGTCACAATATAGAAATTGAGCTAGCTTAACGTGAGCGTTGGATTCGTGTCATTCTGAGCTTTGAATGAAAAGTTACAAACGATTTAGTGCCAACATGCCAAGTTAAATGAAGCATAATGCATGGCATCACATAATTTTGGTTAGATTGGATTACTTGGACCCATTGTCGTATCTGTTTTTATCTCAAATTTTGTTACAATTTAGAAAATTCAGCTAGCTTAACGTGGCCATTGGATTCGTGTCATTCTAAGCTCTAAATCAAAAGTTACTGACGATTTATTGCGGACATGTCAAGTTGATCGGCCATTTAAAGTGATCATTGTGAACTGATACTTAGTACTCATTAAGTAAAGGCTTATAAATGAAACATAATGCATGGCATCAAGTGGTTTGGATAGATAGGATTACTTTGACGCTTTGTCGTCTCTAATTCTGCTTGACATCATGCAGTTTGGGATATATTGGATTATTTGGACGCTTTGTCGTATCTATTTCTGTCTCAAATTTTGTTACAATATAGAAATTTGAGCTAGCTTAACATGAGCATTAGATTTGTGTCATTATGAGCTCCAAATCAAAGTTACATATAATTTAGTGCGGACATGTCAAGTTGAGTGGCTAGTTAAAGTGATAATTCCTAACATATCATTGTTGCTCATTAGGTAAAGGGTTATAAATGAAGCATAATGCATTGCATCACACAGTTTTGGATATATTGGATTACTTGGATGTTGTGTCGTATCTATTTTTGTCTCAAGATTTTTAAATAGTATCGAAAATTGAGCTTGTTTAACGTGGGCATTGGATTCGTGTCATTCTGAGCCCAAAATCAAAAGTTATGGACGACTTAGTGAGGACTTGTCAAGTTGAGTGGCCAGTTAATGAGATGATTCTAAACTGATCATTGGTGCTCATTAGGTAAAGGCTTAAAATAAAGCACAAAGCATGACATGAAGTAGTTTGGATAGATGGGATTACTTGTACGCTTGGTTGTCTCTATTTCTGTCTCAAATTTTGACAAAATATAGAAAATTGAGCTAGATTATGGTGGGCATTGGATTCGTGTCATTCAGAGCTCTTAATCAAAAGTTACCTACGATTTAGTATGGACATGTCAAGTTGATCGGGCAGTTAAAGTTATAATTCTAAACTGATCGGTGGTGCTCATTGAGTACAATGAAGCATAATGCATGGCATAACACAGTCTTGGATAGATTGGCTTACTTGGACGCTTTGTCATATATATTTTGGTCTCAAATTTTGTTACAATACATAAAATTTAGCTTGCTTAACATGGGAATTGGATTCGTATCATTCTTAGCTCTAAATCAAAGTTATGGACGATTTAGTGCAAACATGACAAGTTGATCGGCCAGGTAAAAATTATCATTCTAAACTAATCATTGGTGCTCATTGAGTAATAGCTTATAAATGAAAAATAATCCATGGCATCACGCAGTTTGGAATGGATTGGATTACTTCGATGATTTGACGTATCTATTTTGCCACAAATTTTTTCAAAATATAGAAAGTTGAGCTAGCTTAACGTAGGCATTGGATTCGTGTCATTTGGAGCTCTGAATCAAAAGTTACAAACGATTTAGTGCGTACATGTCAAGTTGATCGGCCAGTTAAAGTGAATATTCTAAACTGATCATTGGTTCTCATTGAGTAAAAGCTTATAAATGAAAAATAATGCATGGCATCATGTAGTTTGGGATGGATTGGATTACTTAGACATTTTGTTGTATCTATTTTTGTCTCAAATTTTGTCACAATATAGAAATTGAGCTAGCGTAACGTGGGCATTGGATTTGTGCTGAGCTCTGAATGATAAGTTACGGAAGATTTTGTGCGGACATGCCAAGTTGATGGGCCAAGTTCATAATTCTAAACTAATCATTCGTGCTCATTGAGTAACGGCTTATAAAGGAAGCATAATTCATGGCATCACACAATTTTGGATAGATAGGATTACTTGGAGGCTTTGTCGTATCTATTTCTATCTCAAATTTTGTCACATTATATAAAATTTAGCTAGATTAACGTGGACATTGGATTCGTGTCATTCAAAGCTCTAAATCAAAAGTTACACATGATTTAGTGCGGACATGTCAGGTTGATCGGCCAGTTAAAGTGATCATTCTAAACTGATCATTGGTGCTCATTAAGTAAAGGCTTATAAATGTAGCATAAAGCATGGCATCACAGCTTGGGATAGATTGGATTACTTGGATGCTTTGTGGTCACAATTTCTGTGTCTAATTTCGCAAAATATAGAAAATTGAGCTAGCTTAACGTGGACATTAGATTGGTGTGATTTTGAGCTCTACATCAAAAGTTACGGACGATTTATTGCGTACATGCCAAGTTGATCGGCCAGTTATAGTGATCATTCTAAAGTGATCATTGGTGCCCATTGAAAAAAGCTTATAAATGAAAAACAATGCATGGCATTATGCAGTTTAGGATGGATTGGGTTACTTGGATGCTTTGTCGTATCTATTTCTGTCTCAAATTTTGTCAAAATATAGAAAATTGTGCTAGCTTAACGTGGGCATTGGATTCATGTCATTTTGAGCTCTAAAAAAAATATGGATGATTTAGTCCGGACATATCAAGTTGATCGGCCAGTTAAAGTGATCATTCTAAACTGATAATTGGTACTCATTAGGTAAAGGCTTATAAATGAAGAATAAAGCATGGCATCATGCAGTTTAGGATAGATTGGATTACTATGACGCTTAGTTGTCTTTATTTCTGTCTCAAATTTTCCCAAAATATAGAAAATTGAGCTCTTTTAACGTGGGTATTGGATTCGTGTCATTTTGAGTTCTAAATCAAAAGTTACGGACAATTTAATGCGTACATGTCAAGTTGATCGGTTCGTTAAAGTGATGATTCTAAACTGATCATTGGTGCCCATTGAGTAAAAGCTTATAAATGAAAAATAATGCATGGCATTACGCAGTTTGGGATGGATTGGATTACTTGGATGCTTTGCCGTATCTATTTCTGTGTTAAATTTTGTCAAAATATAGAAAATTGGGCTAGCTTAAAGTGGGCATTGGATTCGTGTCATTTTGATCTCAAAATCAAAATTTACGGACGATTTAGTGCAGACATGTCGAGTTGATCGGCCAGTTAAAGTGATCATTCTAAACTGATCATTGGTGCTCATTTAGTAAAAGCTTATAAACGAAAAATAATGCATCGCATCACGCAGTTCGGGATGGATTGGATTACTTAGACGGTTTGTCGTATCTATTTCTATCTCAAATTTTGTCACAATATAGAAATTGAGCTAGCTTAACGTGGGCATTGGATTCGTGTCATTCTGAGCTCTGAATGAAAAGTTACAAACGATTTAGTGCCGACATGCCAAGTTAAATGAAGCATAATGCATGGCATCACATAATTTTGGTTAGATTGGATTACTTGGACCCATTGTCGTATCTATTTTTATCTCAAATTTTGTTACAATTTAGAAAATTCAGCTAGCTTAATGTGGCCATTGGATTCGTGTCATTCTAAGCTCTAAATCAAAAGTTACTGACGATTTATTGCGGACATGTCAAGTTGATCGGCCAGTTAAAGTGATCATTGTAAACTGATACTTAGTACTCATTAAGTAAAGGCTTATAAATGAAACATAATGCTTGGCATCAAGTGGTTTGGATAGATAGGATTACTTTGATGCTTTGTCGTCTCTAATTCTGCTTGACATCATGCAGTTTGGGATATATTGGATTATTTGGACGCTTTGTCGTATCTATTTCTGTCTCAAATTTTGTTACAATATAGAAATTTGAGCTAGCTTAACATGAGCATTGGATTTGTGTCATTATGAGCTCCAAATCAAAGTTACATATAATTTAGTGCGGACATGTCAAGTTGAGTGGCTAGTTAAAGTGATCATTCCTAACATATCATTGTTGCTCATTAGGTAAAGGCTTATAAATGAAGCATAATGCAATGCATCACACAATTTTGGATATATTGGATTACATGGACGCTGTGTCGTATCTATTTTTGTCTCAAGATTTTGAAATAGTATCGAAAATTGAGCTAGTTTAACGTGGGCATTGGATTCGTGTCATTCTGAGCTCTAAATCAAAAGTTATGGACGATTTAGTGAGGACTTGTCAAGTTTAGTGGCCAGTTAATGAGATGATTCTAAACTGATCATTGGTGCTCATTAGGTAAAGGCTTAAAATAAAGCACAAAGCATGGCATGAAGTAGTTTGGATAGATGGGATTACTTGTTCGCTTGGTCGTCTCTATTTCTGTCTCAAATTTTGTCAAAATATAGAAAATTGGGCTTGCTTAACGTGGGCATTGGATTCTTGTCATTCAGAGCTCTAAATTAAAAGTTGCGGATAATTTAGTGTGGACATGTCAAGTTGATCGGCCAGTTAATATGATTATTCTAAACTGATCATTGGTGCTCATTGAGTAAAGGCTTATAAATGAAGCATAATGCATGGCATCACGCACTTTGGAATAGATTGGATTACTTGGATGCTTTTTCGTATCTTGTTCTGTCTATAATTTTGTCACAATATAGAAAATTTAACTAGCTTATTGTGGGCATTGGATTCGTGTCATACTTAGCTACAAATCAAAACTTATGGACGATTTAGTGCGGACATGTCAAGTTCATCGGCCAGTGAAAGTGATCATTCTAAATTGATCATTGGTGTTGATTGAGTAAACGCTTATAAATGAAGCATAATGCATAGCATCAACCAGTTTTGGATAGATTGGATTACTTGAACGCTTTGTCGTCTCTATTTTCGTCTCAAATTTTGTTAGACTATAAAAAATTGAGCTAGCTTAACGTGGGCATTGGATTCATGTGTTTATGAGCTCTAAGTCAAAAGTTATGGACAATTTAGTGTGGACATGTCAAATTGATTGGCGAGTTAAAATGATAATTCTAAACTGATCATTGGTGTTCATTAAGTAAAGGCTTAAAAATGAGGCATAAAGCATTAATCACACAGTTTGGGATAGATTGGATTAATTTGACGCTTTGTGGTATCTAGTTCTGTTTCAAATTTATTCAAAAATAGAAAATTGAACTAGCTTAATGTAGGCATTGGATTCATGTCATTCCGAGCTTTAAATCAAAGTTATGGACGATTTAGTGCAGACATGACGAGTTGATCGGTCAGTTGAAACGATCATTATAAAGTAATCGTTGGTGCTCGTTGAGTAAAATTTTATAAATGAAAAATAATGCATGGCATCATGGAGTTTCGGAAGGTTGGATTACTTGGACGCTTTGTCGTATCAATATCTATCTCATAATTTTATCACATATAGAACATTGAGCTAGTTTAACGTAAGCATTGGATTCGTGTCATTCTGAGCTCTAAATTAAAAGTTATGGATAATTTAGGGCGGACATTTCAAGTTGATTGGCAAGTGAAAATGATCATTCAAAACTGATGATTGGTGCTGATTGAATAAACGCTTATAAATGAAGCATAGTGCATAGCATCACACAGTTTTGGATAGATTGTATTACTTGGACGCTTTGCGTGTGTTTCAAATTTTGTGTCTCAAATTTTGTTACACTATAAAAAATTGAGCTAGCTTAACGTGGGAATTGGATTCGTGTGTTTCGGAGCTCTAAATCAAAAGTTACAGACGATTTAATGCGGAAAATTTAGTGCGGACATGTCAAGTTGATTTGCCAGTTAAAATGATCATTCTAAACTGATCATTGGTGCTCATTGAGTAAATGCTTATAAATGAAAATTAATGCATGGCATCACGTAGTTTGGGATAGATTCGATTACTTGGATGCTTTGTCGTATCTATTCATGTCTCAAATTTTTGTCACAATATAGGAAATTTAGCTAGATTAATGTGGTCATTCCATTCATGTGTTTCTGAATTCTAAATCAAAAATTATGAACGATATAGTGCATACAAGTCAAGTTGATCAGCCAGTGAAAATGATAATTCTAAACTAATCGTTGGTGCTCATTAAGTAACGGCTTATAAATGAGGCATATAGCATGGCATCACGCAGTTTGGGATAGACTGGATTACTTTGACAATTTGTCATTTCTATTTCTGTTATAAATTATGCACAATATAGAAAATTGAACTAGCTTAATGTGGGCATTGGATTCGTGTCATTATGAGGTATAAATCAAAAGTAATGGACGATCTAGTGAACTCATGACAAGTTGATCGGCCAGTTAAAATGATCATTCTAAACTGATCATTGGTGTTGATTTGAGTAAAAGCTTATAAATGAAAAATAATGCATGACATCACACAGTTTGGGAAAGATTGGATTACTTGGATGCTTTGTCATATCTATTTCTATCTCAAATTATCTCATAATATAGAAAATTGAGCAAGCTTAACGTGGGCATTAAATTCGTACGTTTCTGAGCTATAAATCAAAAGTTATGGACGATTTAGTGCAGACATGTGAAATTGATCATCCAGTTAAAGTGATCACTCTAAACTGATCATTGGTGCTGATTGAGTAAACGATTATAAATGAAGCATAATGCATAGCATCACACAATTTTGGATATATTTGATTACTTGGATGCTTTGTCCTATCTATTTCTATATCAAATTTTGTTACACCATAGAAAATTGAGATAACTTATTGTGGGCATTGGATTTGTGTGTTTCGGAACTCTAAATCAAAAGTTATGGACGATTTAGTGCAAACGATTTAGTGCGGACATGTCGAGTTGATCGTCCAGTTAAAACAATCATTCTAATTGATCATTGGTGCTTAATGATTAAAAGCTTATAAATGAAAAATAATGCATGGCATCACCCATTTTGGGATGGACTTGATTACTTGGACGCTTTGTCGTATCTATTTGTGTCTCAAATTTTGTTTACAATATAGAAAATTAAGTTAGCTTAATGTGGTCATTGGATTCGTGTCATTCTGAGCTGTAAATGAAAAGTTATGGATGATTTAATGCAGACATGACAAGTCGATCGGCCAGTTAAAATTATCATTCTAAACGTATCATTGGTGCTCATTAAGTAAAAGCTTATAAGTGAAAAATAAAGCGGGGCATCACGCACTTTGGGAAGGATTGGATTACTTGGACGCTTTGTCATCTCTAATTCGGTCTCTATTTTTTTCAAAATATAGAAACTTGATCTACCTTAACATAGACATTTTATTCGTGTCATTCGGAGCTCTAAATCAAAAGTTACGGACGATTTAGTGCGGACATGTCAAGTTGATCGGCCAGTTAAAGTGATCATTCTAAACTGATCATTGGTTCTGATTGAGTAAAGGCTTATAAATTAAGCATAATGCATGGCATCCCCCATTTTTGGATAGATTGGATTACTTGGACGCTTTGTCGTATCTTTTTCTGTCTCAAATTTTGTCACATATAGAAAATTGAACTAGCTTAATGTAAGCATTGGATTCGTGTCATTCAGAGCTCTAAATCAAAACTTACGGATGATTTAGTGAAGACATGTCAAGTTGGATTACTCATACGCCTTTTTGAATCTAGTTCTGTCTCAAATTTTATCACAATATAGAAAATTGAACTAGCATAATGTGGGCAATGGATTCGTGTGTTTCGGAGCTCTAAATCAAAAGTTACGGATGATTTAGTGAGGACATGTCAACTTAATTGGCGAGTTAAAATGATCATTCTAAACTGAGCAAGGGTGCTCATTAAGTCAAGGCTTATAAATGAGGCATAAAGAATGGCTCCACGTAGTTAGGGATAGATTTGATTACTTTGATGCTTTGTCGTATCTAGTTCTCTTTCAAAATTTGTCACAATATAGAAAATTTAGCTAGCTTAATGTGAGCAATTGATTCATGTCATTCCGACCTATTAATCAAAAGATATGGATGATATTGGGCAGACATGTCAAGTTTATGGGCCTGTTAAAATGAACATTCTAAACTGATCGTTGGTGGTAATTGAGTAAAATCTTAAAAATGAAGAATAATGCATGGCATCACGCAATTTGGGATTGACTAGATCTATTTCTTGGATGCTTTGTCGTATCTATTTCTTGGATGCTTTGTCATATCTATTTCTGTCTAAAATTTTTTTACACTATAGAACATTGAACTAGCTTAATATGGGCATTGGATTGGTATCATTCTAAGCTATGAATGAAAAGTTATGAACGATATAGTGCAGACATGTCAAGTTGATCGGCTAGTTAAAATGATCATTCTAAACTGACATTGATGCTCATTGAGTAATAGCTTATAAATGAAGAATAATGCATGGCATCACGCATTTTGGGATATATTCGATTACTAGGATGCTTTGTCGTATCTATTTCTGTCTCAAATTTTGTCAAAATATAGAAAATTGAGGTAAGTTAACGTGGGCATTGGATTCGTGTCATTATGAGCTCTAAATCAAAAGTTATGAACAATTTAGTGTGGACATGTCAAGTTGATCGACCAGTTAAAATGATCATTCTAAACTGATCATTGGTGCTCATTAAGTAAAGGCTAATAAATGATGCATAACGCATGGCCTCACACAGTTTTTGATAGATTGGATTACTTGTATGCTTTGTCATATCTATTTCTGTCTCAAATTTTGTTACAATATAGATAATTGAGCTAGCTTAACGTAAACATTGGATTCGTGTCATTCTGACCTCTAAATAAAAAGTTACAGACGATTTAGTGCGGACATGTCATGTTCATCGGCTAGTTAAAATGATCATTCTAAACTAATCATTGATGTTCATTAATTAAAGGCTTATAAATTAGGCAAAAAGCATGGCATCATGCAGTTTGGGATAGATTGGAATACTTGAATGCTTTGTCGTATCTAGTTTTGTTTAAATTTTTTCACAACATAATTAATTGAACTAGCATAATGTAGGCATTCGATTTGTGTCATTCGGAGCTATAAATCACAAGTTATGGACGATTTAGTGCAGATATGTCAAGTTGATCGGCCTGTTAAAATGCACATTCTAAAATAATCATTGGTGGCATTGAGTAAAAGCTTACAAATGTAGAATAATGCGTGGTATCGCACAGTTTGGGATAGATTGGATTACTTTGACGCTTTGTTTTTATCTACTTCTGGTTCAAATTTTTTCACAATATAGAAAATTGAACTAGCTTAATGTGGGCGTTGGATTCGTGTCATTCGGATCTATAAATCAAAAGTTATGGACAACTTAGTGCACACATGACGAGTTGATCGACCAGTTAAAATGATCATTCTAAACTGATGATTGGTGCTCATTGAGTAAAAGCTTATAAGTGAAAACTAATGCATGGCATCACGTTGCTTGGAAAGGATTGGATTACTTGGACGCTTTTTCGTATCTAATTCTGCCTCAAATTATGTCACAATATAGAAAATTGATCTTGCTTAGCGAGGGCATTTAATTCGTGTCATTCTGAGCTGTAATTCAAATGTTACGCACGATTTAGTGCAGACATGTCTAGTTCATCGACCAGCTAAAGTGATCATTCTAAACTGATCATTGGTGGTGATTGAGTGAAGACTTATAAATGAATCATAATGCATGGCATCACGCAGTTTGGGATAGATTGGATTACTTCGACGTTATGTTGTTTCTAGGTATGTCTCAAATTTTGTCACAATATAAAAAATTGAACTAGCTTAATATGGGCATTGGATTCGTCTCATTCAGAGCTATAAATAAAACGTTATGGACGATATAATGCAGACATGTCAAGTTGATCAGCTAGTTAAAATGATCATTCTAAACTGATCGTTGGTGCTCATTGAGTAAAAGCCTATTAATGAAGAATAATGCATGGCAACACGCAGTTTGGGATAGACTGGATTAATTGGACGATTTCTTTTATCTTTTTCTGTCTCAAATTTGTCATAATATAGAAAATTGAGCTAGCTTAACGTGGGCATTGGTTGTGTCATTTTGAGCTCTAAATCAAAAGTTACGAACGATTTAATGCATACATGTCAAAGTGATTAGCTAGTTAAAGTGATCATTCTAAACTACTCACTGGTGCTGTTTGAGTTAAGGCTTATAAATGAAGCATAATGCATGGCATCACACAAGTTTGGATAGATTGGATTACTTGGACGGTTTGTCATATCTATTTGTGTCTGAAATTTTGTTATTCCATAGAAAATTTAGCTAGCTTAATGTGGGCATTCGATTCGTGTCATTCGGAGCTATAAATCACAAGTTATGGTCGATTTAGTGCAGATATGTCAAGTTGATCGGCCAGTTAAAATGATCATTCTAAACTAATCATTGGTTCTCATTAAGTAAAGGCTAAAAAATGAAGCGTAATGCATTGCATCACACAGTTTTGGATAGATTGGATTACTTGGATTTCTGTCTCAAGTTTTCTGACAATATAGAAAACTGAGCTAGATTAACGTGGGCATTGGATTTGTGTCATTCTGAGTTCTAAATCAAAAGTTACAGACGATTTAGTGAGGACATGTCAAGTTGATCGGCGAGTTAAAATTATCATTATAAACTGATCATTGGTGCTCATTCAGTAAAGGCTTATAAATGAGGTATAAAGCATGGCATCAAGCAGTTTGGGATAAATTGAATTACTTTGACGCCTTTTCGTATCTACTTCTGTTTCAAATTTTGTCACAATATAAAAAATTGAACTAGCTTAATGTGGGCATTGGATTCGTGTCTTTCGGAGCTATAAATAAAAAGTTATGGACTATTTAGTGCAGAAATGTCAAGTTCATCGGTGAGTTAAAATGAACATTGTAAACAGATCGTTGGTGGTCATTGAGTAAAAGCTTATAAATGAAAAATTATGCATGGCATCATGCAGTTTTGGATTTACTGGATTACTTGGATGCTTTGTCGTATTTATAATTCTGTCACAATATAGAAAATTGAGCTAGCTTAACGAGGGCATTTAATTTGTGTCATTCTGAGCTCTAAATCAAAAGTTACGGATGATTTAGTGTGGACATGTCAAGTTGATCGGCCAGTTAAACTAATCATTCTAAACTGATCATTGGTCCTGATATAGTAAAGACTTATAAATGAAGCATAATGCATGGCATCACACAGTTTGGGATAGAGTGGATTACTTGAACGCTTTGTCGTATCTAGTTCTGTCTCAAAATTTGTCACAGTATGGAAAATTGAACTAGCTTAATGTGGGCATTGGATTCGTGTCATTCTGAGCTATAAATGAAAAAGTTATGGACGATATAGTGTAGACATGTCATGTTGATCGGCTAGTTAAAATGATCATTTCAAACTGATAGTTGGTGCTCATTGAGTAAAATTTATAAATGAAGAATAATGCATGGCATAACGCAGTTTGGGATAGACTGGATTATCTAGACGCTTTGTCATATCTATTTCAGTCTATAATATTGTCATAATATAGAAAATTGAGCTAGCTTAACGTGGGCATTGGATTACTTGAACGCTTTGTTGTATCAATTTATTTCTTAAATTTTGTCCCAATATTGAAAATTGAGATAGGTTAATGTGGGCATCGGATACGTACCATTCTGAGCTCTAAAAAAAAGTTACGGACGATTTAGTGTGGACATGTCAACTTGATCAGCCTGTTAAAGTGACCATTCTTAACTGATCATTGGTGCTCATTGAGTAAAGGCTTAAAAATGAAGCATAATGCATGGCATCACGTATTTTTGGATAGATTGGATTACTTGGACGCTTTGTTATATCTAGTTCTGTCTCAAATTTGTCACAGTATAGAAACTTGAACTAGCTTAATGTGGACAATTGGATTCGTGTCATTCTAAGCTACAAATCAAAAGTTATGGACGATTTAGTACAGAAATGTCAAATTGATCGGCCAGTTAAAATGATCATTATAAACTGATCATTTTTGCTCATTGAGTAAACGGTTATAAATGAAGAATAATGCATGTCATCACGCATTTTGGGATGGAATGGATTACTTGGACGCTTTGTCGTATCTATTTATTTCTTAATTTTTTTCCCAATATAGAAAATTGGGCTAGCTTAACATGGGCATTGGATTTGTGTCATTCTAAGCTCTCAATGAAAAGTTACAGACGATTTGTGCGGACATGTCAAGTTGATCGGCCAGTTAAAGTGATCATTCTAAACTGATCATTGGTGCTCATTGAGTGAAGGCTTATATATGAAGCATAATGTATAGCATCACACAGTTTTGGATTGATTGGATTACTTGGACGCTTTGTCGCATCTAGTTTGGTCTCCAATTTTGTAAGGATATAGAAAATTGAACTAGCTTAATGTGGGCAATTGATTCGTGCCATTCTGAGCAAGTCAAAACTTATGGACGATATTGTGCCTAAATGTCAAGTTGATGAGCCAGTTAAAATAATCATTCTAAACTGATCGTTGGTGCTCATTGAGTAAAAGCTTATAAATGAAGAATAATGCAAGGCATCACGCAGTTTGGGATGGAATGGATTACTTGGACGATTTGTCGTATCTATTTTGGTCTCAAATTTTGTAACAATATTGAAATTTGAGCTACCTTAATGGGGGCATTGGATTCGTGTCATTCTGAGCTATAAATCAAAAGTTACGGACGATTTAGTGCGGACATGTCAAGTTGAGTGGCCAGTGAAAGTGATCATTCTAAACAGATCACTGGTGCTCATTAAGTAAAGGCTTATAAATGAAGCATAAAGCATGATATCAAGTAGTTTTGATAGATTGGGTTTCTAGGACGCTTTTTCGTCTCTGTTTCTGTCTCAAATTTTGTCAAAATATAGAAAATTGAGCTCGCTTAAGGTGGTCATTAGATTCGTGTCATTCTTAGCTCTAAATCAAAAGTTACGGACGATTTAATGAGGACATGTTAAGTTAATCGGCCATTTAAAGTGATCATTGTAAACTAATCATTGGTGCCCATTGAATAAAGGTGTGGACATGTCAAGTTGATCGGCTAGTTAATATGATTATTCTAAACTGATCATTGGTGCTCATTGAGTAAAAGCTTGTAAATGAAAAATAATACACGGCATCATGCAGTTTGGGATGGATTGGATTACTTGGACACATTGTTGTATCTATTATCGTCTCAAATTTTGTCACAATATAGAAAACTCAAATAACTTAATGTGGGCATTGGATTGGTGTCATTCTGAGCTACAAATCAAAAGTTATGAACGATTTAGTGAAGACATGTTAAGTTGATCGGCAAGTTAAATTGATCATTCTAAACTGATCATTGGTGCTCATTGCGTAAACAGTTATAAATGAAAAATAGTGCATGGCATCACGCAATTTGGAATGAACTGGATTACATGGATGTTTTATTATATCTTTGTATTTCTTAAAATTTTTCACAATATAGAAAATTTAGATTGCTTAACATGGGCATTGGATTCGTGCCATTCTAAGCTCTAAATTAAAAGTTACCGATGATTTAGTGCAGACATGTCAACTTGATCAGCTAGTTAAAGTGACCATTCTAAACTGATCATTGAGTAAAGGCTTATAAATGAAGCATAATGGATGGAATCACGTAGTTTTGGATAGATTGGATTACTTGGATGCTTTGTTGAATCTAGTTCTGTCTCAAATTTGTAACAATATAGAAAATTGAACTAGCTTAATGTGGGCAATTGAATCTTGTCATTCTAAGCTATAAATCAAAAGTTATGGACGATATAGTAAAGACATGTCAAGTTGATCGGCCTGTTAAAATGATCATTCTAAACAGATAGTTTGTGCTCAATGAGTAAAAGCTTATAAATGAAAAATAGTGCACGACATCTCGCAGTTTGGGATGTAATGGATTACTTGGACGCTTTGTCGTATCTATTTCTGTCTCAAATTTTATCCCAATATAGAAATTTTGAACTAGCTTAAAGTAGGCATTGGATTCGTGTCATTTAGAGCTTAAATCAAAAGTTACGTACGGTTTAGTGTGGACATGTCAAGTTGATCGGCCAGTTAAAGTGATCATTCTAAACTGATCATTGGTGCTTATTGAGTAAAGGCTTATAAATGGAGCATAATGCATGGTATCACACAGTTTTGGATATAATGGATTACTTGGACCCTTTGTCGTATCTATTTATGTATCAAATTTTGTTACACTATAAATGGATTACTTGGACGCTTTGTCGTATATATTTATGTCTCAAAATTTTGTTACAATATAGAAAATTTAACTATCTTAACGTAGGCATTGGATTCCTGTGTTTCAGTGCTCTAAATAAAAAGGTATGGACCATTTAGTGCGGACACGTCATGGTGATTAGCGAGTTAAAATAATCATTCTAAACTGATTATTGGTGCACATTGAATGAAGGCTTATATATGAAGCATAATGTATGGCATCACACAGTTTGGGATAGATTGGATTACTTTGACGCTTTGTCGCATCTAGTTCCGTCTCCAATTTTGTCAGGATATAGAAAATTGAACTAGCTTAATGTGGGCAATTGATTCGTGTCATTCTGAGCTACAAATGAAAAGTTATGGACGATATAGTTCAGTAATGTAAAGTTGATGAGCCAGTTAAAATAATCATTCTAAACTGATCGTTGGTGCTCATTGAGTAAAACCTTATAAATGAAGAATAATGCATGGCATCACGCAGTTTGGAATGGAATGGATTACTTGGACAATTTGTCGTATCTATTTCGGTCTCAAATTTTGTAACAATATAGAAAAGGTAGCTAGATGAACGTTGGCATTGGATTCGTGTCACTTTGAGCTTTAAATCAAAACTTACGGACGATTTAGTGCAGACATGTCAAGTTGAGTGGCCAGTGAAAGTGATCATTATAAACAGATCATTGGTTCTCATTAAGTAAAGGCTTATTAATGAAGAATAAAGCATGACATCAAGTAGTTTTGATAGATTGGGTTGCTAGGATGCTTTTTTGTCTCTATTTCTGTCTCAAATTTTGTCAAAATATAGAAAATTGAGCTCGCTTTAGGTGGCCACTAGATTCGTGTCATTCTGAGCTCTAAATCAAAAGTTACGGACGATTTAGTGCGGATATGTTAAGTTAATTGGCCATTTAAAGTGATCATTGTAAACTGATCATTGGTGCCCATTGAATAAAGGTGTGGACATGTCAAGTTGATCGAAAAGTTAATATGACTATAAATTTTTTCTAAATATAGAAAATTGAACTAGCTTAATGTGGACATTGGATTCGTGTCATTTTGAGCTATAAATCAAAAGTTATGGACGATATAGTGCAGACATGTCAGGTTGATCAGAAAGTTAAAATGATCATTCTAAACTGATCATTGGTGCTCATTGAGTAAAAGCTTATAAATAATGCATAAAACATGGCAACAAGTACTTTGGATAGATTGGATTACTTGTACGCTTTGTTGTCTCTATTTCTATCTCAAATTTTGTCACAATATAGACAACTGAACTAGATTAACGTGGGCATTGGATTCGTGTCATTCAGAACTCTGAATTGAAAATTACGGACGATTTAGTGGGGAAATGTCAAGTTGATCAGGCAGTTAAATTGATCATTCTAAACTGATCATTGGTGCTCATTAGGTAAAGGCTTATAAATGGAGCATAATGCATGACATTACACAGTTTGGGATGGATTGGATAACTTGTACGATTTTTGGTATCTTTTTATATCTCAAATTTTGTCAAAATATAGAAAATTGAGCTAGCATAATGTTGGCAATTGATATGTGTCATTCTGAGCTATAAATCAAAATTTACGGATGATTTAGTGGGGAAATGTCAAGTTGATCGGCCAGTTAAAGTGATCTTTCTAAAGTGATCAGTGGTGCTCATTGAGTAAAAGCTTATAAATGTAAAATAATGCATGGCATCACGCATTTTGGGATGGATTGGATTACTTGGACGCTTTGACGTATCTAGTTCTGTCTCAAATTTTGTAAAAATACAGAAAATTGAACTAGCTTAGTGTGGGCAATTGATTCCTGTCATTCTCAGCTATAAATCAAAATTTATGGATGAATTAGTGCAGACATGACAAGTTGATCGGCCAGTTAAAATGATCATTCTAAACTGATCATTGATGCTCATTGAGTAAAATCTTATAAATGAAAAATAATGCATGGCATCACGCAGTTTGGGATAAATTGGATTACTTGAACGCTTTGTCGTATCAATTTTTGTCTCAAATTTTGTCACAATATAGAAAATTGAACTAGCTTAATGTGGGCATTGGATTTGTGTTATTTTGAGCTACAAATCAAAAGTTATGGATGATATAGTGCAGAAATGTCAAGTTAATTACCCAGTAAAATGATCATTCTAAACGAATCATTGGTGCTCATTGAGTAAAATCTTATAAATGAAGCATAAAGCATGGCAACAAGTATTTTGGATAGATTGGATTACTTGGACGCTTTGTCGTCTCTACTTCTATCTCAAATTTTGTCACAATACAGAAAATTGAGTTAGATTAACGTGGGCATTGGATTCGTGTCATTATGAGCTCCAAATCAAAAATTACGGACAATTTAGTGGGGAAATATCATGTTAATCGGCCAGCTAAAATGATTATTCTAAACTGATCATTGGTGCTCTTTCAGTAAATGCTTATAAATGAAGTATAATGCATGGCATCGCGGAATTTGGGAAAGATTGGTTTATTTGGACGCATTGTCGTATCTAGAGTTGTTTCAAATTTTGTCACAATATAGAAAATTAAACTAGCTTAATGTGGGCATTGGGTTCGAGTCATTTTGATATGGATGAATTAGTGTAGACATGACAAGTTGATCGGCCAGTTAAAATGATCATTCTAAAGTGACCGTTGGTGCTCATTGAGTAAAAGCTTATAAATTAAAAACAATGCATGGCATCACCCATTTTGGGATGGATTGGATTACAGGGAAACTTTGTCGTATCTATTTGTACCTCAAATTTTGTCACAATATAGAAATTTGAGCTAGCTTAATGTGCGCAATTGAAACGTGTCATTCTGAGTTATAAATCAGAAGTTATGGACGATATAGTGCAGACATGTTAAGTTTATCGGCCAGTTCAAATGATCATTCTAAATTGATCGTTGGTGCTCATTGAGTAAAAGCTTATAAATGAAGAATAATGCATGGCATCACACAGTTCGGGATGCACTGGATTACTTGGGTGCTTTTTCGTATCTATTTCTATCTCAAATTTTGTTACACTATAGAAAATTGAGCTAGCTTAACATCGGTATTGGATTCGTGTGTTTCTGAGCTCTAAATCAAAAGTTACGGACCATTTAGTGTGGACATGTCAAATTGATTGGCAAGTTAAAATCATCATTCTAAACTGATCATTGGTGCTCATTGAGTAAAGGCTTATAAATTAAGCATAGTGCATGGCATCACACAGTTTTGGGATAGATTAGATTACTTGGACACTTTGTCGTATCTAGAATTATTTCTAATTTTGTCACAAATATAGGAAACTGAGATAGCTTATCATAAGCATTGGATTTGTGTTATTCTGAGCTATAAATCAAAAGTTATGGACGATTTAGTGCAAATAAGACAAGTTGATCGGGCAGTTAGAATAATCATTCTAAACTGATCATTGGTGCTGATTGAGTAAAAGCTTATAAATGAAAAATAATGCATGGCATCACGCATTATGGGATGGATTTTATAATGTCGTATCTATTTTTGTCTCAAATTTTATCACAATATAGAAAATTGAGCTAGCTCAATGTGGACAATTGATACATGTCATTCTCAGCTCTAAATCAAAAGTTATGGATGATATTGTGCATACATTTCAAGTTGATCGGACAGTTAAAATTATCATAATAAACTGATTGTTGGTGCTCACTGAGTAAAAGCTTATAAATGAAGAATAATGCATGACATCATGCAGTTGTGGATGGACCAGATTACTTGGACGCTTTGTCGTATCTAATTCTATCTCAAATTTTGTTACAGTATAGAAAATTGAGCTAGCTTAACGTGGGCATGGATTCGTGTGTTTCTGAGCTCTAAATCAAAAATTACGGACGATTTAGAGGGAACATGTCAAGTTGATTGGCCAGTTAAAGTGATCATTCTAAACTGATCATTGGTGCTCATTGTGTAAAGGCTTATAAATGGAGCATAATGCATGACATCACGCAGTTTCGGATAGATTGGATTACTTTGACACTTTGTCGTCTTCTATCTCAAATTTTGTCAAAATAGAAAAAAATTATCTAGCTTAATGTGGTCATTGGATTCATGTCATTATGAGCTCAAAATAAAGAGTTACAGACGATTTACTGTGGACATGTCAAGTTGATCGGCCTGTTAATAAGATTATTATACACTGATCATTGGTTCTTATTGAGTAAAGGCATGCAAATGAAGCATAATGCATGGCATCACACATTATTGACAGATTGGATTACTTGAAAGCTATGTCGTATCTATTTTTGTCTCAAGTTTTTTTACAATATAGAACATTGAGCTCGCTTAACGTGGGCATTGGATTTGTGTCATTCTGAACTCTAAATCAAAAGTTTAGGACAATTTAGTGCAGACATGTCAAGTTGATCAGCCTGTAAAAGTGATAATTCTAAACTGATCATTCGTGCTCATTACGTAAAGGCTTATAAATGAAGCATAAGGAATGACATCATGCAGTTTGGGATAGAATGGTTTATTTGGATGCCCTGTCGTCTCAATTTCTGTCTCAAATTTTGTAAAAATATAGAAAATTGAGCTAGCTTAATGTAGACATTGGATTTGTTTCATTCTGAGCTCTAAATTAAAAGTTACCAACAATTTAGTGCGGACATTTGAAGTTTATCCGCCAGTTAAAGAGATCACTCTAAACTGATTAGTGGTGCTCATTGAGTAAAGTGTTATAAATGAAGCCAAAAGAATGGCATCACGCAGTTTGGGATTGATTGGATTACTTGGACGCTTTGTCATCTCTATTTCGGTCTCAAATTTTGTCAAAATATAACAAATTTATCTAGCTTAACGTGGGCATTTCATTCATGTCATTATGAGCTCAAAATCAAAAGTTACAAACGATTTACTGTGGACATGTCAAGTTGATCGCATGTTAATATAATTATTCTAAACTAATCATTGGTGCTCATTGAGTAAAGGCTTATAAATGAAGCATAATGCATGGCATCACACAGTTTTCGATAGACTGGATTAGTTGGACGCTTTGTCATATCTATTTCAGTCTCAAATTTTGTCAAATTATAGAGAATTAATCAAGCTTAACGAGGGCATTGGATTCATGTCATTCTGAGCTCTAAATCAAAAGTTACGGACGATTTAGTGCGGACATGTCAAGTTGATGGGCAAGTTAAAGTGAACATTCTAAACTTGAATTACTTCGACGCTTTGTCATATCTATTTCTGTCTCAAATTTTGTTAAAATATAGAAAATTGAGCTATCTTAACTTGGGCATTGGATTCGTGTGTTTCTAAGCTCTAAATCGAAAGTTAGACTTGATTTAGTGCGGACATGTCAAATTAATCGGCCTGTTAAAGTGATCATTCTAAACTGATAATTGGTGCTCATTAAGTAAAAGCTTATAAATGAAGGATAAAGCATGGCATCACGCAGTTTGTGATAGATTGGATTACTTGGACGCTTTGTCTTCTGTATTTCTATTTCAAATTTTGTCAAAATATATAAAAGTGAGTTAGTGTAAAGTGGGCATTGGATTCGTGTCATACTGAGCCCTAAAATGAAATTTATGAACGATTTAGTGCGGATATGTCAAGTTGATCAGGCAGTTAAAGGGATCATTCTAAACTGATCGTTGGTGCTCATTAAGTAAATGCTTTTAACGGAAGCATAATGCATGACACCACGCAGTTTGGGATAGATTGGAATACTCTGACGCTTTGTCGTCTCGTTTTATGTCTCAAATTTTGTGAAAATATAGAGAAATGAGCTAGCTTAACGTGGGCATTGGATTCGTATCATTCTGAGCTCTAAATCAAAATTTACAAACGATTTAATGCGGACATATCATGTTGATCACCCTGTTAATAAGATTATTCTAAACTGATCATTGGTTCTCATTGGTAAAGGCATGTATATGAAGCATAATGCATGGCATCACACAATTATTAATAGATTGGATTACTTGGACGCTTTGTCGTATCTATTTCTGCCTCAAGTTTTTTTACAATATAGAGAATTGAGCTAGCTTAACGTGGGTATTGGATTTGTGTTATTCTGAACTCTAAATCAATAGTTTAGGACGATTTAGTGCAGACATGTCAAGTTGATCGGCCAGTTAAAATAATCATTAAAAACTAATCGTTGGTGCTCATTATGTAAAGGCTTATAAATGAAGCATAAAGAATGGCATCACGCAGTTTGGGATAAAATGGTTTATTTGGATGCTCTGTCGTCTCAATTTCTGTCTCAAATTTTGTAAAAGTATAGAAAATTGAGCTAGCTTAATTTAGGCATTGGATTTGTGTCATTCTGAGCTCTAAATCAAAGTTACAAATGATTTAGTGCAGACATTTGAAGTTTATCGGCCAGTTAAAGAGATCACTCTAAACTGATTAGTGGTGCTCATTAAGTAAAGGCTTATAAATGAAGCCAAAAGAATGGCATCACGCAGTTTGGGATAGATTGGATTACTTGGACGCTTTGTCTTCTCTATTTCTGTCGCAAATTTTGTCAAAATATAGCAAATTTATCTAGCTTAACGTGGGCATTTGATTCATGCCATTATGAGCTCAAAATCAAGATTTACGGACGATTTACTGTGTACATGTCAAGTTGATCGCATGTTAATATAATTATTCTAAACTAATCATTGGTGCTCATTGAGTAAAGGCTTATAAATGAAGCATAATGCATGGCATCACACAGTTTTGGATATATTGGATTACTTGGACGCTTTGTCATATCTATTTTATTCTCAAATTTTGTCAAAATATAGAAAATTAAGCTAGGTTAACATGGGCATTGGATTCGTGTCATTCTGAGCTATAAATCAAAAGTTACGGACGATTTAGTGCGGACATGTCAAGTTGATGGGCCAGTTAAAGTGATCATTCAAAACTTGAATTACTTTGATGCTTTGTCATATCTATTTCTGTCTCAAATTTTGTTAAAATATAGAAAATTGAGCTATCTTAACGTGGGCATTGGATTCGTGTGTTTCTAAGCTCTCAATTGAAAGTTACACTTGATTTAGTGCGGACATGTCAAGTTAATTAGCCTGTTAAAGTGATCATTCTAAACTGATAATTGGTGCTCATTAAGTAAAAGCTTATAAATGAAGGATAAAGTATGGCATCACGCAGTTTTTGATAGATTGGATTACTTGGACGCTTTGTCGTCTGTATTTCTATTTCAAATTTTGTCAAAATATAGAAAAGTGAGTTAATTTAAAGTGGGCATTGGATTCGTGTCATACTGAGGCCTAAACAAAAAGTTACGAACGATTTAATGCAGACATGTCAAGTTGATCAGCCAGTTAAAGGGATCATTCTAAACTGATCATTGGTGCTCATTAAGTAACTGCTTTTAACGGAAGCATAATGCCTAACACCACGTAGTTTGGGATAGATTAGAATACTTGGACGCTTTGTCGTCTCATTTTATGTCTCAAATTTTGTGAAAAATATAGAGAACTGAGCTAGCTTAACGTGGGCATTGTATTCGTGTCATTCTAAGCTCTAAATCAAAATTTACAAACGATTTAATGCGGACATGTCAATTTGATCGGCCAGTTAAAGTGATCATTCTAAATTGTTCATTGGTGCTCATTACGTTAAGGCTTATAAATGACGCCTAAAGAATGGCATCACGCAGTTTGGGATAGATTGGATTACTTGGACGCTTTGTCGTCTCTACTTCTGTCTAAAATTTTGTCAAAATATAGAAAATGTATATAGCTTAAAGTGGCATTGGATTCGTATCACTTTGAGCTCAAAACCAAAAGTTACGGACCAGTTACAGCGGACCTGTCAAGTTGATCGGCCTGTTAATATGATTATTCTAAACTGATCATTGGTGATCATTGAGTAAATGCTTATAAATAAAGCAGAGTGCGTGGGATCACACAGTTTTTGATAGATTCGATTACATGAACGCTTTGTCGTATCTATTTTTGTCTCAAATTTTGTTACAATATATGGCTAACGGGGTACTCCTGTGTATGAGAATAGAGTAATGGAGAAGGTACTAGCCAAAATAGGATTTGTTTTGGCTAAAGTGCCCAAATCCGCTAGAAAATTGAGCTAGCTTAACTTGGGCGTTTGATTCTTGTGTTTCTGAGCTCTAAATCAAAAGTTACGGACGATTTAGTGCGGACATGTCAAGTTGATCTACTAGTTAAAGTGATTCTTCTAAACTGAACATTGGTGCTCATTGAGTAAAGTCTTATAACTGAAGAATAAAACATGGCACCACGCAGTTTGGGATAGATTCGATTACTCAAAATTTTTGTCGTCTCTATTTCTGTCTCAAATTTCATCAAAATATAGAAATTTGAGCTAGTTTTACGTGGGCATTGGATTCCTGTCATTCTTAGCTCTAAATAAAAAGTTATGGAGGATTTAGTGCGGAAATGTCATGTTTATCGGCCAGTTAAAGTGATCTTTCTAAACTGATCATTGGTGCTCATTAATTAAAGGCTTATAAATGAAGCATAAAGCATGGCATCATGCATTTTGGGATAGATTGGATTACTTGGACGCTTTGTTGTCTCAATTTCTGTTTCAAATTTTGTCAAAATATAGAAAATTAAGCTAGCTTAACGTGGGCATTGGATTCATGTCATTCGGAGCTCTAAATCCAAAGTTACGGCCAATTTTTTAGTGCGGTCATGTCAAGTTGATCGGCCAGTTAAAGTGATCATTCTGAATTGATCATTGGTGCTCATTGAGTAAAGGTTTATAAATGAATCATAAATGGCAACACACAGTTTTGGATAGATTGGATTACGTGAATGCTTTGTCGTATCTATTTCAGTTTCAAATTTTGTTACAATATAGAAAATTGAGCTAGCTTAACGTGGGCATGGGATTCGTGTGTTTCTGAGCTATAAATCAAAAGTTACAGACGATTTAGTGCAGACATGTCAAGTTGATGGGCCAGTTAAAGCGATAATTCTAAACAGATAATTCTAAACTGATCATTCTAAACTCATCATTGGTGCTCATTGAGTAAAGGCTTATAAATGAAGCATAATGGAAGGCATAACGCAGTTGGGGATAGATTGGATTACTTGGATGCTTTTTCGTATCTATTTCTATTTCAAATTTTGTCACAATATAGAATATGGAAATAGCTTAATGTGGGCATTGGATTCGTGTCATTTTGAGCTCTAAATCAAAAGTTACGGACGATTTAGTGCATACATGTCAAGTTGATCGGCCAGCTAAAGTGATCATTCTAAATTGATCATTGGTGTTCATTGAGTAAATGCTTATAAATGAAGCATAATGCATGACAGCACATAGCTTTGGATAGATTGGATTACTTGGATGCTTTGTCGTACCTATTTCAGTCTCAAATTTTGTGACAATATAGAAAATTGAGTTAGGTTAACGCGAGCATTTGATTCGTGTGTTTCTGAGCTCTAAGTCAAAAAATACACACGATTTAGTGCACACATGTAAAGTTGATCGGCCAGTCAAAGTGATTATTTTAAACTGATCATTGGTGCTCATTAAGTAAAGCCTTATAAATGAAGCATAATGCATGGCATCACAATGTTTGGGGTAGATTGGATTACTTGGACGCTTTATTGTTCTATTTCTGTCTCAAATTCTTTCACAACATAGAAAATTTAACTAGTTTATTGTGCGCATTGGATTCGTGTCATTCAGAGCTATAAATCAAAAGATACAAACGATTTAGTGCGGATATGTCAACTTGATCGGCCAGTTAAAGTGATCATTCTAAATTGATCATTGGTGCTCATTGAGTAAAGGTTTATAAATGAAGAATAATGCATGACATCATATAGTTTTGGATAGATTGGATTACTTTGACGCTTTTTCATATCTATTTATGTCTCAAATTTTGTTACAATATAGAAAATTAAGATAGCTTTACGTGGGCATTTGATTCTTGTGTTTCTGAGCTTTAAATTAAAAAAATACACACGATTTAGTGCAGACATGTAAAGTTGATCGGCCAGTTAAAGTGATCATTGGTGCTCATTGAGTAAAGGTTTATAAATGAATCATAAATGGCAACACACAGTTTTGGATAGATTGGATTACGTGGACGCTTTGTCATATCTATTTCAATCTTAAATTTTGTTACAATACAGAAAATGGGGCTATCTTAGCATTGGTTTCGTGTTATTCAAAAGTTACTGACGATTTAGTGCGGACAAGTCAAGTTGCAGCCAGTTAAAATGATCATTCTAAACTAATCATTGGTGCTCATTACGTAAAGGCTTATAAATGAAGCATAAAACATGGCATCACGTAGTTTGGGATATATTGAATTACTTGGACAGTTTGTCGTATCTAGTTTTGTATCAATTTTTGTCAAAATATAGAAAATTGAGCTTGCTTAATGTTGGCATTGGATTTGTGTCATTCTGAGCTCTGAATCAAATGTTACGAACGATTTATTGCGGACATGTCAAGTTGAGTGGCCAGTTAAAGTGATCATTGGTGCTAATTAAGTAAAGGCCTATAAATGAAGCATAAAGCATGGCATCACGCAGTTTGGGATAGATTGAATTACTTAGACGCTTTGTCGTATCTAGTTTTGTCTCAAAATTTGTCACAATATAGAATTTTGTGTGGATTCGTGTCATTTTGAGCTCTAAATAAAACGTTATGGACGATTTAGTGCGGATATTTCAAATTGATCGGCCAGTGAAAGTGATCATTCTAAACGGATCATTTGTGCTGATTCACTAAACGGTTATAAATGAAGCTCAATGCATAGCATCACACAGTTTTGGATAGATTGGTTTACTTAGACGCTTTGTCGTATCTATTTTTGTCTCAAATTTTGTTACACTATTGAAAATAGAGCTATCTTAACGTGGGCTATTGTTTTATGTGTTTTTGAGCTCTAAATCAAAATATATGGAAGATTTAGTTAAGTACTTGATCGGCGAGTCAATATGATCATTCTAAACTGATCATTGGTGCACATTAAGTTAAGGCTTATAAATGAGGCATAAAGCATGGGATCAGTCAGTTTGGGATAGATTGGACTACATGGACACTTTGTTGTATCCATTTATGCTTCAAATTTTGTCACAATATAAAAAATTGAACTAGCTTAATGCGGGTATTGGATTCATGTCATTCTGAGCAATAAATCAAAAGTTATGTATGATTTAGTGCAGATATGACAAGGTGATCGGGAAGTTAAAATGATCATTCTAAACTAATAATTGGTGCTCATTGAGTAAAAGCTTATAAATGAAAAATAATGTGTGGCATCACGCAGTTCGAGATGGATTGGATTACTTGGATGCTTTTTCGTATCTAGTTCTGATTCAAATTTTGTCACAATATAGAAAATTAAACAAGCTTAATGTGGGCATTGGTTTTGTGTGTTTTTGAGCTCTAAATCAAAAGCTACGGACGATTTAGTGCGGACATGTCAAGTTGATCGGCGAGTTAATATGATCATTCCAAACTGATCATTGGTGCACATTAAGTAAAGGCTTATAAATGAGGCATAAAAGCATGCCATCATTCAGTTTGGGACAGATTGGACTACTTGGACACATTGTTGTATCCAGTTCTGCTTCAAATTTTGTCACAATATAGAAAATTGAACTAGTTTAATGTGGGCATTGGATTTGTGTCATTCTGAGCAATAAATGAAGGTGATCGGGAAGTTAAAATGATCATTCTAAACTAATAATTGGTGCTCATTGAGTAAAAGTTTATAAATGAAAAATAATGCATGGCATCATGCGGTTCGAGATGGATTGGATTACTTGAATGCTTTGTCGAAATTGTCACAACATAGAAAATTAAACTAGCTTAATGTGGGCATTGGATTCGTGTCATTCTAAGCTGTAAATCAAAAGTTATGGTTTATTTAGTGCAGGCATGTCAAGTTGATCGGCCAGTTAAAGTGACCATTCTAAACTGATCTTTCGTGCTAATTGAGTAAAGGCTTATGAATGAAGCATAATGCATGGCATCACGTAGTTTTGGGTAGATTAGATTACTTGGACGGTTTGTTGTATCCAGTTATGTTTTAAATTTTGTCAAAATATATAAAATTGAACTAGATTAGTGTGGGGATTGGATTCGTATCTCTCTGAGCTATAAATTTACAGATGATTTAGTGCGGACATGCCAAGATAATCGGCCAGTTAAAGTGATCATTATAAACTGATCATTGGTGCTCATCGAGTAAAGGCTTATAAATGAAGTAAAATACATGGTATCGCACAATTTTAGATAGATTGGATTACTTGGACTCTTTGTCGTATCTATTTCTTTCCCAAATTTTGTTACAATATAGAAAATTGAGCTAGCCTAACGTAGGCATTGTATTCGTGTGTTTTTGAACGCTACATGAAAACGTACGGACGATTTAGTGCGGACATGTCAAATTAATCAACCAGTTAAAGTGATCATTCTGAACTAATCATTTGTTCTCATTGAGTAAAAGCTAATAAATGAAGTATAACGTGTGGCATCACGCACTTTGTGATAGATTGGATTACTTAGATGCTTTGTCCTCTCAGTCTAAAATTTTGTCAAAATATAGAAAATTTATCTAGTTTAACGTGGGCACTGGATTCGTGTCATTCTGAATTCGAAAGCAAAAGTTACGAATGATTTATTGTAGATATATCAAGTTGATCGGCCAAATAATATGATTATTCTAAACTAATCATTGGTGCTCATTGAGTAAAGGCTTATAAATGATGCATAATGCATGCTATCACACAATTTTAGATAGATTGGATTACTTCGACACTTTGTCGTATTTATTTTTGTCTCAAATTTTGTTACAATATAAAAAATTGAGCTAGCTTAACGTGCGCATTGGATTCTGTCATTCAGAGCTCTAAATCAAAAGTTACGGACAATTTAGTGCGGAAATGTTAAGTTTAATGGCCAGTTAAAGTGATCATTCTAAACAGATCATTGGTGCTTATTGATTAAAGGCTTATAAATAAAGCATAATGCATGGCATCATACAGTTTTGGATAGATTGGATTATTTGGAAGCTTTTTCGTATCTAGTTTTATCTCAAATTTTGTCACAAAAAAGAAAATTGAAATAGCTTAACGTGCGCATTGGATTCTGTCATTGAGAGCTCTAAATCAAAAGTTACGGACAATTTAGTGCAGAAATGTTAAGTTTAATGGCCAGTTAAAGTGATCATTCTAAACAGATCATTGGTGCTCATTGATTAAAGGCTTATAAATGAAGCATAATGCATGGCATCATACAGTTTTGGATAGATTGGATTATTTGGACGCTTTTTCGTATCTAGTTTTATCTCAAATTTTGTCACAATAAAGAAAATTGAAATAGCTTAACATGGGCATTGGATTCGTGTCATTCTGATTTCTAAATCAAAAGTTAAGGACGATTTAGTGCGGACATGTCAAGTTGATCGGCTAATGAAACTTATCATTCAAAACTTATCATTGGTGCTGATTGAGTAAATGCTTGTAAATGAAGCTCAATGCATAGCATCACACATTTTTGGATAGATTGGATTACTTGGACGCTTTGTCATATCTATTTCAGTTACAAATTTTTTCATAATATAGAAAATTGAGCTACTTTAACGTAGGCATTGATTTCGTGTGTTTTGGAGCTCTAAATCAATAGTTAACGATGATTTAGTGCGGACATGACAAGTTGATCTGCCAGTTTCAATGAACATTCTCAACTGTTTATTGGTGCTCATTGAGTAAAAGCTTATCAATGAAAAATAATGAATGGCATCATACAATTTTGGATAGATTGGATTACTTGGAAACTTTGTCGTATCTATTACTGTCTCAAATTTTGTCACAATATAGAAAATTGAGCTAGCTTAATGTGGGCGTTGGATTCGTGTCACTCTAAGCTATAAATCAAAAGTTATGGACGATTTAGTGCAGACATAACAAGTTGATCGGCCAGTTAAAATGATCATTCTAAACTGATCATTGGTGCTCTTTGAGTAAAGGATTATAAGTGAAGTATAATGCATGGAATCACGCAGTTTGGGATAAATTGAATTACTTGGACAGTTTGTCGTATATAGTTTTGTATCATTTTTTGTCAAAATATAGAAAATTGAGCTTGCTTATTGTTGGCATTGGATTCATGTCATCCTGAGCTCTAAATCAAATGTTACGAACGATTTATTGCGGACATGTCAAGTTGAGTGGCCAGTTAAAGTGATCATACTAAACAGATCATTGGTGCTAATTAAGTAAAGGCTTATAAATGAAACATAAAGCATGGCATCATGCAGTTTGGGATAGATTGGATTACATAGACACTTTGTCATATCTAGTTTTGTCTCAAAATTTGTCACAATATAGAAAATTGATCTACTTAACGTGGGCATTGGATTCTTGTCATTTTGAGGTCTAAAAAAACGTTATGGACGATTTAGTGCGGACATTTCAAGTTGATCGGCCAGTGAAAGTCATCATTCTAAATGGATCATTTGTGCTGATTCACTAAACGGTTATAAATGAAGCTCAATGCATAGTATCACACAGTTTTGGATAGATTGGTTTACTTAGACGCTTTGTCGTATCTATTTCTATCTCAAATTTTGTTACACTCTAGAAAATTGAGCTAGCTTAAGGTGGGCTATGGTTTTGTGTGTTCTTGAGCTCTAAATAAAAAGGTTAGGGACGATTTAGTGCGGACATGTCAAGTGGATCGGCGAGTTAATATGATCGTTGGTGCACATTAAGTAAAGGCTTATAAGAGGGGCATAAAGCACGGCATCACGAAGTTTGGGATAGATTGGATTACTTGGACACTTTGTCGTATCCATTTCTGCTTCGAATTTTGTCACAATATTGAAAATTGAACTAGCTTAATGTGGGCATTGGATTCGTGTCATTCAGAGCTATAAATCAAAAGGTATGGACGATTTAGTGCAGAAATGAAAAGTTGGTCGGGCAGTTAAAATGATCATTCTAAACTGATAATTGGTACTCATTGAGTAAAATCTTATAAATGAAAAATAATGCATGGCATCACGCAGTTCGAGATGGATTCGATTACTTGAACGCTTTGTCGTATCTATTTCTATCTCAAATTTTGTTACACTATAGAAACTTGAGCTACCTTAACGTGGGCATTGAATTCGTGTCATTCTGAGTTCTAAATCAAAAGTTACAGACGATTTAGTGCGGACATGTCATGTTGATCGGCCTGTTAAAGTGATCTTTCTAATCTGATCATTGGTGCTCATTGAGAAAAGGCTTATAAATGAAGCATAATACATGACATCACACATTTTGGGATAGATTAGACTATTTGGGCGCTTTTTGTATCTAGTTCTCTCTCAAATTTTGTCACATTATAGAATATTGAACTAGCTTACTGGGGGCATTGGATTCGTGTCATTCTGAGCTATAAATCAAATGTGAATGGACGATATAATGAATACATGTCAAGTTGATCGGCCAGTTAAAATAATAATAATTATAAACTGATCGTTGGTGCTCATTGAGTAAGATCTTATAAATGAAGAATAATGCATGGCATGACGCAATTTGGGCATTGGAGTCGTGTTATTCTGAGCCCTATATCAAAAATTACAGACGATTTAGTGCGGACATGTCAAGTTGATTGGCTAGTTAAGTGATCATTCTAACTTGATCACTTGTGCAGACTGAGTAAAGGCTTTTAAATAAAGCATAATGCATGACATCACACAGTTTTGGATAGATTGGACTACTTGTACGCTTTGTCGTATCTATTTCTGTCTCAAAATTTGTTACACTATAGAAAATTGAGTTAGCTTAACGTGGGCATTGGATTCGTGTGATTCTGAGCTCTAAATCAAAAGTTAAGGATGATTTACTGTGGAAATGTCAAGTTGATTGGCGAGCTAAAATGATCATTTTAAACTGATCATTGGTGCTCATTAGGTAAAAACTTATAAATGAGACTTAAAGCATGGTGTCACGCAGTTCGGGATTGATTGGATTACTTGGACGCTTTTTCATATCTACTTATGTTTCAAACTTTGTCACAATATGGAAAATTGAACTAGGTTAATGTGGGCATTGGATTCGTGTTATTCTGAGCTATAAATCAAAACTTATGGACGATATAGTGTAGACGTGACAAGTTGATCGGCCAGTTAAAATGATCACTCTAAGCTGATGTGCTCATTGGGTAAAAGCTTATAAATGAAAAATAATGCATGGCATCACGTAGTTTGGGATGGATTGGATTACTTGGACGCTTTGTCGTATCTATTTTTGTCTCAAATTTTACCACAATATAGAGAATTGAGCTAGCTTAACGTGGGCAATGGATTCGTTTCATTCTGAGCTCTAAATCAAAAGTTATGGACAATTTAGTGCGGACATGTCAAGTTGATCGGCTAGTTAAAGTGGTCACTGTAAACTGATCATTGGTGCTCATTAAGTAAAGGCTTATAACGGAAGAATATTGCATGGCATCACACAGTTTTGGATAGATTGGATTACTTGGACGCTTTAGCATATCTATTTCGATCTCAAATTTGGTTACAATATAGAAAATTAGGCTTTCTTAACGTGGGCATTGGATTTGTGTCATTTTGAGGTCCAAATCAAAAGTTACGGACGATTTAGTGCGGACATGTCAAGTTGATGGCCAGTTAAAGTGATCATTCTAAACTGATCACTGTGCTGATTGAGTAAAGGCTTATAAATGAAGCATAATGCATGGCATCACAGAGTTTCAGATATGTTGGATTATGTATTTCTGTCTCAAATTTTGTTACACTATAAAAAATTGAGTTAGCTTAACGTAGGCATAGGATTCGTGTGTTTTTGAGCTCTAAATCAAAAGTTACGGACGATTTAGTCCGGACATGTCAAATTTATTGGCCAATGAAAGTGATCATTCTAAACTTATCATTGGTGTTGATTGAGTAAAGTTTTATAAATGAAGCACAGTGCAAAAGATCACACATTTTTGGATATATTGGATTACTTGGATGCTTTTTCGTATCTATATATGTCTCAAATTTTGTTACACTATAGAAAATTGGGCTAGCTTAACATGGGCACTGGATTCGTGTCATTATGAGCACTAAATCAAAAGTGACGGACGATTTAGTGTGGACATGTCAAGTTGATCAACCAGTTAAAGTGATCATTCTAAACTGATCAATGGTGCTCATTGAGTAAAGGCTTATTATTGAAGCATAATGCATGGCATCACGCATTTTGGGATAGATTGGATTACTTGGACACTTTTTTGTATCTAGTTGTGTCTCAAATTTATCACAATATAGAAAATTGAACTAGCGTAATGTGGGCATTGAATTCCTGTCATTCTGAGCTATAAAATCAAAAGTTATGGACTTTATAGTGCAGACTCGTCAAGTTGATCGGCCAGTTACAATGATCATTCTAAACTGATCGTTGGTGCTCATTGAGTAAAATCTTATAAATGACAAATAATGCAGGGCATGACGCAGTGTCGGATGGACTGGAGTAGTTGGATGATTTGTCGTATCTATTTATGTCTCAAATTTTGTCACAATATAGGAAATTGAGCTAGCTTAATGTGGGAATTGGATTCAGGTCATTTTTAGCTCTAAATCAAAAGTTAAGGACAATTTGGTGCCGATATGTCAAGTTGATTGGCCAGTTAAAGTGATCATTCTGAACTGATCATTGGTGTTGTTTTAATAAAGGCTTATAAATGAAACATAATGCATAACATCACAAAGTTTTGGATAGATTGCATTACTTGGACGCCTTGTCATATCTATTTCTGTCTCTAATTTTGATACACTATAGAAAATGATGTTAGCTTAATGTGGGCATTGGATTTTTGTGTTTCTGAAATCTAAATAAAAAGTTACAGACGATTTAGAGCAGACATGTCAAGTTGAACAGCGAGTTAAAATGATCATTGTAAACTGATCATTGGTGCTCGTTAAGTAAAGGCTTATAAATGAGGCATAAAGCATGGTATCACGCAGTTTCGGTTTGATTGGGTTACTTGGACTCTTTGTCGTATCTACTTCTATTTAAAATTTTGTTACAATATATAAAATTGAACTAGGTTAATGTGGGCATTGGATTCGTGTCATTCTGAGCTATAAATCAAAAGGTATGGACGATTTAGTGCTGACATGGCAAGTTGATCGGCCAGTTAAAATGATCATTATAAACTGATCAATTGTGCTCATTGAGTAAAAGCTTAAATAAGAAAAATAATGCCAGATATCAAACAGTTTGGGATGTTTTGGATTACTTGGAGGCTTTGTCGTATCTATTTCTTTTTCAAATTTTCTCACAATATAGAAAATTGGGCTAGATTAACATGGGCATTGTTTTCGTGTCATTCTGAGCTCTAAATCAAACGTTATGGACGATTTAGTGCGGACATGTCAAGTTCATCTTCCAGTTAAAGTGAGCATTCTAAACTGATCATTGGTGCTCATTAAGTGAAGGCTTATAAACGAAGCATAATGCATAGCATCACACAGTTTTGGATAGATTGGATAACTTGGACGCTTTGTCATATCTATTTCTGTTTCAAATTTTGTTATGCTATAGAAAATTGAGCTAGCTTAACGTGGGCATTGGTTTGGTGTTTTCAGAGCTCTAAATCAAAAGTTACGGATGATTTAGTGTGGGCATGACAAGTTGATAAGCGAGTTAAAATGATCATTATAAACTGATCATTGGTGCTCATTAAGTATGGCATCACGCATTTTGGGACAGATTGGATTACTTAGACGCTTTGATGTATCTAGTTCTGTTTCAAATTTTGTCACAATATAGAAACTGGAACAAGCTAAATTTGGGCATTGGATTCGTGTCATTCTAAGTTATAAAACAATAGTTATGGACGATTTAGTGCAGATATAACAAGTTGATCGGCTAGTTAAAATGATCATTTTAAACAGATCATTGGTGCTCATTGAGTAAAAGCTTATAAATGAAAAATAATGCATGGCATCACGTAGTTTGGGATGGATTGGATTACTTGGACGCTTTTTGTATCTATTTTGTCTCAATTTTTTATGATATAGAAAATTGAGCTAGCTTAACGTGGGCATTGGATTCGTGAAATTCAGAGCTCTAAATAAAAAGGTACGGAAGATTTAGTGCGGACATTTCAAGTTGTGTTGCTAGTTAAAGTGATTATTCTAAACATATCATTGGTGCTAATAAGTAAAGTATTAAGTAAAGGCTTACAAATGAGGCATAAAGCATGTCATCACGCAGTTTGGGATAGATTAGATTATTTGGACGCTTTGACGTATCTAGTTCTATTTCAAATTTTTTAACAATATAGAAAATTGAACTAGCTTAATGTGGGCATTAGATTCGTGTATTTCTGAGCTATAAATCAATAGTTATGGACGATTTAGTGCAGACATGACAAGTTAATCGACTAGTTAAAATGATCATTCCAAACTGATCATTGGTGCTCATTGAGTAAAAGCTTAGAAATGAAAAATAATGTTTGGCATTACGTAGTTTGGGATGGATTGGATTACTTGGACTCTTATTTGTATCTATTTTTGTCTCAGTTTTGTTACAATATAGAAAACTGAGCTAGCTTAACGTACGCATTGGATTCGTGTCATTCTGAGTTCTAAATCAAAAGTTAAAGACAATTAAGTGTGGACATGTCAAATTGAGTGGCCAGTTAAAATGATCATTTTAAACAGATTATTGGTGCTCATGAAGGAAAGGATTATAAATGTTGCATAAAGCATGGCATCAAGAAGTTTGGATAGATTGGATTACCTAGACGCTTTGTCGTCTCTATTTCTGTCTCAAATTTTGTCAAAATATAGAAAATTTAGCTTGCTCAATGTGGGCATTAGATTCATGTCATTCTGAGCTCAAAATCAAAAGTCACGTATGATTTAGTGTGGACATACCAAGTTGATCGCCCAGTTAATATGATTATCCTAAACTGATCATTGGTGCTCATTGAGTGAAAGCTAATGAATGAAAAATAATGCATGGCTTCACGCAATTTGTGATGGATTGGATTACTTGGATGCTTTGTCGTATCTATTTCTGTCTCAAATTTTGTCACACTATAGAAAACCGAAGTAGCTTAATGTGGGCATTGTATTCATGTCATTCTGAGCTACAAATCAAAATTTATTGGCGATTTAGTACATACATGTCAAGTTGATTGTACAGTTAAAATGATCATTCTAAACTGATCATTAGTGCTCATTTAGTAAACGCTTTTAAATGAATAGTAATGCATAGCATCGCGCAGTTTGAGATGGACTGGATTACTTGGACGCTTGGTCGTATATATTTATTTCTCAAATTTTGTCACAATATCAAAAATTGAATTAGTTTAACGTGGGCATTGGATTCGTGTCAAGAGTTACGGAAGATTTAGTGCAGACATGTCAAGTGGATCGGCCAGTGAAAGTGATCATTCTAAACTATCAATGTGGCACAAAGCATGGTATCACGCATTCAGTAAACGCTTTTAAATGAATAGTAATGCATAGCATAGCGCAGTTGAGATGGACTGGATTACTTGGACGCTTGGTCGTATATATTTATTTCTCAAATTTTGTCACAATATCAAAAATTGAACTAGTTTAACGTGGGCATTGGATTCGTGTCAAAAGTTGCGGAAGATTTAGTGCAGACATGTCAAGTGGATCGGCCAGTGAAAGTGATCATTCTAAACGCTTATAAATGTGGCACAAAGCATGGTATCACGCAGTTTGAGATAGATTGGATTACTTGTACCATTGTCGTATCTATTTCTGTCTCTAATTTCGATACACTATAGAAAATAGAGTTAGGTTAATGTGGGCATCCGATTTGTGTGTTTCTGAGATCTAAATCAAAAGTTACGGACGATTTAGAGAGGACATGTCTAGTTGATCGACGAGTTAAAATGATCATTGTAAACTGATCATTGGTGCTCATTAAGTAAAGGCTTACAAATGAGGCATAAAGCATGATATCACGCAGTTCGGAATTGATTGGATTACTTGGACTCTTTGTCATATCTACTTCTATTTCAAATTTTGTCACAATATAGAAAATTGAACTAGGTTAATGTGGGCATTGGATTCGTGACATTTTGAGCTATAAATTAAAAGTTATGAACGATTTAGTGCAAACATGACAAGTTGATCGGCCAATTAAAATGATCATTCTAAACTGATCAATTCTGCTCAATGGGTAAAAGCTTATATAAGAAAAATAATGCATGACATCACACAGTTCGGGATGGACTGGATTACTTGGATGCTTTGTTGTATCTATTTCTTTTTCAAATTTTGTCACAATATAGAAAATTGAGCTAGCTTAACGTGGGCATTGGATTCGTGTCATTCTGAGCTCTAAATAAAATGTTATGGACAATTTAGTGCGGACATGTCAAGTTCATCGTCCAGTTAAAGTGATCATTCTAAACTGATCATTGGTGCTCATTAAGTAAAGGCTTATAAACGAAGCATAATGCATGGCGTCACACAGTTTTGGATAGATTGGATTAGTTGGACGCTTTGTCATATCTATTTTTGTGTCAAATTTTGTTACGCTATAGAAACTTGAGCTAGCTTAACGTGGGCATTGGATTTGTGTTTTCAGAGCTCTAAATAAAAAGTTACGGACGATTTAGTGCGGGCATGTCAAGTTGATCGGCGAGTTAAAATGATCATTCTAAACTGATCATTGGTGCTCATTAAGTATGGCATCACGCATTCTGGGATAGATTGGATTAATTAGACGCTTTGACGTATCTAGTTCTGTTTCAAATTTTGTCACAACATAGAAAATTGAACTAGCTTAATTTGGGCATTGGATACGTGTCATTCTAACCTATAAAAAAAATAGTCATGGACGATTTAGTGCAGACATGACAAGTTGATCGGGTAGTTAAAATGATCATTTTAAACAGATCATTGGTTTTATTGAGTAAAAGCTTATAAATGAAAAATAATCCATGGCATCACGTAGTTTGGGATGGATTTGATTACTTGGATGCTTTTTGTATCTATTTTTGTCTCAATTTTTTTATGATATAGAAAATTGAACTACCTTAACGTGGGCATTGGATTCGTGAAATTCTGATCTCTAAATGAAAAGTTACGCAAGATTTAGTGCGGATATTTCAAGTTGAGTGGCCAGTTAAAGTGATCATTCTAAACAAATCATTGGTGCTAATAAATAAAGTCTTAAGTAAAGGCTTATAAATGAGGCATAAAGCATGGCGTCACATAGTTTGGGATAGGTTGGATTACTTGAACGCTTTGACGTATCTAGTTATGTTTCAAATTTTGTCACAATATAGAAATTTGAACTAGCTTAATGTGGCCATTTGATTCGTGTCATTCTGTGCTATAAATCAATAGTTATGGACGATTTGGTGCAGACATGACAAGTTAAATGGCTAGTTAAGGTGATCATTCTAAACTAATCATTGGTGCTCAATGACTAAAAGCTTATAAATGAAAAATAATGTATGGCATCACGTAGTTTGGGATGGATTGGATTACTTGGATGCTTATTTGTATCTATTTTTGTCTCAGATTTGTTACAACATAGAAAATTGAGCTACCTTAACGTGCGCATTGGATTCGTGTCTTTCTGTGCTCTAAATCAAAAGTTACATATGATTTAGTGCAGACATGTCAAGTTGAGTGGCCAGTTAAAGTGATTATTTTAAACACATCATTGTTGCTCATTAAGTAAAGGATTACAAATGTAGCATAAAGCATGGCATCAAATAGTTTGGATAGATTGGATTACTTAGACACTTTGTTGTCCCTATTTCTATCTCAAATTTTGTCAAAATATAGAAAATTAAGCTTGCTCAACGTGGGCATTAGATTCATGACATTTTGAGCCCAAAATCAAAAGTTACGGATGATTTAGTGCGGACATGCCAAGTTGATCGGCCGGTTAATAGGATTATCCAAAACTGATCATTAGTGCTCATTGAGAAAAAGCTTATAAATGAAAAATAATGCATGGCATCACGCAATTTGGGATGGATTGGATTACTTGGATCCTTTTTCATATCTATTTCTGTCTCAAATTTTGTCACACTATAGAAAATGGAACTAGCTTAATGTGGGCATTGTATTCATGTCTTTCTGAGATACAAATCAAAAGTTATGGGCAATTTAGCACAAACATGTCAAGTTGACCGAACAGATAAATGATCATTCTAAACTGATCATTGGTGCTCATTCAGTAAACGCTTATAAATGAATAGTAATACATGGCATCACGCAGTTTGAGATGGACTGGATTACTTGGACGCTTGGCCGTATCAATTTATTTCTCAAATTTTGTCACAATATCAAAAATTGATATAGTTTAAGATGGGCATTGGATTCGTGTCATTCTGAGCTCTAAATCAAAAGTTACAGAAGATTTAGTGCAGACATGTCAAGTTGATCGGCCAGTTAGAGTGATCATTCTAAAATGATCAATTGTATTCATTGAGTAAAAGCTTATAAATGAAAAATAATGCATGGCGTTACGCAGTTTGGAATGGATTGGATTACTTGGAGGCTTTGTCATATCTATTTCTCTCTCAAATTTTGTCACAATATAGAAAATTGAGCTAAATTAACGTGGGCATTTGATTCGTTTCATTCTGAGCTCTAAATCAAATGTTATGGACAATTTAGTGCGAACATGTCAAGTTGATCGGCCAGTTAAAGTGATCATTCTAAACTATTCATTGGTGATCATTAAGTAAAGGCTTATAAATGGAGCATAATGCATGGCATCACACAGTTTTGGATAGATTAGATTACTTCAACGTTTTATCGTATCTATTTTTTCAGAAATTTTGCTACAATATTGAAAATTGAGCTAGCTTGATGTGGGCATTGGATTTGTGTCATTTTGAGCTCCAAATCAAAAGTTATGGACGATTTAGTGCGGACATATCAAGTTGAGTGGCCAATTAAAGTGATCATTCTAAACTGATCATTGGTGCTCATTAAGTAAAGGCTTATAAATGAAGCATAAAGTATGACATCAAGTAATTTGGATAGATTGGATTATTTGGATGATTTGTCATCTCTATTTCTTTATCAAATTTTGTTAAAATATAGAAAATTGAGTTTGCTTAATGTGCGCATTGTATTCGTGTCATTGTGAGCTCTAAATCAAAAGTTTTGAACGATTTAACGTGGAAATGTGAAGTTGTTCGGCCTGTTAATATGATTATTTTAAACTAATCACAGGTGCTAATTGAGTAAAGGCTTATAAATAAAGCATAATGCATGGCATCACGCAATTTTGGATAGATTGGATTACTTGGACACTTTTTCATATGTAGTTTTGTCTCAAATTTTGTCACAATATAGTAAATTGAACTAGCTTAATGTGGGCGTTGGATTCGTGTCATTATAAAATGATCATTCTAAACTGATTGTTGGTGCGCATTGAGTAAACGCTTATAAATGAAGAATAATGCATGGCATCATGCAGTTTGGGATGAACTGGATTACTTGTACGCTTTGTCGTATCAATTTATTTCTCAAATTTTGTCACAATGTGGAAAATGTAGCTAGCTTAACATGGGCATTGGATATTTGTCATTCTGAGCTCTAAATCAAAAGCTATGGACAATTTAGTGCGAGCATATCAAGTTGATTGGCGAGTTAAAATGTTCATTAAAACTGATAATTGGTGCTCATTAAGTAAAGGCTTATAAATGAGGCATAAAGCATGGAATCACGCAGTTTGGGATAGATTGGATTACTTTGACGCATTGACGTATCTAGTTTTGTTTCAAATTTTGTCACAATATAGAAAATTGAACTAGCTTAATGTGGGCATTGGATTCTTGTTATTCTAGGCTACAAATCAAAGTCATGGACGATTTAGTGCAGACATGACAAGTTGATCGGCCAGTTAAAATGATCATTCTAAACTGATTGCTTATTGAGTAAAAGCTTATAAATGAAAAATCATGCATGGCATCACGCAGTTTGGGATGGACTGGATTACTTGAATGTCTTCTCATATCTTTTTATTTCTCAAATTTTTTCACAATATAGAAAATTGAGCTAGCTTAACCTGGGCGTTGGATTCGTGTTATTCGGAGCTCTAAATCAAAAGTTACGGACGATTTAGTGCGGACATGTCAAGTTGATCGTCCAGTTAAAGTGATCATTCTAAATTGATCATTGGTTCTCATTAAGTAAAGGCTTATAAATGGAGCATAATGCATGCCATCACACAGTTTTGGATATATTGGATTACTTGGACGCTTTGTCATATCTATTTTTGTTGCATATTTTGCTACGCTATGGAAAATTGAGCTAGTTTAATGTGGGCATTGGATTCGTGTTTTATGAGCTCTAAATCAAAAGTTACGGACAATTTAGGGCGGGCATGTCATGTTGATTGGAGAGTTAAAATTATCATTCTAAACTGATCATTGGTGCTCATTAAGTAAAGGCTTATAGATAAGGCATAAAGCATGGCATCACGCAGTTTGGGATAGATTGGATTGCTTAAACGCTTTGACGAATCTAGTTCTGTTTCATGTTTTGTCACAATATAGAAAATTGAACTACCTTAATGTGGGCATTGGATTCGTGTCATTCGGAGCTATAAATAAATAGTAATGGATGATTTAGTGCATACATGACAAAGTTAATCGGTTATTTAAAATGATCATCTTAAGCTGATCATTGGTGCTCATTGAGTAAAAGCTTATAAACGAAAAATAATGTATGGCATCACGTAGTTTGGGATGGATTGGATTAGTTGGACGCTTTTTGTATCTATTTCTGTCTCAGATTTTGTTAAACTATAGAAAATTGAGCTAGCTTAACGTGGGCATTGGATTTGTGTGTTTCTGAGCTCTAAATCAAAAGTTACGGATGATTTAGAGCGGACATGACAAGTTGATCGGCGAGTTAAAATGATCATTCTAAAATAATCATTGGTGCTGATTAGGTAAAGGCTTGTAAATGAGGTATAAAGCATGGCTTCACGCAGTTCAGGAGTGAATGGATTACTTGAAGCTTTGTCGTATCTACTTCTATTTCAAATTTTGTCACAATATAGAAAACTGAACTAGGTTAATGTGGGCATTGGGTTCGTGTCATTCTGAGCTATAAATGAAAAGTTATAGACAAATTAGGGCAGACATGACAAGTTGATCGGCCAGTTAAAATGATCATTCTAAAATGATCAATTGTGCTCAGTGAGTAAAAGCTTATAAATGAAAAATAATGCATTGCATCACGCAGTGTGGGATGGATTGGATTACTTGGACACTTTGTTGTATAAATTTATGTCTCAAATTTTGTCACAATATAGAAAACTGAGCTAGCTTAATGTGGGCATTAGATTCGTGTTATTTTGAGCTCTAAATCAATAGTTATGCACGATTTAGTGCGTACATGTCAAGTTGATCGGCCAGTTAAAGTGATCATTTTAAAACTGATTACTATGCTCATTAAGTAAAGGCTGGTAAATGAAGCATAATGCATGGCATCACGCAATTTAGAATAGATTGGATTACTTTGACACTTTTCGTATCTAGTTATGTCTCAAATTTTGTCACAATATAGAAAATTGAACTAGCTTAATGTGGGCATTGGATTCGTATCATTCTGAGCTACAAAACAGAATTTATGGAGCATTTAGTGCATACCTGTCAAGTTGATCGGCCAGTTAAAATAATAATTCTAAACTGATTATTGGTGCGCATTGAGTAAACGCTATAAATGAAGAATAATGCATGGCATCACATAGTTTGGGATGAACAGGTATACCTGAACGCTGTGTCGTATTTATTTATTTCTCAAATTTTGTCACATTATCAAAATTTGAGCTAGCTTAACGTGGGTATTGGATTCGTGTCCTTATGAGCTCTAAATGTTATGTACGATTTCGTGCGGACATGTCAAGTTGATCGGCCAGTTAAAGTGATCATTCTAAACTGATCATTGGCGCTCATTGAGTAAAGGCTCATAAATGAAGCGCAATGCATGGCATCACTCAATTTGGGATAGATTGGATTACTTGGATGTTTTGTCGTATCTAGTTCTGTCTCAAATTTTGTCACAACATAGAAAATTGAACTAGCTTAATGTAGGCAATTAATTCGTGTCATTCTGACCTATAAATCAAAACTTATGGATGGTATAGTGCAGACATTTCAAGTTGATCGGCTAGTTAAAATGATCATTCTAAACCGATCGTTGGTGTTCATTGAGTAAAAGCTTATAAATGAAGAATAATGCACGGCAACACGCAGTTTGGGGTGGACTGGATTTCTTGGACGCTTTGTCGTATCTATTTCTGTCTCAAATTTTGTCACAATATAGAAAATTGAGTTTGCTTAACATGGGCATTGGATTCGTGTCATTCTGAGCTCCAAATCAAAATATATGGATGATATAGTGCGGACATGTCAAGTTGATCGGCCAGTTAAAATGATCATTCTAAAGTGATCGTTGGTGCTCATTGAGTAAAAGCTTATAACTGAAGAATATTGCATGGTATCACGCTGTTTTTGATGGACTGGATTACTTGGACAGTTTGTCGTATTTATTTCTGTTTCAAATTTTATGACAATATAGAAAATTGAGCTAGCTTAAAATGGGCATGTCATTCTGAGCTATAAATCAAAAGTTACGGACGATTTAGTGGGTACATGTCATGTTGATCAGCTAGTTAAAGATATCACTCAAAATTGATCATTGGTGCTCATTGAGTAAAGACTTATAAATGGAACATAATGCATGACATCACATAGTTATGGATAGATTGGGTTACTTGGACGCTTTGTCACATCTATTTCTGTATCAAATTTGTCATATCTATTTATTTCTACCAATTTTTCACAATATAGAATATTGAGCTAGCTTAACCTTGGCATTGGATTCGTGTTATTCGGAGCTCTAAATCAAAAGTTACGGACGATTTAGTGCGGACATGTCAAGTTGATCGGCCAGTTAAAGTGATCATTCTAAATTGATCATTGGTGCTCATTAAGTTAAGGGTTATAAATGGAGCATAATGCATGGCATCACACAGTTTTGGATATATTGGATTACTTGGACGCTTTGTCATATCTATTTCTGTCTCATATTTTGTTACGCTATAGAAAATTGAGCTGTTTAACATGGGCATTGGATTCGTCAAGTTGATCGGCGAGTTAAAATGATCATTTTAAACTGATCATTGGTGCTCATTAAGTAAAGGCTTATAAATGAGGCATAAAGCATGGTATCACACAGTTTGGGATAGATTGTATTACTTGGACGCTTTGAAGACTCTAGTTCTGTTTCAAATTTTGTCACAATATAGAAAATTTAACAACCTTAATGTGAGCATTGGATTCGTGTCATTCATAGCTATAAATCAATAGTTATGGACGATTTTGTTCAGACACAAGTTAATCGGCTAGTTAAAATGATCATTCTAAACTATCACTGGTGCTCATTGAGTAAAAGCTTATAAATGAAAAATAATGTATGGCATCACGTAGTTTGGGATAGATTAGATTACTTTGACGCTTTTTGTATCTATTTCTTTCTCAAATTTTGTTACACTATAGAAGATTGAGTTAGCTTAATGTGGGAATTGGATTTGTGTGTTTCTGAGTTCTAAATCAAAAGTTACGGACGATTTAGAGCAGACAGGTCAAGTTGATCAGCAAGTTAAAATGATCATTGTAAACTAATCATTGCTGCTCATTAAGTAAAGGCTTATAAATGAGGCATAAAGCACGGCATCACGCAGTTCGGGATTGAATGGATTACTTGGACGCTTTGTCGTATCTACTTCTATTTCAATTTTTGTCACATTTTAGAAAATTGAACTAGGTTAATGTGGGCATTGGGTTCGTGTCATTCTGAGCTATAAATGAAAAGCTATAGAAGATTTAGTGCAGACATGACAAGTTGATCGGCCAGTTAAAATGATCATTCTAAACTGATAAATTTTGGTTATTGAGTAAAAGCTTATAAATGAAAAATAATGCATGGCATCACACAGTTCGGGATAAATTGGATTAGTTGGATGGTTTGTCGTATCTATTTCTGTCTCAAATTTTGTTATAATATAGAAAATTGAGCTAGCTTAACGTGGGCATTGGATTCGTGTCATTCTGAGCTCTAAATTAAAAGTTATGGACAATTGAGTGCGGACATGTCAAGTTGATCGGCCAGTTAAAGTTATCATTCTAAAACTGATTATTGGTGCTCATTAAGTAAAGGCTTATAAATGAACATAATGCATGACATCAGTCAATTTTGGATAGATTGGATTACTTGGACACTTTTTGTATCTAGTTATGTCTCAAATTTTGTCACAATATTGAAAATTGAACTAGCTTAATGTGGGCATTGTATTCGTGTCATTTTGAGCTACAAAATAGGATTGATGGACAACTTAGTGCAGACCTGTCAAGTTGATCGGATAGTTAAAATGATAATTCTAAACTGATTATTGGTGCGCATTGAGTAAACGCTTATAAATGAAGAATAATGCATGGCATCACGCGGTTTGGGATGAACTATATTAGTTGAACGCTTTGTCATATCTATTTATTTCTCTAAATTTTGTCACAGTATAGAAAATTGAACAGCCTAAATGTGGGCATTGGATTCATGTCATTCGGAGCTATAAATCAATAGTTATGGACGATTTAGTGTAGACATGACAAGTTAATTGGCTTGTTAAAATGATCATTCTAAACTATCAATTGTTCTCATTGAGTAAAAGCTTATAAATGAAAAATAATGCATGGCATCACACAGTTCGGGATAAATTGGATTACTTAGATGCTTTGTCGTATCTATTTCTGTCTCAAATTTTGTTATAATATAGAAAATTGAGTTAGCATAACGTGGGCATTGGATTCGTGTCATTTTGAGCTCTAAATCAAAAGTTATGGACAATTTAGTGCAGACATGTCAAGTTGATCGGCCAGTTAAAGTTATCATTCTAAAACTGATTATTGGCGCTCATTAAGTAAAGGCTTATAAATGAACATAATGCATGACATCAATCAATTTTGGATAGATTGGATTACTTGGACACTTTTTGTATCTAGTTATATCTCAAATTTTGTCACAATATTGAAAATTGAACTAGCTTAATGTGGGCATTGTATTCGTGTCATTCTGAGCTACAAAATAGAATTGATGGACAACTTAGTGCAGACCTGTCAAGTTGATCGGTCAGTTAAAATGATAATTCTAAACTGATTATTGGTGTGCATTGAGTAAACGCTTATAAATGAAGAATAATGCATGGCATCACGCGGTTTGGGATGAACTATATTAGTTGAACGCTTTGTCATATCTATTTATTTCTCTAAATTTTGTTACAATATAGAAAATTGAACAGCCTAAATGTGGGCATTGGATTCGTGTCATTCGGAGGTATAAATCAATAGTTATGGACGATTTAGTGTAGACATGACAAGTTAATTGGCTAGTTAAAATGATCATTCTAAACTATCATTGGTTCTCATTGAGTAAAAGCTTATAAATGAAAAATAATGCATGGCATCACACAGTTCAGGATAAATTGGATTACTTAGTTGCTTTGTCGTATCTATTTCTGTCTCAAATTTTATTATAATATAGAAATTTGAGCTAGCTTAACGTGGGCATTGGATTCGTGTCATTCTGAGCTCTAAATCAAAAGTTATGGAAAAATTAGTGAGGACATGTCAAGTTGATCGGCCAGTTAAAGTTATCATTCTAAAACTGATTATTGGCGCTCATTAAGTAAAGGCTTATAAATGAACATAATGTATGACATCAGTCAATTTTGGATAGATTGGATTACTTGCACACTTTTTCGTATCTAGTTATGGCTCAAATTTTGTAACAATATTGAAAATTGAACTAGCTTAATGTGGGCATTGTATTCGTGTCATTCTGAGCTACAAAATAGAATTGATGGACAACTTAGTGCAGACCTGTCAAGTTGATCGGCCAGTTAAAATGATAATTCTAAACTGATTATTGGTGTGCATTGAGTAAACGCTTATAAATGAAGAATAATGCATGGCATCATGCGGTTTGGGATGAACTATACTAGTTTAACGCTTTGTCGTATCTATTTATTTCTCTAAATTTTGTAACAATATAGAAAATTAAACAGCCTTAATGTGGGCGTTGGATTCGTGTCATTCGGAGCTATAAATCAATAGTTATGGAAGATTTAGTGTAGACATGACAAGTTAATTGGCTAGTTAAAATGATCATTCTAAACTATCATTGGTTCTCATTGAGTAAAAGCTTATAAATGAAAAATAATGCATGGAATCACACAGTTTGGGATAAATTGGATTACTTGGATGCCTTGTCGTATCTATTTTTGTCTCAAATTTTGTTATAATATAGAAAATTAAGCTACCTTAACATGGGCATTGGATTCGTGTCATTCTGAGCTCTAAATCAAAAGTTATGGACAATTTAGTGCGGACATGTCAAGTTGATTGGCCAGTTAAAGTAATCATTCTAAAACTCATTATTGGTGCTCATTAAGTAAAGGCTTATAAATGAGGCATAAAGCATGGCATCACGCAGTTCGGGATTGAATGGATTACTTGGACGCTTTGTCGTATCTACTTCTATTTCAAATTTTCGCACAATATAGAAAATTGAACTAGGTTAATCTGGGCATTGGGTTCGTGTCATTCTAAGCTATAAATGAAAAGCTATGGAAGATTTAGTGCAACATGACAAGTTGATCGGCCAGTTAAAATGATCATTCTAACCTGATCAATTTTGCTCATTGAGTAAAAGCTTATAAATGAAAAATAACGCATGGCATCACGGAGTCTGGGATAGATTGGTTACTTGGATTCTCACTCAGATCTATTTCTGTCTCAAATTTTGTCACAATATAGAAAATTGAGCTAGCTTAACGTGGGCATTGGATTCTTCTCATTCTGAGCTCTAAATCAAAAGTTATGGACAATTTAGTGCGGACATGTCAAGTTGATTGGCCAGTTAAAGTTATCATTCTAAAACTGATTATTGGTGCTCATTAAGTAAAAGCTTATAAATAAAGCATAATGCATGACATCAGTCAATTTTGGATAGATTGGATTACTTGGACAAATTTTTGGATCTAGTTATGTCTCAAATTTTGTCACAATATTTAAAATTGAACTAGCTTAATGTGGGCATTGTATTCATGTCATTCTGAGCTACAAAATAGAATTGATGGACAACTTTGTGCTGGCCTGTCAAGTTGATCGGCCAGTTAAGATGATAATTCTAAACTAATTACTGGTGCGCATTGAGTGAACGCTTATATATGAAGAATAATGCATGGCATCACGCGGTTTGGGATGAACTAGATTAGTTGAACGCTTTGTCATATCTATTTATTTCTCAAATTTTGTTACAATATCAAAATTTGAGCTAGCTTAACGTGGGCACTGGATTTGTGTTTTCTGAGCTCTAAATCAAAAGTTATAGACGATTTAGGGCAGGCATGTCTAGTTGATCAGCCAGTTAAAGTGATCATTCTAAACTGATCATTGGCGCTCATTAAGTAAATGCTTATAAATAAGGCATAAAGCATGGCATCACGCAGTTTGGTATAGATTGGATTCCTTGGACGCTTTGTCGTATCTATTTCTGTCTCAAATTTTATCACAATTTAGAAAATTGAGCTAGCTTAACGTAGGCATTGGATTCGTGTCATTATGAGCACTAAATCAAGAGTTACAGACAATTTAGTGCGTACATGTCAAGTTGAGTTGCAAGTTTGATCATTCTAAACAGATCATTGGTGCTCAATAAGTAAACGCTTAGAAATGAATAATAATGCATTGCATCACGCAGTTTGGGATGGACTAGATTACTTGGAGGCTTTTGTCGTACCTAATTATTTCTTAAATTTTTTCACAATATAAAAAATTTAGCTAGCTTAACGTAGGCATTGGATTTGTGTCATTCGTAGCTCTAAATCAAAAGTTACGGACGACTTAGTGCGTACATGTCAAGTTTATCGGCATGTTAAAGTGATCATTCTAAACTGATCATTTATGCTCATTGAGTAAAGGCTTATAAATTAAGCATAATGAATGGTATCACGCAGTTTCGGATAGACTGAATTACTTGGACGCTTTGTCGTATCTAGTTATGTCTCAAATTTTGTGACAATATAGAAAATTGAACTAGCTTAATGTGGGCAATTGATTCGTGTCATTCTGACCTATAAATCAAAAGTTATGGATGATTTAAAGAATACATATCACGTTGATCGACTAGTTAAAATCATCATTCTAAACTAATCGTTTGTGCTTATTGAGTAAAAGCTTATAAATGAAGAATAATGCATGGCATCGCGTAGTTTGGGATGGACTAAATTACTTGGACGCTTTGTTGTATCTATTTTTGTCTCAAATTTGTTACACTATAGAAAATTGAGGTAGCTTAACATGGGCATTGGATTCGTGTGTTTTTGAGCTCTAAATCAAAAGATACGGACAATTTAGTGTGGACATATCAAGTTTATCGGCGAGTTAAAATGATCGTTCTAAACTAATCATTGGTGCTCATTAAGTAAGGCTTATAAATGAGGCAAAAAGCATGGTATCACGCAGTTTGGGATGGATTGGATTACTTGGTCACTTTGTCGTATCTATTTCTATCTTAAATTTTGCCACAATATAGAAAATTGAGCTAGCTTAACATGGACATTGGATTCGTGTCATTCTAAGCTCTAAATCAAAAGTTACAAACGATTTATTGCGTAGCGGATAGTTAAAGTGATCATTGAAGACTTATCATTGGTGCTCATTGAGTAAAGGTTTATAAATGGAGCATAATGCATGGCATCACACATTTATGGATAGTTTGGATTACTTGGACGCTTTGTCATATTTATTTCTGCCTCGGATTTTGTTACATTATAGAAAATTGAGCTAGTTTAATGTGGGCATTGGATTCTTATTTTCTGAGCTCTAAATAAAAAGTTATGGACGATTGAGTGTGGGTTTGTCAAGTTGATCGGTCAGTTAAAATGATCATTCTAAACTGATCATTGGTGCTCATTAAGTAAATGCTTATAAATGAGGCATAAAGCTTGACATCTCGCAGTTTGTGATAGATAGGATTACTTGGACGCATTGTTGTTCTAGTTATGTTTCATATTTTTGTCACAATACAGAAAATTGAACTAGCTTAATATGGGCATTTGATTCATGTTATTCTGAGCAGTAAACCAAAAGTTATGAATGATTTAGTGCAGACATGACAAGTTGATTAAACAGTTAAAATGATTTATCTAAAGCAGATTGTTGGTGCTCATTGAGTAAAAGCTTATAAATCAAAAATAATGCATGACATCACGCAGTTTGGGATGGATTGGATTACTTGGACGTTGTCGTCTCTATTTCTATCTCATATTTTGTCAAAATATAGAAATTGAGCTTGCTTATCATGGTCGTTGAATTCGTGTCATTCTGAGCTCTAAATCAAAAGTTATGCACGATTTAGTGCAGACATGTCAAGTTGATCGGCCATTTAAAATGATCATTCTAAACTGATCATTGCTGCTCATTGAGTAAATGCTTATAAATGAAGAATAATGTAAGGCATCGCACAGTTTGTGATGGACTGGATTACTTGAACGTGTTGTCGTATCCATTTATTTCTCAAATTTTGTCATAATATAGAAAACTGAGCTAGCTTAATGTGGGCATTCGATTCTTGTCATTCTAAGCTCTAAATCAAGATTTATAGACGATTTAGTGCGTACATGTAAAATTGATCGGCCATTTAAAGTGATCATTCTAAACTGGTCATTGGTGTTCATTAAGTAAGGCTTATAACTGAATCATAATGCATAGCATCACGCAGTTTGGGATAGATTGGATTACTTGGACGCTTTGTCGTATCTAGTTCTATTTCAAATATTGTCACAATATAGAAAATTAAACTAGCTTAATGTGGGCAATTGATTCGTGTCATTTTGTGCTATAAATCAAAAGTTATGGACGATTTAATGCAAATATGACAAGATGATCGGCCAGTTAAAATGATCATTCTATTTTGATCATTGGTTCTCATTGAGTAAAAGCTTATAAATGAAAAATAATGCATGGAATCCCACAGTTTTGGGAAGGTTTGGATAACTTGGATGCTTTGTCGTATCTATTTATGTCTCATATTTTGCCACAATATAGAAAATTGAACTAGCTTAGTGTGGGCAATTGATTGTTGTCATTCCGAGCTATAAATCAAAAGTTATGGACGATATAGTGCAGACATGTCAAGTTGATCGGCAAGTTAAAATGATCATTCTAAATTGATCGTTGGTGCTCATTGGGTAAATGCTTATAAATGAAGAATAATGCATGGCATCACGCTGTTTGGGATGGACTGGATTAGTTGGATGTTTTTTCGTATATATTTAACTCTCAAATTTTGTCACAATATAGAAAATTGTGCTAGCTTAAAGTGGGCATTGGATTCGTGTCATTCTGAGCTCTAAATCAAAAGTTACGAACGATTTAGTGCAGACATGTCAAGTTGATTGGCCAGTTAGAGTGATCATTCTAAACTTATCATTGGTGCTCATTGTGTAAAAGTTTATAAATGGAGCATAATGCATACCATCACACAGCTTTGGATAGATTGGATTACTTGGACGCTTTGTCGTATCTATTTCGGTCTAAAATTTTATTACACTATTGAAAATTGAGCTAGCATAACGTGGACATTGTATTTGTGTCATTCCGAGCTCTTAATCAAAAGTTACGGATGATTTTGTGCGGACATGTCAAGTGGATTGGCCAGTTAAAGTGATCATTCTAAATGGATCATTGGTGCTCATTAAGTAAAGGCTTATAAATGAAACATGAAGCATGGCATTAAGTAATTCGTATAGATTGGATTACTTGGACGTTTTGTCGTCTTTATTTCTATCTTAAAGTTTGCCAAAATATAGAAAATTGAGCTTGCATAACGTGGACATTGGATTTGTGTCATTCTGAGCTATAAATCAAAAGTTACAGATGATTTAGTGTGCACATGTCAAGGTTATCGGCCAATTAATATGATTATTCTAAACTGATCATTGGTGCTCATTGAGTAAAAGCTTATAAATGAAAAATAATGCATGGCATCACGCAGTTCGGGATGGATTGGATTACTTGGACGCTTTATCATATTGATTTCTGTCTCAAATTTTCTCACAATATAGAAAATTGAAGTAGCTTAGTGTGGGTATTGGATTCGTGTCATTCTAAGCTACAAATCAAAAGCTATGGACGATTTAGAGCAAACATGTCAAGTTGATCAGCCAGTTAAAATGAACATTCTAAATTGATCATTGGTTCTCATTGAGAAAACGCTTATAAATGAAGAATAATGATTGGCATCACGGAGTTTGGGATAGATTGGATTACTTCGATGCATTGTCGTATCTAGTTCTGTTTCAAATTTTGTGTACAATATAGAAAATTGAACTAGCTTAATGTGGGCATTGGATTCGTATCATTCGGAGCAATAAATTAAAAGTTATGGAAGGTTTAGTGCAGACATGACAAGTTTATCGGTCAGTTAAAATGATCATTCTAAACTGATCATTGGTGCTCATTGAGTAAAAGTTAATAAATTAAAAATAATGCATGGCGTTATGCAGTTTGGGGTGCATTGGACGCTTTGTTGTATCTATTTCTCTCTCAAATTTTGTCACAGTATAGAATATTGAGCTAGCTTAACGTGGCCATTGGATTCGTGCCATTTTGAGCTCTAAATCAAAAGTTACAGAAAATTTAGTGTGGACATATCGAGTTCAGTGGCAAGTTAAAGTGATCATTCTAAACATATCATTGGTGCTCATTAAGTAAAGGCTTATAAATGAAGAATAAAGAATAGCATCAAGTAGTTTAGATAGATTGGATTATTTGGACGCTTGGTCATCTCTATTTCTATCTTAAATTTTCTCAAAATATAGAAAGTCGAGATTGCTTAACGTGGGCATTAGATTCGTGTCTTTTTGAGCTATAAATCAAAATTTATGGACGATTTAGTTAAAATGATCATTCTAAACTGATCATTGGAAAAAGCTTTTAAATGAAAATAATGCATGACATCACATAGTTTGGGATGGATTGGATTACCTGGACGCTTTGTCGTATCTATTTTTGTCTCAAATTCTATCACAATACAGAAAATTGAGCTAGCTTATCATGGGCATTGGATTCGTGTTATTCGGAGCTCTAAATCAAAGGTTATGGACATGTCAAGTTGAGTGGCAAGTTAAAGTGATCATTCTAAACATATCATTGGTGCTCATTAAGTAAATGCTTATAAATGAAGCGTAAAATATGGCATCAAGTAGTTTGGATAGATTGGATTACTTGGACGCTTTGTCGTCTCTATTTCTATCTTAAATTTTGTCAAAATCTAGAAAATTGAGCTTGATTAACATGGGCATTGGATTCTATTCATTCTGAGTTCTAAATTGAAAGTTACTGATGATTTAGTGCGGATATGTCAAGTTGATTGGCGAATTAAAGTGATAATTCTAAACTGATCATTGGTGCTGACTGAGTAAAGGCTTAAAAATTAAGCATAATGCATGACATCACACAGTTTCAGATAGCATGGATTACTTGGATGCTTTATCGTATCTATTTCTCTCTCAAATTTTGATACAATATAGAAAAATGAGCTAGCTTAACGTGGGCATTTGATTCGTGTGTTTCTGAGCTCTAAAACAAAATTTACGGATGATTTAGTGCGGACATGTCAAGTTGATCGGCGAGTTGAAATGATCATTCTAAACTGAACATTGGTGCTCATTAAGTAAGACTTATAAATGAGGCATAAAGAATGGCATCACGCAATTTGGGATAGATTGGATTACTTGGACGCTTTTTCGTATCTAGTTATGTTTTAAACTTTATCACAATATAGAAAATAGAACTAGCTTAATGTGGGTATTGGATTCGTGTCATTCTGAGCTATAAATCAAAAGTTATGGACGATTTAGTGCAGAAATGACAAGTTGATCGGTCAGCTAAAATGATTATTCTAGACTGATCATTGGTGCACATTGAGTAAAAGCTTATTAATGAAAAATAATAAATGGCATCACACAGTTTGGAATGGATTGGATTACTTGGACGCTTTGTCGTATCTACTTCTGTCTCAAATTTTGTCACAATATAGATAATTAATGTGGGCATTGGATTCGGGTCATTCTAAGCTCTAAATCAAAAGTTACAGACAATTTAATGCGAACATGTCAAGTTAAATGGCAAGTTAAAGTGATCATTCTAAACAAATCATTGGTGCTCATTAAGTAAAGTCTTATAAATGAAACATAAAGCATGGCATCAAGTAGTTTGAATAGATTGGATTACTTGTATGCTTTGTCGTCTCTATTTCTATCTTAAAATTTTCTCAAATTATAGAAAATTGAGATTGCTTAACGTAGACATTGGATTTGTGTCATTTTGAGATATAAAATCAAAAGTTACGGACGATTTAGTGTGGACATGTCAAGTTGATCGGCCAGTTAATATGATTATTTTAAACTGATCAATGGTGCTCATTGAGTAAAAGCTTACAATTGAAAAATAATGCATGATGTCACGCAGTTTGGGATGGATTGGATTACTTGGACGCTTTGCCGTTTTCTATTTCAGTCTCAAATTTTTTTAATAGCTTAACGTGGGCATTGGATTCGTTTCATTCTTAGTTATAAATAAAAAGTTACGGACGATTTAGTGCGGACATGTCAAATTGATCGGCCTGTTAAAGTTATCATTCTAAACTAATCATTGGTGTTAATTGAGTAAACGCTTATAAATGAAACATAACGGATAGCATCACACAGTTTTAGATAGATTGGATTACTTGGACGCTTTGTCGTATCTATTTCTGTCTCAAATTTGGGTACACTATAGAAAATTGAGCTAGCTTAACGTGGGTATTCTATTTGTGTCATTCTGAGCTATAAATCAAAAGTTATGGATGATTTAGTGCATATATAACAAATTGATCGGCCAGTAAAAATGATCATTCTAAACTGATCATTGGTGCTCATTGAATAAAATCTTATAAATGAAAAATAATGCACGGAGTAGTGAACTTTCGTATCTACTTCTGTCTCAAATTTTGTCACCATATTGAAAAATAAGCTAGCTTAATGTGGGTATTGGATTCGTGCCATTCTGAGCTCTAAATCAAAAGTTATGGACAATTAATGCGGACATGTCAAGTTGAGTGACAAGTTAAAGTGATCATTCTAAACAGATAATTACTGCTCGTTAAGTAAAGGCTTATAAATGAAGAATAAAGCATGGCATCAAGTAGTTCAGATAGATTGATTACTTGAACGCTTTTTCGTATCTAGTTTTGTTTTAAATTTTGTCACAATATAGAAAATTGAACTAGCTTATTGTGGGCAATTGATTCGTGTCATTCTGAGCTATATATCAAAAGTTATGAACGATTTAGTTAAAATGATCATTCTAAACTGATCATTGGAAAGAGCTTATAAATGAAAAATGATGCACAGCATCACACAATTTGGGAAGGATTGGATTACTTGGACGTTTTGTTGTATTTACATATATCTCAAATTTTGTCACAATATATGAAATTGAGCCAGCTTAACGTCGGCATTTGATTCAGATCATTCTGAGTTCTAAATCAAAAGTTTCGGACGATTTAGTGCGTACATGTCAAGTTGATCGGCCAATTAAAGTGATCATTCTAAAATGATCATTGATGCTGCTTGAGTAAAGGGTTATAAATGAAGCATAATGCATGGAATAACGCAGTTTGGGATAGATTGGATTATTTGGATTGTTAAAATGGTCATTATAAACTGATCATTGGTGCTCATTGAGTAAACGCTTATAAATGAAGAATAATGCATGGCATCACGCAGTTTTTGATGGACTGGTTTATTTGGACACTTTTTTGTATCTATTTATTTCTCAAATTTTGTCACAATATAGAAAATTGAGGTAGCTTAACGTGGGCATTGGATTCGTGTCATTCTGAGCTCTAAATCAAAAGTTACGCACGATTTAGTGCGAACATGTCAAGTAGATCAGTGAGTTAAAATGATCATTCTAAACTGATCAATGGCGCTTATTAATTAAGGCTTTTAAATTAGGCAAAATCATGGCATCACACAGTTTGGATAAATTGGATTACTTGGATGCTTTGTCGTATCTAGTTCTGTTTCAAATTTTCTAACAATATAGAAAATTGAACTAGCTTAACGTGGGCAATTGATTTGTGTCATTCTGAGCTATAAATCAAAAGTTATGGACAATTTAGTGCGGACGATTTAGTGCGGACATGACAATTTGATCGGCTAGTTAAAATGATATTTCTAATATGATCCTTGGTGCTTATTGATTAAAAGCTTATAAATGAAAAATAATGCATGGCGTCATGCTGTATGTGATGGATTAGATTACTTGGATGCTTATCGTATCTATTTTCGTCTCAAATTATGTCACAATATAAAAAATTGAGCTAGCTTAATATGGGCATTGGATTCGTGTCATTATGAACACTATAAAAAGTTATGGATGATTTTGTGCGGACATGTCAAGTTGATCGGCCAGTTAAAGTGATCATGCTAAACTGATCATTGGTGCTCATTAAGTAAAGGCTTAGAACTGAAGCATAATGCATGGCATCAAGTTTTGGATAGATTGGATTACTTTGATGCTTTTTCTTATCAATTTCTGTCTCTAATTTTGTTAAAATATAGAAGATTAAGCTAGGTTAACGTGGGCATTGGATTTGTGTCATTTTGAGCTCTAAATCAAAAATTACAGACGATTTATTGCAGACATGTCAAGTAGAGTGGCCAGTTAAAGTGATCATTCTAAACTTATCATTGGTGCTCATTAACTAAAGGCTTATAAATAAAACATAAAGCATGGCATGAAGTAGTTTGGATAGATTGGATTACTTGGTCACTTTGTCGTCGTTATTTCAATCTCAATTTTTTTCAAAATATAGGAAATTGAGCTTGTTTAACATCGGCGTTGGATTCGTGTCACTTTGAGCTCTAAATCAAAATTTATGAACGATTTAGTGCATACATGTCAAGTTGATCGGCCACTTAAAATGATCATTATAAACTGATCATTGGTGCTCATTGAGTAAACATTTATAAATGAAGAATAATGCGTGGCATCACATAGTTTGGGATGGACTAGATTACTTGAACGCGTTGTCGTACCTACTTATTTCTCTAACTTTGTCACAATCACTATAACAAATCTGCCAAAATGCCACTGTAATTTGCGACCACATACGTAGTCGCAAAATATGCGACCACATTTGCCACGATTTTGCAAACAATTTGCGACTACGGAAATGCAATCGCAAAGTGGTCGCAAAAGTGTGACTAAAACCAGTAGTTGCATATTGGTCGCAATACGCAACCATTAAGAGACTAAACTACGACTGTTTTGCGACTGGTGTTAGTAGTCGCAAGTCAGTGGCAAATTTGCCACTGACATGCGACCACAGGATCAAAATTTGAACTGCAGTCACAAATCAGTCGCAAAATAGCGACTGATTTGCGACCACATAGGGTAAATTCACATTTTTCCCTAAGTATTTTCCACATTTACAACTTCTATTTGCATTTTTACGTAAGTAATAACCATTATAAGTGACCACATATATACAAAATCATATTTGTATTCGTTTAAATTTTACAGAACATTTGAAATGTATATAAGAGGTATAAGGTTAAGGAAATGTGTTAAGTGATTTAGGTAAATGATTTGTAAATTTGGTAAATGTTATTGTTTTCTTAGTAATTGAAATTTGTACAACTTATAATCAAGTTAATCAATCTTATATAATTCAATTAATTTACCAAAATCAAATAATTTATGGTTTAGGGTATTATTTGTACTGATTTTCCACCACTTTACCACTACATTGAGAATGTGATGGCAAATCAGTCACAATTATTAGTTGTGGTCGCAAATCAGTCACAATTATTACTACTGATCATTTTAAACTGATCATTGGTGCTCATTGAGCAAAGGCTTATACATGAAACATAATGCATGGCATCACACAGTTTGGGATAGATTGTATTACATGGACGCTTTGTCGTATCTAGTTATGTCTCAACTTTTGTCAGACTATAGAAAATTGAACTAGCTTAATGTGGGCCATTGATTCGTGTCATTCGGACCTATTAATCAAAAGTTATAGACGATTTACTGTGGAAATGTCGATCGGCCAGTGAAAGTGATCATTCTAAAATGATCATTGGTGTTGATTCAGTAAACGCTTATAAATGAAGCATAATGCATAGCATCACAAAGTTGTGGATAGATTGGATTACTTTGACGCTTTGTGTTATCTATTTCTGTCTCAAATTTTGTTACACTATAGAAAATTGAGCTAGCTTAACGTGGGCATTAGATTCGTGTGTTTCTGAGCTCTAAATTAAAAGTCACAGTCGATTTAGTGGGGACATGTCAAGTTGATCGGCGAGTTAAAATAATCATTCTAAACTAATCATTGGTGCTCATTAAGTGAGGCTTAGAAATGAGGCATAAAGGATGGCATCACGCAGTTTGGAATAGATTGGATTACTTGGACGTTTTTCGTATCTAGTGCTGTTTCAAATTTTGTCACAATATAGAAAATAGAACTAGGTTAATGTGGGCAATTGAATTGTGTCATTCTAAGCTATAAATCAAAAGTTATGGACGATTAAATGCGGACATGACAAGTTGATCGGCCAGTTAAAATGATCATCCTAAACTGAATATTGGTGCTCACTGAATAAAATTTTATAAATGAAAAATAATGCATGGCATCACACAGTTGGGAAGGATTGGTTTACTTGGATGCTTTGTTGTATCAATTTATGTCTCAAACTTTGTCACAATATAAAAAATTGAGCTAGCTTAACATGGGCATTTGATTCGTGTCATTCTGAGTTCTAAATCAAAAGTTACGGACGATTTAGTGCGGACATGTCAAGTTGATAGGCCAGTTAAAGTGATCATTCAAAACTGATCATTGGTGCTGATTGAGTAAACGCTTATAAATGAAGCATAATACATGGCATCACGCTGTGCGGACGCTTTGTCGTATCTAGTACTATCTCAAATTTTGTCACAATATAAAAACTTGAACTAGCTTTATGTGGGCAATTGATTTGTGTCATTCTGAACTATAAATCAAAAGTTGTGCACGATTTAGTGCAGACATGTTAAGTTGATCGACCAGTGAAAGTGATCATTCTAAACTAACCATTGGTGCTGATTGAGTAAACGCTTATAAATGAATCATAATGCAAAGCATCATACAGTTTTGGATAGATTGGATTACTTGGACGCGTCGTCATATCTATTTTTGTCTCAAAATTTGTTACACTATAGAAAATTAAGCTAACTTAAAGTGGGCATTGAATTCATGTGTTTCTGAGCTCTAAATCAAAAGTTATAGATGATTTTTGCGGACATGTCAAGTTGATCGGCGAGTTAAAATGATCATTCTAAACTAATCATTGGTGCTCAATAAGTAAGGCTTAGAAATGAGGCAAAAAGCATGGCATCACACAGTTTGGGATAGATTGGATTACTTCGACGCTTTGTTGTATCTAGTTCCGTTTCAAATTTTGTCACAATATAGAAAATTGAACTAGCTTAATGTGGGCAATTGATTCGTGTCATTCTAATCTATAAACTAAAATTATTGGCGCTTTAGTGCGGACATGACAAGTTGATCGGCCACTTAAAATGATCATTCTAAACTTATCATTGGTGATCACTAAGTAAAAGCTTATAAATGAAAAATAATGCATGGCATCATACAGTTTGGGAAGGGTTATATTACTTTTACCATTTGTCGTATCTATTTCTGTCTCAAATTTTGTCACAATAAAGAAAATTGAGCTAGCTTAACGTCGGCATTTGATTCATGTCATTCAAAGTTCTAAATTAAAATTTACAGACGATTTAGTGCGGACATATCAAGTTGATAGGCTAGTTAAAGTGATCATTCTAAACTGACCATTGATGCTGATTGAGTAAAGGCTTATAAATGAAACATAATGGATGGCATCAAACAATTTGGATAGATTGGATTACTTGGACGCTTTTTCATATTTAGTTATGTCTCAAATTTTGACATAATATAGAAAATTAAACTAGATTAATGTGAGCATTGGATTCCATGTCATTCTGAGCTACAAATCAAAAGTTATGGACGATTTAGTGCATACATGTCATGTTTATCGGCCAGTTAAGATGATCATTTTAAATTGATCATTGATACTTATTGAGTAAACCCTTATAAATGAAGAATATTGCATGGCACCACACAGTTTACGATGGACTGGATGATTAGAAATAAGAACTTAAGCTTGTATTCAATCCAGAAATTCAATATAAGTTATGTGAATAACAACGATTCACATGATTCACATTTTCTCTACTCTAAACTTAATCCGATACCCAAAAAAGAACCTTCCTCCTCCCTTTTGTCCTCTGTCACCAAATCTCCCTGCTGATTCTCCTCTACCCTTCCTTGCTCGTCCTCCCCAACTGTGTGCCTATGTGTCTCTGACACTAACCGGATCCTGATCCTCCTCTTTGGTTAATTCACTCCACAGCTCCCTCTCTTTGGGCTTCTCTTCTGGCTGGCAGCTTCTTACATGCTCTTCATCTCTACTGGACTCTCCTCCCTGTTGGCCCAATTGTTGGGAATTCCTCTCCACTTCCTGTCTATGCTCCTCAGCTCCTTTCCTCTTAGTTCGCCTTCGGTGTTGGTAAAGAATCGGAGGATGGAAATCCTCGTACCTAACAATACCTTCGTCTTTAGAAACAATCTTGTCCTCAAGATTGAGCCCCGGGTACTGCTCTCTTATCCACTCTTTTGCTACCCACTTATTGTCTTGTGCTGGAGTGTGCCTCCATTTTATTAAAAGCTCTTCTTGTCCTGTTGCTAAGTTGAAGCACGACTGCTACACCTGCTCTGGAACACCCTGTAACGTAAAATCAGCTAATAACTGCTCAGGTAATACTGAGCTCTCCACTGCTGCTCCTAACGGCTTTTTCAGAAGCGAAACATGGAAGACGTTGTGTATTTTAGCTGTTGAAGGTAAAGCCAATTGATATGCCACTGCGCCTATCCGAGCTTCTATCATAAAGGGCCCATAATACCTTGCCGCTAGCTTCTCATTGAGTCGTTTTGCTAATGTTTTCTGTCAATATGGCCTGAGTTTTATGTAGACCCAATCTCCAATTGCAAACTGGACGTCACGACGGTGCCTATCTGTTTGCTTTTTCATGAGCTGCTGAGCTTGAGACAGATTGCTATTCAACTGATCCAGAACTAAGTCCCTTTCCAGCAATTGTTCCTCCAACTCTACTACCTTTGTCGAGCCATGTTCATACTTAAGCAACATTGGGGAATCTCGACCATACACGGCTTTGAAGGGTGACATTTTAATCGCTGAATGAAATGATATGTTATACCAGAATTCCGCCCAGGGTAACTGCGTTGCCCACGTTTTGGGCTTCTCCCCCTCAAAGCACCAAAGATAAGGCTCCAATGTGCTGTTGACGACCTCAGTCTGTCCGTCAGTTTGCGGATGGTAAGCTGTGCTGTACTTTAATCCCATCCCCGATAGACGAAATTTTTCCTTCCTGAAACTGCTCAAAAACACCTTGTCTCTGTCTGAAATAATAGTCCTTGGAAATCCATGTAATCTGACCAGCTCTTTCAAAAATGTGAAAGCTATCTCAGCTGCAGAATAAGGATGCTTCAAGCTTATGAAGTGACTGTATTTGGACAGCCTGTCTACCACAACCATTATCGAGTTCATTCCCTTAGAATTTGGCACTCCCTCCACAAAGTCCATATTTATGTCTTTCCAAATTCTGTCCGGAATTGGCAAAGGCTGAAGGAGTCCGTTTGGCGACAATGTAGAGTACTTTTTATGTTGGCACACATGACATTCCAATACAAACCTCCTAATCTCCGTCATCATCCCCGGCCAATAAAACAGCTCAGCAATCCGTTTCTGAGTCTTTAATACTTCCGTGTGACCCCCACATCTTCCACTGTGAAATTCCACTAAGATTTGCCTGATTGAGCTGGACCCTGGTGCCACCACTAATTTTCCTCTGCGTTACAGCCTCCCCTGTACCCGAGAGTAATCCGGGTATGTTGTCGGGTCTGCTTGGATTTCGGCTATCAATTTCTGCAATTCTGGATGCTGTTCCACTTCCTGACTGATATCCTCTAACTGCACAGCGGCTGGAATCGTGATTGCGAACAGAGATGCGAGTGTACCATATCTGGATAACACAACTGCCACTCTATTTTTGGTTCCCGGTTTGTACTGGATATCAAAGTCATAGCCCAAGAGTTTAATCAACCATTTCTGATAATCCAAACTAACCTCCCGCTTCTCCAGTAGGAACTTAAGGCTTTTCTTGTCCGTTTCTACCAAGAATCGCCTTCCCAACAGGTAGTGCCTCTACTTCTGGACAGCCAGCACTATCGCCATCAACTCTTTCTCACAAACTGATTTTAACCGTTCTCGATCCATTGAGGCTCTGCTGTAGAACGCGATTGGTCTTTGGGATTGCATAAGCATGGCTCCAAGTCCATAACCTGAAGCGTCAGCTTCTACAACAATTAATTCAGTGAAATCGGGCAGTTTTAGAACAGGTACCCTGGTCATTGCTCCCTTGAGTTGCTCAAAAGCTTGTCTCGCCTCAGAATCCCACTGGAATCCGTCCTTTTTTAGCAACATGGTCAATGGCTTCGCTATTTTCCCATAACCGCTCACAAACCGCCTATAGTATCCGGTTAACCCCAAGAACCCTCTCAATTCTTGGACAATGGTTGGTTGCGTCTACTCTACCATGGCTGAAATTTTCTCCGGATCGGCTTCTACTCCGTGTGCTGAGATTATGTGCCCCAAATATTCAATCTTCCGACTGCTTAAATGACACTTCTTGTGATTAGCATATAGTTGTTGCCGGCTCAAGACTTCCATTACCTTCTCTAAGTGTTGGAGGTGCTGCTGGTCGTCTGCGCTATATACCAAAATGTCGTCAAGAAAACGAGGACAAACCTTCTGAGATAGGGCCGAAAAACAACAATCATTAGGGACTGAAACGTCACTGGGGCATTGGTGAGTCCGAACGGCATCACACGGAATTCGTAGTGTCCATCTTGCGTCCGGAATGCCGTTTTCGGAATATCCTCTGACCGCACCCAGATTTGGTGATACCCCGATCGTAGATCAATCTTGGAGAATAACTGAGCTCCGCTCAACTCATCTTAGAGCTAATCAATCATGGGTATTGGGTAGTTGTCCGGAGTGGTGACCTTGTTTAGAGCTCGATAATCGATGCAAAATCTCCAACTCCCATCTTTCTTCTTGACTAGGATGACCGGGCTGGAAAAAGGACTACCACTAGGTTGAATGATTCCAGCAGCCATCATATCCGATACTTATTTCTCTATTTCTTCTTTCTGAATTTGTGGATAATGGTAAGGTCTAACCTTCACCTGTCCGGCGCCCTCTTTCCGGATGATCGCCTGTTCTCGTCCCCTAGAAGGGAGTAATCCTCGCGGCTCCTCAAACACCGCTGTATATCTCATTAACAGCTCCTGTAATTTAGGGTCTGTCCTTCCGGATTTATGGAGACCTTTCCGACTGTAATACCCCGAATTTAATTAGGACTCCTGCCTCAGACCTCTGCACCATCTTCCATAGAGATTTCAGTGAAGCAGCCGAAGTGCATAGTCCTGGTTCCCCTCTGAGTACAACCTTCTCTCCACCGACCTCAAACTTCATAACTTGCATTTTCCAATTAATTTCCATTTGCCCCAATGTCTCTAACCACTCCATGCCCAAAATAACGCCAGTGCTTCCTCGCCGAATGGGAAGGAAATCGGCGATGACTGTCGTACCTGGAAGCTCGAGCTGCACCCCTTTGTGAACTCCTGCACCCCGTATGGAGATTCCCGTGGCAAGGAGCACTCCGTACCCACTGGTTGCCTCAGCCTTCAGCTTTAACGCATTCACCAACTCCTCAGATAAAAAATTGTGTGACGCCCCACTATCAATCATGATGATGACCTCCCTACCTTGGATTTTTCCTCTCAATTTCATAGTACAAGGTGATAACGACCCAACGAGGGTATTGAGGGACAGTTCTGCGATTTCCGACATTCCTCCTTCTCTGTGCTCATCTTCTTTCCCGATTTCTTCGTCCTGCCCTATCACCTCCCTTTCGGTTCCATCGAGCCTGATTTCAATGATCTTCAACTCGCGAAAGCGGCATCGGTGGCCCAATCCCCATTTCTCGTCACATTTGAAGCATAAACCTTGCTTATTGTGGTCTCGGACATCGCTTTCTGAGAAGCGGCGTAATGGTGGCTGCCAATCGTCCAATCTGTTCGCGTAATGTTTTGCAAAAGTTCCTTCTCCTTTTGCTTGAAATGACGTCGCTCGGGTTTGGGTCACATTTTGGCTGACTGATTTAACCCACGTGGGTCTCGTGGTATTTCGATTCTCGGCCCACTCGAGCTTCCCTTTCGCCCCAGCTCGCGCCGAACTCCCATGGATCTCAGGCCTGTTGTCGATCTTGTTCCAGTCATCCACGCCTTGGGCCACCGCCATCATTCAATCTAGCCCCCTTGGTTCAAACAGACGCACGCCGGCTCGGATCGACAGAAGCAACCCAACCATAAAGAGTTTCTCCAGCACTGGTTCGTGGATGTCCTCCGTCTGATCTGCTAAAACTCAAAACTCCCTGCAAAACACTTTCATGATGCCCTCCTGCCTTAACGTGAGCTGACGTTCATCTGGAGATACCGATCGTCTCACCGAGAAAGTCTTTGTCATACGCGTTTTCAAATTCTTCCAGTTCCGGAAGGGATTTCTCTCCCTTTCCCACCGGAACCATTCAAGTGCCTCCCCGTCAAAACTTATTCCTGCAACCCAGATCTTCTCCTCCTCGGAAAAATGCTCCAGTTCCAAGTACTGTTCGATGCGAAATAGCCAACTCTCGACGCTACTTCCATCAAACAGAGGTAACTCTACTCTTCTCGTCAGTGGCTCGATGATTTCCATGGATCGAACTTGATTTTCCTGTGAGCCTTCTCCCCTGAAATCGGTTGCTCCGGAATGAAGGGCGGTATGGTTAGCAGCACTACCCTTCTCTAGCGTGTCCGCCATCACCGCCTTCCCGGAGATTGCCGATTTGAGCTCGTCAAGATTCAAGAGCTCCTCCACACGATCTAGAACGCTAACCTGCTCAGCTATTGTTAAATACTATCCATGTTTCGTTCCAAGTCCCCGATCTTACCCAGTTCTACCTGCATCCTCTCTACCATCTCTTTCAACGTGAGGTCAGCATCTTTTCCACTATCTGTTTTCTTCACCATGGTCGCAAAACATTTGCTCTGATTCCAAATGTTAAGAGTGATGATTACAAATAAGAACTTAAGCTTGTATTCAATCAAGAAATTCAATACAAGTTCTGTGAATAACAACGATTCACCTTTTCTCTACTCTAAACTTAATCCGATACCCAAAAAAGAACCTTCCTCTTCCCTTTTATCCTCTGTCACCAAATCTCCCTGCTGATTCTCCTCTACCCTTCCTTGCTCATCCTCCCCAACTGTCTGCCTACGTGTCTCTGACACTAACCAGAACCTGATCCTCCCCTTTGGTTAATTTCCTCCACAGCTCCCTGTCTTTGGGCTTCTCTTCTGGCTGGCCCATTCTTACTTGCTCTTCATCTCTACTGGACTCTCCTCCCTGTTGGCCCAACTGTTGGGAATTCCTCTCCACTTCCTGTCTATGCTCCTCAGCTCCTTTCCTCTAGTTCGCCTTTGGTGTTGGTAAAGGATCGGAGAATGGCAGTGATGAGGACATCAGGTCGTACATCCAGCCAGGAGACCAGACTGGTCGACCAGGAAGCTTGCCCGAGACAGCCGGACCATCTGGCACGCCTGCCGGCCCAAGCAGTACCGCCGGACCCTCGACCACAAGGACCAGAGCAACCAGCATTGCCGGCGGAGAGGCCCAAGCTTCCGGCACACTGGGTGGCGACGTGGATGACACCTCCGGTCCCTCTGGTGATGCCGCCAACTCCGGGATCAACTTGGCCAGCCTGAAGGCATCCCGGCCAGTACCACGCACAATCCAGCCGGTACAGCCGATCCAGCCGACTACACGCGCATTTCCACTTCTACACAAGAAGACTCGGACCAAATGAGCTACCAGCTCCAGGACATGCACCTAGAGGAAGTCTCTACACCAGTGGTACCTCAAGGAGCAATGACAAGAAGCAGATCAAGGGCACTCTTCCACAAATTCAGCCTATGGGTTGACAAGCTCCTAGAGGAAGATCGACTAAGGACAATGGGCCAGAAGTGCAAAGTAGAGTCCAATGGCTTCTCAACAACACAAGGGACATCAGAGACTTGGGCTTTAGTGGCAAGAGAGGTCAGGGCCCAAAGATTCTTAACCCTACTCCAAGTCGAAGACTAGGAGCAAGGCGCGTGCATGCCACAAGGACGGCCACCTTCCATTTCTTGGCCATGAGGTAAGTTAAGGTAAGTTTCAATTCGTATATATGCCTCTTTCTGTTTTGCAGGGTAGGATCTAGAATATTTACTTTATTGAGTCAAAGACATTTTAGGAATAGGTCCTTTTTCGGTTATACACTTTTGTATCTTTTACATTTGTGCACTTTTGTAAACTTTTCTTTTCTTTATTTGAGTCGACCCTAGAAGGTCAAGCTGTCGAGCATATTAATAAAGCTCCTTCTAGCATTGTATTTTGACAACCTTTTTGATATTAATAAAGATCGAATTTTCTTTCAACAAGTTATTCTCTCAAGAGACTTGTGCGCTTAGAACCTAGTTGAGACCAGCCCTCCTAGCTCTAAGTTTGTGATTTATCACGAGGTTCATCACCCCTCGTGTGGTTCACTTCACCCTTCCATATTTTACCAACCAGAAAACCCCCATCCAGAAGCCTAAGGTTGAGTTTCTCACCTAATCTTCTACAAACAGCCCACGCGCATACATCCTTGAATCAAGGCTTGTATCATTTTGGTATCAGAGCTTAAAGCTCCTAAACCAGGTTGTTTCTATCCTTTTGCTTGTTTTGTTTTTAGTTCTTGCATTAGTTTAAGTCGCATTCAAGAAAAATAAAAAAATAACATCAAACTCCAAACCGAGTGCATCTAGCCTTCTACGTGTATCACTAGGGTTTAGATTCACTTTTGCATTACCATTCACGTTTTCCTTTTTGTTTAAATCATATTTCCTTTATTTTTAAGTTAAATTAAAAAGAAAAGAAAAAGAAAATAGAAAGAATACTAAAAGAATTCGAATTGGACAGCTAGCACAAGTTGTCAAGAAAGTTTCCTTTTTCTCAAATCTTCATATCTTTGAATTTCCAATTCTCAGATTTTTTCCTTTTTGCAAAATTTTTGAATCCTTATAAAAAGAAAACCCTCCTAATAATTTAGGAGCATCCTAACTTGTCTTCTTTCTTTGTAGCACACAATGGCAGAAGAAAAAAGAGAAGCAACCGAAGCCATGATGGCCATGTTCACCACACTCCAAACACAACTCGCATCCATAGGCGAGAGATTGGAGCACGTGGAAAGACCGGTGAGATTCCAGGCCATAAGGCACGTGAGAGCTGAGCAAGACCGTCCTGAGGGTCCTGAGCACCTTAGGACACGGCACGAACAGGAGGAACCCCAGCCAGATGGAGATGAGGACACACAACCTCATAACTATCACCACAGGCCGAGAGGACCTCCACGGCAACCAGAGGCAGAAGATGTTGGCTTTGAGCCATATGGTCTTCACCAGAGACCAAGAATGCCTCCTAGACATCATGAGGAAGGAGATGAACACGCCTATAACCGGGTAACTCATCCTGAAGTTAAGCTAACTTCTCCAAGTTTTGCAGGAAAAGTAGACCCCGAGGCTTACCTAGATTGGGAGAGAAGAATGGATCATATCTTTGATCATTACAACCAACCAGGACCTAGGAGAGTCTCAGTGGCAGTAGCACAACTCAAGGGCAATGCCCTCATCTGGTGGGATCGTGAGGTATCTGACAGAAGGAGGAAGAGAATGAGGCCCATAGATTCATGGGTCGACATGAAAGACCTCATGCAACAAAGGTTTGTTCCACCTTACATTCATAGAGACTTGCAACGTCGTTTTCGTACTCTTAAGCAGGGTACTAGATCAGTAGATGAGTACTATGAAGAGTTCGAGAAGCTAAGGAACAAATTGGAGCTCAATGATGATGAAGAAGCATTGATGGCACATTTCTTGGATGGACTCCAAGAAAGAATCAGCCGCAAGGTGGAAAGGCAAATCTACAATGACTTCAAAGACTTGTTCCACCTATCTGTCCAGGCTGAGCAGCACATCAAACGTAAGAGCCAAGACATCCGCAGCAAGCCTAAGACACCTTGGGCACCAAGCAACATGCCCAAGCCCGTAGACAAAGGCAAGAGAATAGAGATCGAGTCAAGGTTCAAGAGCAAGCCTCCTGAACCCACCCATGACCAGAGAGAGCCTGGTAAGTCTTCTAACCCTCAAAGATCACGTGACATCACTTGTTTCAAGTGTAGGGGTCGTGGACACATCTCAAGGGAGTGCCCAAACAACCGGGTCATGTTGATTATGGAGGCTGGAGAATATGAGTCCCAAGATGAAGAGGACTATGAACCAGAAGAGGAGTATGGTGACATTGAGTACCCTGATGTGGGGGAAGTGCTGGTCACTAGGCGCATCCTCAGTGCAATGGTGGATCCTTCAGAGACCATCCAAAGGGAGAACATCTTCCACAGCCGTTGCACCATCAAGAGCAAGGTATGTAACCTCATCATAGATGGTGGTTCTTGCACTAACGTTGCTAGTGCATATATGGTTGATAAGCTAGGTCTAGAGAAGACAAGGCATCCTCGACCATATAGACTGAGATGGCTGGATGACAAAGTGGAGCTCAAGATCCATGAGCAAGTCACTGTGCCATTCAGTGTGGGCAAGTACCAAGACCCAGTAGTGTGCGACGTGGTGCCCATGCAAGCTAGCCATCTTCTGCTAGGAATACCATGGCAGTTTGACAAAGAGACCAGGCATGATGGCCGAACCAATCTCTACACTTTTGTGCATGACAAAAGAAAGGTCAGCTTGGCTCCTCTTACACCTGCCCAGGTACATGAGCTACAACTCCAAATGAGTAAGGAAAAGAAACTTATCAAGTCTAATTTTCTTATTCAACCAAGCCATGTCCGGAGAGCTTTAGCCTCGATGGATTTAATGTTACTAATGGTTTTCAAGGAAGTGTTGAATGTTGAAAAAGAACAGGTAGAGCTACCTCCTGAAGTAGCAACTCTCCTCAACAAGTTCCAGGATGTATTTCCAAAGGAGATACAAACAGGCTTGCCTCCTTTACGTGGCATAGAACACCAGATTGATCTAGTGCCCGGAGCAGCCCTGCGCAACCGGCCAGCCTACAGGATGAGTCCAGAGGAGTCCAAGGAGCTTGAGAAGCAAGTCAAGGAGCTCCTGGAGAAAGGATATGTTCGAGAGAGCCTCAGTCCATGTGCTGTACCAGTGCTACTAGTGCCCAAGAAGGATGGGACTTGGCAAATGTGCGTGGACTGCCGAGTAATCAACAACATCACTGTCAAGTACCGGCATCCAATACCACGGCTGGATGACATGCTAGATGAGCTGAGTGGAGGCACGGTCTTCTCCAAGATAGACCTCAAGAGTGGATACCACCAGGTCAGGATGGAAGAAGGTGATGAATGGAAGACTGCTTTCAAGACAAAGCAAGTACTCTACAAGTGGACAGTCATGCCATTTGGCTTGACTAATGCCCCAAGCACCTTCATGCGCCTTATGAACCAAGTTCTTAGGGCGTACATCAGTAAGTTTGTAGTGGTATACTTTGATGACATCCTAGTTTATAGTAAGTGCCTACGGGAACACCTCACACATCTTGAGATAGTACTTAAAACCCTTCGACAAGAAGAGCTTTAGGCCAATCTCAAGAAGTGCACCTTTTGTACTGATAAGCTTGTCTTTTTAGGTTTTGTTGTAAGTTCACAGGGCCTACAGGTTGATGAAGAGAAGATTTGAGCCATACAAGAATGGCCAACACCAGGCAACATCAGCCAAGTAAGGAGCTTCGACGGACTGGCCAGCTTCTATAGGAGATTCGTGCCCAATTTCAGCAGTATTGCCTCACCATTGACGGCAGTAGTGAAGAAGAACATGGGATTCAGCTGGGGAGAAGCTCAGGAGAAGGCATTCCAGGCCTTGAAGGACAGCCTTACACACGCACCAGTGTTAGCCCTTCCCGACTTCAACAAGACGTTTGAAGTGGAGTGTGATGCCTCTAGAATAGGCATAGGAGCAGTGCTAACTAAAGGAGGGAGACCAGTGGCATACTTCAGTGAGAAGCTAGGTGGTGCCTCACTGAACTACCCCACTTATGACAAGGAGCTTTATGCCCTTGTCCGAGCATTGGAGACTTGGCAGCATTACTTGCTGTCAAAGGATTTTGTGATCCACACTGATCATGAGACTCTCAAACACCTCAGAGGGCAAACCAATCTCAAGAGGAGACATGCCAGGTGGATGGAGTTCATAGAGACCTTCCCGTACATCATCAAGTACAAGAAGGCAAAGATAATCCTGACTTTGCCTTGATATCCACCATGATATCCACCATGACTTTGCCGATGCACTATCAAGGAGGTTTTCCTTGATATCCACCATGGAGGCAAAGATCCTAGGGTTCGAGCATATCAAGGACCTATACAAGGATGATCCTGACTTTGCTGAGAGCTACAAGGAGTATGGCACAGGGAGTCATGGCAAGTTCTACATCCATGAGGGATTCTTGTTCCAAGAAAGAAGGCTGTGCATACCACAAGGATCATTAAGGGAGCTTATCATCCGAGAAGCTCACGGAGGAGGACTCATGGGCCACTTTGGTGTCGACAAGACTCTAGCAGTGGTCAAGGAGCACTTCTACTGGCCACACATCAAGAGGACAGTAGAAGCTCATTGTGCAAGATGCATCACTTGCAAGAAGGCAAAGTCCCGAGTGCAACCTCACGGGTTGTATCTCCCACTGCCCATACCTACACATCCATGGGTGGACATCTCAATGGATTTTGTTCTAGGTCTGCCCAAGATCAACCACAAAGATGCAATCTTTGTAGTGGTGGATAGATTCTCCAAGATGGCACACTTCATTCCATGTGCCAATGTTAATGATGCCACTAAAACAGCTGAGCTTTCTTCTGGGAGATAGTACGGCTTCAGGAGTGCCAAGGACCATCGTATCAGACAGGGACACAAGTTCCTCAGCCACTTCTGGAGGACCCTTTGGAGAAAGCTAGGCACGAAGCTACTCTTCTCTTCCACCTGCCATCCTCAAACCGATGGCCAAACTGAAGTTGTCAACAGGACACTATCAACTCTTCTCAGAACTACACTAGGGAAGAACCTAAAGACTTGGGTGGAGTGCCTGCCATTCATAGAGTTCGCTTACAACCGAGCCGTGCACTCAGCAACCAAGAAGACACCATTTGAAGTAGTATACGGCTTCAACCCTCTCACCCCATTGGAGCAAACACCACTACCACCAGCTGAGATGACCAACCTCAACGGAGCATCCAAGGCAGAGTTCATAAGGAGATTACACCAGAAGGTAGCAGAAAACTTAGAGAAGAGGACCGGACAGTACGTGACTCATGCCAACAAAGGAAGAAAGGAGGTGATCTTTCAACCAGGCGATTGGGTCTGGCTACACCTACAGCAGGAGAGGTTCCCAAACCTAAGGAGTTCCAAGCTAGCACCAAGAGGAGATGGACCATTCAGAGTGCTCGAGAGGATCAACAACAACGCATACCGGATCGAGCTCCCAGGTGAGTTTAATGTGTCCAATACGTTCAATGTTACTGACTTGGCCCCTTTCCATGCAGATGAACCAGTTTTGAGGACAAAACCTACTGAAGATGGAGGGGATGATGAGGACATCAGGTCGTACATCCAGCCAGGAGACCAGACTGGCCGACCAGGAAGCTTGCCCGAGACAGCCGGACCATCTGACACGCCTGCCGGCCCAAGCAGTACCGCCGGACCCTCGACCACAAGGACCAGAGCAACCAGCATTGCCGGCGGAGAGGCCCAAGTTTCCGGCACACTTGGTGGCAACGTGGATGACACCGCCGGTCCCTCTGGTGATCCCGCCAACTCCGGGATCAACTTGGCAGGTCCTGAAGGCATCCCGGCCAGTACCGCGCACAATCCAGCCGGTACAGCCGATCCAGCCGAGTACACGCGCATTTCCACTTCTACACAAGAAGACTTGGACCAAATGAGCTACCAGCTCCAGGACATGCACCTAGAGGAAGTCTCTACACCAGTGGTACCTCAAGGAACAATGACAAGAAGCAGATCAAGGGCACTCTTCCACAAATTCAGCCTATGGGTTGACAAGCTCCTAGAGGAAGATCGACTAAGGACAATGGGCCAGAAGTGCAAAGCAGAGTCCAATGGCTTCTCAACAACACAAGGGACATTAGAGACTTGGGCTTTAGTGGCAAGAGAGGTCAGGCCCCAAAGATTCTTAACCCTACTCCAAGTCGAAGACTAGGAGCAAGGCGCGTGCATGCCACAAGGACGGCCACCTTCCATTTCTTGGCCATGAGGTAAGTTAAGGTAAGTTTCAATTCCAATATATGCCTCTTTCTGTTTTGCAGGGTAGTTTCTAGAATATTTACTTTATTGAGTCAAAGACATTTTAGGAATAGGTCCTTTTTCGGTTATACACTTTTGTATCTTTTCCATTTGTGCACTTTTGTAAACTTTCCTTTTCTTTATTTGAGTCGACCCTAGAAGGTCAAGCTGTCGAGCATATTAATAAGGCTCCTTCCAGGTATGTAGTTTGACAACCTTTTTGATATTAATAAAGATCGAATTTTCTTTCAACAAGTTATTCTCTCAAGAGACTTGTGCGCTTAGAACCTAGTTGAGACCAGCCCTCCTAGCTCTAAGTTTGTGATTTATCACGGGGTTGCATGGCATCAGTAGTTTGATGGATTAGATTGATTGGACTTTGTCATCTATTTTGTCTCAAATTTTGAGATATAGAAATTGAGCTTTTAAGAATTTATATTGGATTCGTGTCATTATAAGCTATAAACACAAATTATGGATGATTTAGTGCAGACATGTCAAGTTGATCTGCCAGTTAAAATGATCATTCTTAACTGTTCATTGGTGCTCATTGAGTAAATGCTTATAAATGAAGCATAATGCATGACATCACGAAATTTGGGATAGATTTGATGACTTGGACGCTTTGTCGTAACTATTCCGGTATCAAATTTTGTCAGAATATAGAAAATTGAGCTACCTTAACGTGCAGATTTGATTCGCGTCATTATGAGCTATAAACCAAAGTTATGAACAATTTAGTTTAGACATATCAAGTTTATCGGCCAGTTAAATGATAATTGTAAACTCATCATTGGTGCTCTTTGAGTAAAAGCTTATTAATGATCAAAATGCAGAGCATCACATGGTTTTTCATAGATCGGATTATTTAGACGCTTTGTCGAATCTATTTCAATCTCAAATTTTGACTCTATAAAAAATTGAACTAGCTTTACGTGGGCATTGGATTCGTGTCATTCGGAGCTCTAAAACAAAAGTTACGCATGATTTAATGCGGACATGTCAAGTTTATCGGTCAGTTAAAGTGATCATTCTAAACTGATTATTGCTCATTAAGTAACGGCTTATAAATGAACCATAATGCACGACATCACGTAGTTTGGAACATATTGGATTACTTGAATGCTTTTTCATATCTATATTTGTCTTAAATTTAGTCACAATATACGAAATTGAGTTAGCTTAACGTGGGCATTGGATTCGTGTCATTCAGAGCACTAAATCAAAGGTTACAAATGATTTAGTGCATACATGTCAAGTTTATAGGCGAGTTAAAATGATCATTCTTAACTGATCATTGGTGCTCAATGATTTAAAGCTTACAAATGAAGCATATTACATGACATCACGCAGTTTGGGATAGATTAGATTACTTGATTGCGTTGTTGTCTCTATTTCTATCTATAATTTGTCAAAATATAGAAAATTAACCTACCTTAATATGGGCTTTGGATTCGTGTCATTCTGAGCTCTAAATCAAATGTTACGGATGATTTAGTGCGGAAATGTCAAGTTGATCGGCCAGTTAAAGTGATCATTCTAAAGTAATCATTGGTGCTCATTAAGTAAATGCTTATAAATGAAGCATAATGTAGAGCATCACGCAGCTCATGATAGATTGGATTACTTGGACGCGTTTTCGTATTTATTTTTGCCTTAAATATTATCACAATATAGAAAATTGAGCTAGCTTAACATGGGCATAGGGTTCGTGTCGTTTGGAGCTCTAAATCAAAAGTTATGGTTGATTTAGTACGGACATGTCAAGTTGATCGGCCAGTTAAAATGATCATTCTTAACTAATCATTGGTGCTCATTGATTAAAAGCTTACAAATGAAGCATAATGCATGGCATCACACAGTTTGGGATAGATTGGATTACTTGTACGCTTTGTCGTCTCTATTTCTGTCCATAATTTTGTCAAAATATAGAAAATAGAGATAGCTTAAAATTTGGCATTGGATTCATGTCATTCGGACCTCTAAATCAAAAGATACGGACAATTTATTGCGAAGATGTCAAGTTGATCGGCTAGTTAAACTGATCATTATAAACTGATCATTGGTGTTCATTAAATAAAGGCTTAGAAATGAAGCGTAATGCATGGCATCACACATTTCAGGATAGATTGGATTACTTGGACGCTTTGTCGTACCTATTTTTGTCTCAAATTTTAGCATGATATACAAATTTAAGGTAGCTTAACGTGGGCATTGGATTCATGTCATTTTGAGCTATAAATCAAGAGTGACTGACGATTTAGTGCGGAAATTTCAAGTTGATTGGCTAGTTAAAATGATCATTCTAAAGTGATCATTGGTGCTCATTGAGAAATGGTTTATAAAATTTTTGATAGATTGGATTACTTAGGCACTTTGTCATATCTATTTCTGACTCAAATTTTGTTTCTATGTAGAAAATTGAGCTAGCTTAATGTGGGCATTGGATTCGTGTCATGCCGAGCCCCAAATCAAAAGTTACAGATGATTTAGTGTGGACATGTCAAGTTGATCGGCTTGATAAAATGATCATTTTTAACTGATCATTGGTGCTCATTAAGTAAAGGCTTATAAATGACGCATAATGCATGGTATCACGCATTTTGGAATAGATTTGATTACTTGAAATCTTTTATCATATCTATTTCTATCTCAAAGTTTTTCACAATATAGAAAACTGAGCTACTTTAACCTGGCTGTTAAAATGATCATTCTTAACTTATCATTGTCGCTCATTGAGTAAAAGCTTATAAATTAAACATAATGCATGGCATCACGTATTTCGGGATATATTGGATTACTTGGATGCTTGATCGTATCTTATTTTGTCTTTAATTTTGTCACAATATAGAAAATTGAGCTAGCTTAAGGTGAGCATTGGATTCGTGTCATTATAAGCTATAATCACAAATTATGGATGATTTAGTGCAGACATGTCAAGTTGATCTGCCAGTTAAAATAATCATTCTTAACTGTTCATTGGTGCTCATTGAGTAAATGCTTATAAATGAAGCATAATGCATGACATCATGAAATTTGGGATAGATTTGATGACTTGGACGCTTTGTCGTAACTATTTCGGTATCAAATTTTGTCAGAATATAGAAAATTGAGCTACCTTAACGTGCAGATTGGATTCGCGTCATTATGAGCTGAAACCAAAGTTATGAACAATTTAGTTTAGACATATCAAGTTTATCAGCTAGTTAAAATGATAATTGTAAACTCATCATTGGTTCTCTTTGAGTAAAAGCTTATTAATGATAAATATGCAGAGCATCACATGGTTTTTCATAGATCGGATTATTTAGACACTTTGTCGAATCTATTTCAATCTCAAATTTTGACTCAATATAAAAAATTGAACTAGCTTTACGTGGGCATTGGATTCGTGTCATTCGGAGCTCTAAACCAAACGTTACGCATGATTTAATGCGGATATGTCAAGTTTATCGGTCAGTTAAAGTGATCATTCTAAACTGATTATTGCTCATTAAGTAACGGCTTATAAATGAACCATAATGCACGACATCACGTAGTTTGGAACATATTGGATTACTTGAATGCTTTTTCATATCTATATTTGTCTTAAATTTAGTCACAATATACGAAATTGAGTTAGCTTAACGTGGGCATTGGATTCGTGTCATTCAGAGCACTAAATCAAAACTTACAAATGATTTAGTGCGGACATGTAAAATTTATCGGCGAGTTAAAATGATCATTCTTAAGTGATCATTGGTGCTCATTGATTAAAAGCTTACAAATGAAGCATATTACATGACATCACGCAGTTTGGGATAGATTAGATTACTTGGAAGCGTTGTTGTCTCTATTTCTATCTATAATTTTGTCAAAATATAGAAAATTAACCTACCTTAATGTGGGCTTTGGATTCGCGTTATTCTGAGCTCTAAATCAAATGTTACGGATGATTTAGTGTGGAAATGTGAAGTTGATCGGCCAGTTAAAGTTATCATTCTAAAGTAATCATTGGTGCTCATTAAGTAAATGCTTATAAATGGAGCATAATGTAGGGCATCATGCAGCTCAGGATAGATTGGATTACTTGGACGCATTTTTGTATTTATTTTTGCCTTAAATATTTTCACAATATAGAAAATTGAGCTAGCTTAACGGGGGCATTGGGTTCGTGTCGTTTGGAGCTCTAAATCAAAAGTTACGGTCGATTTAGTACGGACATGTCAAGTTGATCGGCCAGTTAAAATATCATTCTTAACTAATCATTGGTGCTCATTGATTAAAAGCTTACAAATGAAGCATAATGCATGGCATCACACAGTTTGGGATAGATTGGATTACTTGTACGTTTTGTCGTCTCTATTTCTGTCCATAATTTTGTCAAAATATAGAAAATAGAGATGGCTTTACGTGGGCATTGGATTTTTGTCATTCGGAGCTCTAAATCAAAAGATACGGACAATTGATTGCGAAGATGTCAAGTTGATTGGCTAGTTAAACTGATCATTCTAAACTGATCATTGGTGTTCATTAAATAAAGGCTTATAAATGAAGTGGAATGCATGGCATCACACAGTTCAGGAAAGATTGGATTACTTGGATGTTTTGTCTTATCTATTTCTATCTCTAATTTTAGCACAACATACAAATTTGAGGTAGCTTAACGTGGGCATTGGATTCATGTCATTTTGAGCTTTAAATCAAGAGTAACAAACGATTTAGTGCGAAAATTTCAAATTGATCGGCTAGTTAAAATGATCATTCTAAACTGATCATTGGTGCTCATTGAGAAAAGGTTTATAAAGTTTTAGATAGATTGGATTACTTAGATGCTTTGTCGTATTTATTTTTGTATCAAATTTTGTTTCTATATAGAAAATTGAGCTAGCTTAATGTGGGCATTGGATTCGTGTCATTCCGAGCCCCAAATAAAAAGTTACAGATGATTTAGTGTGGACATGTCAAGTTGATCGGCTTGATAAAATTATCATTTTTAACTGATCATTGGTGCTCATTGAGTAAAGGCTTAAGCATAAATGATGTATAATTCATAGTATCACGCAATTTGCGATAGATTTGATTACTTGGAATCTTTCTCATATCTATTTCTATCTCAAAGTTTTTCACAATATAGAAAATTGAGCTACTTTAACTTGGCTGTTAAAATGATCATTCTAAACTTATCATTCACGCTCATTGAGTAAAAGCTTATAAATTAAACATAATGCATAGCATCACGTGTTTCGGGAAATATTGGATTACTTGGACGCTTGATCGTATCTATTTTTGTCTTTAATTTTGTCACAATATAGAAAATTGAGCTAGCTTAAGGTGAGCATTGGATTCGTGTCATTATGAGCTATAAATCAAAAATTATGGATGATTTAGTGGAGACATGTCAAGTTGATCTGCCAGTTAAAATGATCATTCTTAACTGTTCATTGGTGCTCATTGAGTAAATGCTTCTAAATGAAGCATAATGCATGACATCGCGAAATTTAGAATAGATTTGATTACTTGGACGCCTTGTCATAACTATTTCGGTCTCAAATTTTGGCACAATATAGAAAATTGAGCTACCTTAACGTGCAGATTGGATTCGCGTCATTATGAGCTATAAATCAAAAGTTATGAACAATTTAGTTCAGACATATCAAGTTTATCGGCCAGTTAAAATGATAATTGTAAACTGATCATTGGTGCTCTTTGAGTAAAAGCTTATTAATGATGCAAAATGCAGAGCATCACACGGTTTTTCATAGATCGGATTACTTATACGCTTTGGTGTATCTATTTGAATCTCAAATTTTTGACTCAATATAAAAAATTGAACTAGCTTTACGTGGGCATTGGATTCGTGTCATTCGGAGCTCTAAAACAAAAGTTACGCATGATTTAATGCGGACATGTCAAGTTTATCAGTCACTTAAAGTGATCATTCTAAACTGATTATTGGTGCTCATTAAGTAATGGCTTATAAATGAAGCATAATGCACGACATCACATAGTTTGGAACATATTGGATTACTTGAACGCTTTTTCATATCTATATCTGTCTTAAATTTAGTCAAAATATACGAAATTGAGGAAGCTTAACGTGGGCATTGGATTTGTGTCGTTCAGAGCACTAAATCAAAAGTTACAAATGATTTAGTGCGTACATGTCAAGTTTATCGGCGAGTTAAAATGATCTTTCTTAACTGATCATTGGTGCTTATTGATTAAAAGCTTACAAATGAAGCATACTACATGACATCACGCAGTTTGGGATAGATTACATTACTTGGATGTGTTGTTGTCTCTATTTCTATCTATAATTTTGTCAAAATATAGAAAATTAACCTACCTTAATGTGGGCTTTGGATTCGCGTTATTCTGAGCTCTAAATCAAATGTTACGAATGATTTAGTGTGGAAATGTCATGTTGATCGGCTAGTTAAAGTGATCATTCTAAAGTAATCATTGGTGCTCATTAAGTAAATGCTTATAAATGAAGCATAATGCAGAGCATCACGCAGCTCCGGATAGATTAGATTACCTGGATGCGTTTTCGTATTTATTTTTGTCTTAAATATTGTCACAATATAGAAAATTGAGCTAGCTTAACGTGGGCATTGGGTTCGTGTCGTTTGGAGCTCTAAATCAAAAGTTTCGGTTGATGTAGTAAGGACATGTCAAGTTGATCGACCAGTTATAATGATCATTCTTAACTAATCATTGGTGCTCATTGATTAAAAGCTTACAAATGAAGCATAATGCATGGCATCACACAGTTTGGGATAGATTCGATTACTTGTACGCTTTGTCGTCTCTATTTCTGTCCATAATTTTGTCAAAATATAGAGAATAGAGATAGCTTAACGTGATCATTGGATTTGTGTCATTCGGAGCTCTAAATCAAAAGATACAGACAATTTATTGCGAAGATGTCAAGTTGATTGGATATTTAAACTGATCATTGGTGTTCATTAAATAAAGGCTTATAAATGAAGCGGAATGTATGGCATCACACAGTTCAGGATAGATTGGATTACTTCGATGCTTTGTCTTATCTATTTCTGTCTCAAATTTTAGCACAACATATAAATTTGAGGTAGCTTAACGTGGGCATTGGATTCATGTCATTCAGAGCTTTAAATCAAGAGTTACAGATGATTTAGTGCGGAAATTTTACGTTGATCGGCTAGTTAAAATGAATATTCTAAGTTGATCATTGGTGCTCATTGAGAAAAGGTTTATAAAGTTTTGGATAAATTGGATTACTTAGACGCTTTGTCGTATCTTTTTTGTCTCAAATTTTTTTTTTGTATAGAAAATTGAGCTAGCTTAATGTGGGCATTGGATTGGTGTCATTCCGAGCCCCAAATCAAAATTTACTGACGATTTAGTGTGGAAATGTCAAGTTGATTGGCTTGATAAAATGAGGATTTTTAACTGATCATTGGAGCTCATTGAGTAAAGGCTTATAAATGAAGCATAATGCACGGTATCACGCAGTTTGGGATAGATTTGATTACATGGAATCTTTCTCATATCTATTTCTATCTCAAAGTTTTTCACAATACAGAAATTTGAGCTACTTTAACTTGGCTGTTAAAATGATCATTCTTAGCTTATCATTGACGCTCATTGAGTAAAAGCTTATAAATTAAACATAATGCATGGCATCACGTATTTCGGGATATATTAGATTACTTGGATGTTTGATCGTATCTATTTTTGTGTTTAATTTTATCACAATATAGAAAATTGAGCTAGCTTAACGTGAGCATTGGATTCGTGTCATTATGAGCTATAAATAAAAAATAATGGATGATTTAGTGCTGAAATGTCAAGTTGATCTGCCAGTTAAAATGATAATTCTTAACTGATTATTGGTGCTCATTATGTAACGGCTTATTAATAAAGCACAATGCACTACATCACATAGTTTGGAACATATTGGATTACTTGAATGCTTTTCCATATTTATATCTTTCTTATATTTGGTCACAATTTACAAAATTGAGCTAGCTTAACGTGGGCATTGGATTCGTGTCATTCAGAGCACTAAATCAAAACTTACAAATGATTTAGTGCGGACATGTAAAATTTATCGGCGAGTTAAAATGATCATTCTTAAGTGATCATTGGTGCTCATTGATTAAAAGCTTACAAATGAAGCATATTACATGACATCACGCAGTTTGGGATAGATTAGATTACTTGGAAGCGTTGTTGTCTCTATTTCTATCTATAATTTTGTCAAAATATAGAAAATTAACCTACCTTAATGTGGGCTTTGGATTCGTGTCATTCTGAGCTCTAAATCAAATGTTATGGATGATTTAGTGCGGAAATGTCAAGTTGATCGGCCAGTTAAAGTGATCATTCTAAAGTAATCATTGGTGCTCATTAAGTAAATGCTTATAAATGAAGCATAATGCAGAGCAACACGCAGCTCCGGATAGATTGGATTACTTGGACATGTTTTCTTTTTTTTTTGTCTTAAATATTGTCACAATATAGAAAATTGAGCTAGCTTAACGTGAGCATTGGGTTCGTGTCGTTTGGAGCACTAAATCAAAAGTTACGGTCGATTTAGTACGGACATGTCAAGTTGATCAACCAGTTAAAATGATCATTCTTAACTAATCATTGGTGCTCATTGATTAAAAGCTTACAAATGAAGCATAATGCATGGCATCACACAGTTTGGGATAGATTGGATTACTTGTACGTTTTGTCGTCTCTATTTCTGTCCATAATTTTGTCAAAATATAGAAAATAGAGATGGCTTTACGTGGGCATTGGATTTTTGTCATTCGGAGCTCTAAATCAAAAGATACGGACAATTGATTGCGAAGATGTCAAGTTGATTGGCTAGTTAAACTGATCATTCTAAACTGATCATTGGTGTTCATTAAATAAAGGCTTATAAATGAAGTGGAATGCATGGCATCACACAGTTCAGGAAAGATTGGATTACTTGGATGCTTTGTCTTATCTATTTCTATCTCTAATTTTAGCACAACATACAAATTTGAGGTAGCTTAACTTGGGCATTGGATTCATGTCATTCTGAGCTTTAAATCAAGAGTTACAAACGATTTAGTGCGGAAATTTCAAGTTGATCGGCTAGTTAAAATGATCATTCTAAACTGATCATTGGTGCTCATTGAGAAAAGGTTTATAAAGTTTTAGATAGATTGGATTACTTAGATGCTTTGTCGTATTTATTTTTGTATCAAATTTTGTTTCTATATAGAAAATTGAGCTAGCTTAATGTGGGCATTGGATTCGTGTCATTCCGAGCCCCAAATAAAAAGTTACAGATGATTTAGTGTGGACATGTCAAGTTGATCGGCTTGATAAAATTATCATTTTTAACTGATCATTGGTGCTCATTGAGTAAAGGCTTAAGCATAAATGACGTATAATTCATAGTATCACGCAATTTGCGATAGATTTGATTACTTGGAATCTTTCTCATATCTATTTCTATCTCAAAGTTTTTCACAATATAGAAAATTGAGCTACTTTAACTTGGCTGTTAAAATGATCATTCTAAACTTATCATTCACGCTCATTGAGTAAAAGCTTATAAATTAAACATAATGCATAGCATCACGTGTTTCGGGAAATATTGGATTACTTGGACGCTTGATCGTATCTATTTTTGTCTTTAATTTTGTCACAATATAGAAAATTGAGCTAGCTTAAGGTGAGCATCGGATTCGTGTCATTATGAGCTATAAATCAAAAATTATGGATGATTTAGTGCAGACATGTCAAGTTGATCTGCTAGTTAAAATGATCATTCTTAACTGTTCATTGGTGCTCATTGAGTAAATGCTTCTAAATGAAGCATAATGCATGACATCGCGAAGTTTAGAATAGATTTGATTACTTGGACGCCTTGTCATAACTATTTCGGTCTGAAATTTTGTCACAATATAGAAAATTGAGCTACCTTAACGTGCAGATTGGATTCGCGTCATTATGAGCTATAAATCAAAAGTTATGAACAATTTAGTTCAGACATATCAAGTTTATCGGCCAGTTAAAATGATAATTGTAAACTGATCATTGGTGCTCTTTGAGTAAAAGCTTATTAATGATGCAAAATGCATAGCATCACACGGTTTTTCATAGATCGGATTACTTATACGCTTTGGTGTATCTATTTGAATCTCAAATTTTTGACTCAATATCAAAAATTGAACTAGCTTTACGTGGGCATTGGATTCGTGTCATTCGGAGCTCTAAAACAAAAGTTACGCATGATTTAATGCGGACATGTCAAGTTTATCGGTCAGTTAAAGTGATCATTCTAAACTGATTATTGGTGCTCATTAAGTAATGGCTTATAAATGAAGCATAATGCACGACATCACATAGTTTGGAACATATTGGATTACTTGAACGCTTTTTCATATCTATATCTGTCTTAAATTTAGTCACAATATACGAAATTGAGGAAGCTTAACGTGGGCATTGGATTTGTGTCGTTCAGAGCACTAAATCAAAAGTTACAAATGATTTAGTGCGTACATGTCAAGTTTATCGGCGAGTTAAAATGATCTTTCTTAACTGATCATTGGTGCTTATTGATTAAAAGCTTACAAATGAAGCATACTACATGACATCACGCAGTTTGGGATAGATTACATTACTTGGATGTGTTGTTGTCTCTATTTCTATCTATAATTTTGTCAAAATATAGAAAATTAACCTACCTTAATGTGGGCTTTGGATTCGCGTTATTCTGAGCTCTAAATCAAATGTTACGGATGATTTAGTGTGGAAATGTCATGTTGATCGGCTAGTTAAAGTGATCATTCTAAAGTAATCATTGGTGCTCATTAAGTAAATGCTTATAAATGAAGCATAATGCAGAGCATCACGCAGCTCCGGATAGATTAGATTACCTGGATGCCTTTTCGTATTTATTTTTGTCTTAAATATTGTCACAATATAGAAAATTGAGCTAGCTTAACGTGGGCATTGGGTTCGTGTCGTTTGGAGCTCTAAATCAAAAGTTTCGGTTGATGTAGTAAGGACATGTCAAGTTGATCGACCAGTTAAAATGATCATTCTTAACTAATCATTGGTGCTCATTGATTAAAAGCTTACAAATGAAGCATAATGCATGGCATCACACAGTTTGGGATAGATTGGATTACTTGTACGCTTTGTCGTCTCTATTTCTGTCCATAATTTTGTCAAAATATAGAGAATAGAGATAGCTTAACGTGATAATTGGATTTGTGTCATTCGGAGCTCTAAATCAAAAGATACAGACAATTTATTGCGAAGATGTCAAGTTGATCGGCTATTTAAACTGATCATTGGTGTTCATTAAATAAAGGCTTATAAATGAAGCGGAATGTATGGCATCACACAGTTCAGGATAGATTGGATTACTTCGATGCTTTGTCTTATCTATTTCTGTCTCAAATTTTAGCACAACATACAAATTTGAGGTAGCTTAACGTGGGCATTGGATTCATGTCATTCAGAGCTTTAAATCAAGAGTTACAGATGATTTAGTGTGGAAATTTCACGTTGATCGGCTAGTTAAAACGAATATTCTAAACTGATCATTGGTGCTCATTGAGAAAAGGTTTATAAAGTTTTGGATAGATTGGATTACTTAGACGCTTTGTCGTATCTTTTTTGTCTCAAATTTTTTTTTTGTATAGAAAATTGAGCTAGCTTAATGTGGGCATTGGATTGGTGTCATTCCGAGCCCCAAATCAAAATTTACTGACGATTTAGTGTGGAAATGTCAAGTTGATTGGCTTGATAAAATGAGGATTTTTAACTGATCATTGGAGCTCATTGAGTAAAGGCTTATAAATGAAGCATAATGCACGGTATCACGCAGTTTGGGATAGATTTGATTACATGGAATCTTTCTCATATCTATTTCTATCTCAAAGTTTTTCACAATACAGAAATTTGAGCTACTTTAACTTGGCTGTTAAAATGATCATTCTTAGCTTATCATTGACGCTCATTGAGTAAAAGCTTATAAATTAAACATAATGCATGGCATCACGTATTTCGGGATATATTGGATTACTTGGATGTTTGATCGTATCTATTTTTGTGTTTAATTTTGTCACAATATAGAAAATTGAGCTAGCTTAACGTGAGCATTGGATTCGTGTCATTATGAGCTATAAATAAAAAATTATGGATGATTTAGTGCAGAAATGTCAAGTTGATCTGCCAGTTAAAATGATCATTCTTAACTGATCATTGGTGATCATTTAGTAAAGGCTTATAAATGAAGCATAATGCATGACATCACGAAGTTTGGGATAGATTTGATGACCTGGACGCTTTGTCGTAACTATTTCTGTCACAAATTTTGTCACAATATAGAAAATTGAGCAACCTTAACGTGCAGATTGGATTCATGTCATTATGAGCTATAAATCAAAAGTTATGGACAATTTAGTGCAGACATATCAAGTTTATCGGCGAGTTAAAATGATCATTGTAAACTTATCATTGGTGCTCTTTGAGCAAAGCCTTATTAATGATGCAAAATGCAGAGCATCAAACGGTTTTTCATAGATCGGATTACTTAGTCGCTTTGTCGTATCTATTTTTATCTTTAATTTTGTCACAATATAGAAAATTGAGCTAGCTTAACGTGAGCATTGGATTCGTGTCATTATGAGCTATAAATAAAAAATAATGGATGATTTAGTGCTGAAATGTCAAGTTAATCTGCTAGTTAAAATGATAATTCTTAACTGATTATTGGTGCTCATTATGTAACGGCTTATTAATAAAGCATAATGCACTACATCACATAGTTTGGAACATATTGGATTACTTGAATGCTTTTCCATATTTATATCTTTCTTAAATTTGGTCACAATTTACAAAATTGAGCTAGCTTAACGTGGGCATTGGATTCGTGTCATTCAGAGCACTAAATCAAAACTTACAAATGATTTAGTGCGGACATGTAAAATTTATCGGCGAGTTAAAATGATCATTCTTAAGTGATCATTGGTGCTCATTGATTAAAAGCTTACAAATGAAGCATATTACATGACATCACGCAGTTTGGGATAGATTAGATTACTTGGAAGCGTTGTTGTCTCTATTTCTATCTATAATTTCGTCAAAATATAGAAAATTAGCCTACCTTAATGTGGGCTTTGGATTCGTGTCATTCTGAGCTCTAAATCAAATGTTACGGATGATTTAGTGCGGAAATGTGAAGTTGATCGGCCAGTTAAAGTGATCATTCTAAAGTAATCATTGGTGCTCATTAGGTAAATGCTTATAAATGAAACATAATGCAGAGCATCACGCAGCTCAGGATAGATTGGATTACTTGGACGAGTTTTCGTATTTATTTTTGTCTTACATATTGTCACAATATAGAAAATTGTGCTAGCTTAACGTGGGCATTGGGTTTGTGTCGTTTCGAGCTCTAAATCAAAAATTATGGTTGATTTAGTACGGACATGTCAAGTTGATCGGCCAGTTAAAATGATCATTCTTAACTAATCATTGGTGCTCATTGATTAAAAGCTTACAAATGAAGCATAATGCATGACATCACACAGTTTGGGATAGATTGGATTACTTGTACACTTTGTCGTCTCTATTTCATTCCATAATTTTGTCAAAATATAGAAAATAGAGATAGCTGAACGTGGGCATTGGATTCGTGTCATTCGGAGCTCTAAATCAAAAGATATGGACAATTTATTGCGAAGATGTCAAGTTGATCGGCTAGTTAAACTGATCATTGGTGTTCATTAAATAAAGGCTTATAAATGAAGCGTAATGCATGGCATCACACAGTTCATGATAGATTGGATTACTTGGATGCTTTGTCGTATCTATTTCTGTCTCAAATTTTAGCACAACATACAAATTTGAGGTAGCTTAGCGTGGGCATTGGATTCATGTCACTCAGAGCTTTAAATCAAGAGTTACAGATGATTTAGTGCGGAAATTTAACGTTGATAGGCTAGTTAAAATGAATATTCTAAACTGATCATTGGTACCCATTGAGAAAAGGTTTATAAAGTTTTGGATAGATTGGATTACTTAGACGCTTTGTCGTATCTATTTATGTCTCAAATTTTGTTTCTATATAGAAAATCGAGCTAGCTTAATGTGGGCATTGGATTCGTGTCATTCCGAGCCCCAAATCAAAATTTACTGACGATTTTGTGTGGAAATGTCAAGTTGATCGGCTTGATAAAATGAGGATTTTTAACTGATCATTGGAGCTCATTGAGTAAAGGCTTATAAATGAAGCATAATGCACGGTATCACGCAGTTTGGGATAGATTTGATTACATGGAATCTTTCTCATATCTATTTCTATCTCAAAGTTTTTCACAATACAGAAAATTGAGCTACTTTAACTTGGCTGTTAAAATGATCATTCTTAGCTTATCATTGACGCTCATTGAGTAAAAGCTTATAAATTAAACATAATGCATGGCATCACGTATTTCGGGATATATTGGATTACTTGGATGTTTGATCGTATCTATTTTGTGTTTAATTTTGTCACAATATAGAAAATTGAGCTAGCTTAACGTGAGCATTGGATTCGTGTCATTGTGAGCTATAAATAAAAAATTACGGATGATTTAGTGCAGAAATGTCAAGTTGATCTGCCAGTTAAAATGATCATTCTTAACTGATCATTGGTGATCATTCAGTAAAGGCTTATAAATGAAGCATAATGCATGACATCACGAAGTTTGGGATAGATTTGATGACCTGGCTGCTTTGTCGTAACTATTTCTGACTCAAATTTTTTCACAATATAGAAAATTGAGCAACCTTAACGTGCAGATTGGATTCATGTCATTATGAGCTATAAATCAAAAGTTATGGACAATTTAGTGCAGATATATCAAGTTTATCGGCGAGCTAAAATGATCATTGTAAACTTATCATTGGTGCTCTTTGAGCAAAGCCTTATTAATGATGCAAAATGCAGAGCATCAAACGGTTTTTCATAGATCAGATTACTTAGTCGCTTTTTCGTATCTATTTTTATCTTTAATTTTGTCACAATATAGAAAATTGAGCTAGCTTAATGTGAGCATTGGATTCGTGTCATTATGAGCTATAAAAAAAAATTATGGATGATTTAGTGCAGAAATGTCAAGTTGATCTGCCAGTAAAAATGATAATTCTTAACTGATTATTGGTGCTCATTATGTAACGGCTCATTAATAAAGCGTAATGCACTACATCACATAGTTTGGAACATATTGGATTACTTGAACGCTTTTCCATATTTATATCTTTCTTAAATTTGGTCACAATTTACAAAATTGAGCTAGCTTAACGTGGGCATTGGATTCGCGTCATTCAGAGCACTAAATCAAAACTTACAAATGATTTAGTGCGGACATGTCAAATTTATCGGCGAGTTAAAATGATCATTCTTAACTGATCATTGGTGCTCATTGATTAAAAGCTTACAAATGAAGCATATTACATGACATCACACAGTTTGGGATAGATTAGATTACTTGGATGCGTTGTTGTCTCTATTTCTATCTATAATTTCGTTAAAATATAGAAAATTAGCCTACCTTAATGTGGGCTTTGGATTCATGTCATTCTGAGCTCTAAATCAAATGTTATGGATGATTTAGTGCGGAAATGTCAAGTTGATCGGCCAGTTAAAGTGATCATTCAAAAGTAATCATTGGTGCTCATTAAGTAAATGCTTATAAATGAAACATAATGCAGAGCATCACGCAGCTCAGGATAGATTGGATTACTTGGACGCGTTTTCGTATTTATTTTTGTCTTACATATTGTCACAATATAGAAAATTGTGCTAGCTTAACGTGGGCATTGGGTTCGTGTCGTTTCGAGCTCTAAATCAAAAATTATGGTTGATTTAGTACGGACATGTCAAGTTGATCGGCCAGTTAAAATGATCATTCTTAACTAATCATCGGTGCTCATTGATTAAAAGCTTACAAATGAAGCATAATGCATGGCATCACACAATTTGGGATAGATTGGATTACTTGTACACTTTGTCGTCTCTATTTCTGTCCATAATTTTGTCAAAATATAGAAAATAGAGATAGCTGAACGTGGGCATTGGATTCGTGTCATTCGTAGCTCTAAATCAAAAGATATGGACAATTTAATGCGAAGATGTCAAGTTGATCGGCTAGTTAAACTGATCATTCTAAACTGATCATTCCAATCTGATCATTGGTGTTCATTAAATAAAGGCTTATAAATGAAGCGTAATGCATGGCATCACATAGTTCAGGATAGATTGGATTACTTGGATGCTTTGTCGTATCTATTTCTGTCTCAAATTTTAGCACAATATACAAATTTGAGGTAGCTTAACGTGGGCATTGGATTCATGTCCTTCAGAGCTTTAAATCAAGAGTTACAGACGATTTAGTGTGGAAATTTCAAGTTGATCGGCTAGTTAAAATGAATATTCTAAACTGATCATTGGTGCTCATTGAGAAAAGGTTTATAAAGTTTTGGATAGATTGGATTACTTAGATACTTTGTCGTATCTATTTCTGTCTTAAATTTTGTTTCTATATACAAAATTGAGCTAGCTTAATGTGGGCATTGGATTCGTGTCATTCCGAGCACCAAATCAAAAGTTACTGACGATTTAGTGTGGACATGTCAAGTTGATCGGCTTGATAAAATGAGCATTTTTAACTGATCATTGGTGCTCATTGAGTAAAGGCTTATAAATGAAGCATAATGCATGGTATCACGCAGTTTGGGATAGATTTGATTACTTGGAATCTTTTTCATATCTATTTCTATCTCAAAGTTTTTCACAATATAGAAAATTGAGCTACTTTAACTTGGCTGTTAAAATGATCATTCTTAACTTATCATTGACGCGCATTGAGTAAAAGCTTAGAAATTAAACATAATGCATGGCATCACGTATTTGGGGATATATTGGATTACTTGGATGTTTGATCGTATCTATTTTTTTCTTTAATTTTGTACAATATAGAAAATTGAGCTAGCTTAACGTGAGCATTGGATTCGTGTCATTATGAAGTATAAATAAAAAAATATGGATGATTTAGTGCAGAAATGTCATGTTGATCTGCCATTTAAAATGATCATTCTTAACTGATCATTGGTGCTCATTCAGTAAAGGCTTATAAATGAAGCATAATGCATGACATCACGAAGTTTGGGATAGATTTGATGACCTGGACGCTTTGTCGAAACTATTTCTGTCTCACATTTTGTCACAATATAGAAAATTGAACTACCTTTACGTGCAGATTGGATTCACGTCATTATGAGCTATAAATCAAAAGTTATCGACAATTTAGTGCATACATATCAAGTTTATCGGCCAGTTAAAATGATCATTGTAAACTTATCAATTGTGCTCTTTGAGGAAAGGCTTATTAATGATGCAAAATGCAGAGCATCAAACGGTTTTTCATAGATCGGATTACTTAGTCGCTTTGTCGTTTCTATTTCTATCTCAAATTTTGTCTCAATATAAAAAATTGAACTAGATTTACGTAGGCATTGGACTCGTGTCATTCTGAGCTTTAAATCAAAAGTTACGCATGAGTTAATACGGACATGTCAAGTTTATCGATCAGTTAAAGTCATCATTCTAAAGTGATTATTGGTGCTCATTAAGTAATGGCTTATAAATGAATCATAATGCACTACATCACATAGTTTGGAACATATTGGATTACTTGAACTCTTTTCCATATCTATATCTGTCTTAAATTTGGTCACAATTTACAAAATTGAGCTAGCTTAACGTGGGCATTGGATTCGTGTCATTCAGAGCACTAAATCAAAACTTACAAATGATTTAGTGCGGACATGTAAAATTTATCGGCGAGTTAAAATGATCATTCTTAAGTGATCATTGGTGCTCATTGATTAAAAGCTTACAAATGAAGCATATTACATGACATCACGCAGTTTGGGATAGATTAGATTACTTGGAAGCGTTGTTGTCTCTATTTCTATCTATAATTTTGTCAAAATATAGAAAATTAACCTACCTTAATGTGGGCTTTGGATTCGCGTTATTCTGAGCTCTAAATCAAATGTTACGAATGATTTAGTGTGGAAATGTCATGTTGATCGGCTAGTTAAAGTGATCATTCTAAAGTAATCATTGGTGCTCATTAAGTAAATGCTTATAAATGAAGTATAATGTAGAGCATCACACAGCTCAGGATAGATTGGATTACTTGGAAGCTTTTTGGTATTTATCTTTGTCTTAAATATTGTCACAATATTAATAATTGAGCTCGCTTAACGTGGTCATTGGATTCGTGTTGTTGGAGCTCCAAATCAAAACTTACGGTCGATTTAGTGCGGACATATCAATTTGATTGGCCATTTAAAATGATCATTCTTAACTAATAATTGGTGCTCATTGATTAAAACCTTACAAATGAAGCATAATGCATGGTACCACGCAGTTTGGGATAGATTGGATTACTTGTACGCTTTTTCGTTTCTATTTCTGTCCATAATTTTGTCAAAATATAGAAAATAGAGCTAGCTTAACGTGGGCATTGGATTCATGCCATTCTAAGCTCTAAGTCAAAAGTTACGAACAATTTATTGCGAAGATGTCAAGTTGATCGGCCAGTTAAAGTGATCATTCTAAACTGATCATTGGTGTTCATTAAATAAAGGCATATAAATGAAGCGTAATGCATGGCATCACACAGTTCAGGATAGATTGGATTACTTGGACGCTTTGTTGTATCTATTTCTGTCTCAAATTTTAGCACAATATACAAATTTGAGGTAGCTTAACGTGGGCATTGGATTCATGTCATTCTGAGCTCTAAATCAAGAGTTTCAGAAGATTTAGTGCGGAAATTTCAAGTTGATCGGCTAGTTAAAATGATCATTCTAAACTGATCATTGGTGCTCATTGAGAAAAGGTTTATAAATTTTTGGATAGATTGGATTACTTAGATGATTTGGGCATAGGTTCGTGTCATTCCGAGCCCCAAATCAAAAGTTACTGACAATTACGTGCGGACATGTCAAGTTGATCGGCTTGAAAATATGATCATTTTAACTGATCATTGGTGCTCATTGAGTAAACGCTTATAAATGAAGCATAATGCATGGTATCATGCAGTTTGGGAGAGATTTGATTACTTGGAATCTTTGTCATATCTATTTCTATCTCAAAGTTTTTCACAATATAGAAAACTGAGCTACCTTAATTTGGCTGTTAAAATGATCATTCTTAACTAATCATTGACGTTCATTGAGTAAAAGCTTATAAATTAATCATAATGCATGGCATCACGTATTTTGGGATATATTGGATTATTTGGATGCTTGGTCACATCTATTTTTATCTTTAATTTTGTCACAATATAGAAAATTGAGCTAGCTTAACGTGAGCATTGGATTAGTGTCATTATGAGCTATAAATAAAACATTATGGATGATTTAGTGCAGAAACATCAAGTTGATCTGCCAGTTAAAATGATAATTCTTAACTGATCACTGGTGCTCATTCAGTAAAGGCTTATAAATGAAGCATAATGGATGACATCACGAAGTTCGGGATAGATTTGATGACCTGGACGCTTTTTCGTAATTATTTCTGTCTCAAATTTTGTCACAATATAGAAAATTGAGCTACCTTAACGTGCAGATTGGATTGACGTCGTTATGAGCTATAAATCAAAAGTTATGGACAATTTAGTGCAGACATATCAAGTTTATCGGCGAGTTAAAATGATCATTGTAAACTTATCATTGGTGCTCTTTGAGCAAAGCCTTATTAATGATGCAAAATGCAGATCATCAAAAGGTTTTTCATAGATCGGATTACTTAGTCGCTTTGTCGTATATATTTTTATCTTTAATTTTGTCACAATATAGAAAATTGAGCTAGCTTAACGTGAGCATTGGATTCGTGTCATTATGATCTATAAATAAAAAATTATGGATGATTTAGTGCAGAAATGTCAAGTTGATCTGCCAGTTAAAATGATAATTCTTAACTGATTATTGGTGATCATTATGTAACGGCTCATTAATAAAGCATAATGCACTACATCACATAGTTTGGAACATATTGGATTACTTGAACGCTTTTTCATATCTATTTCTGTCTTAAATTTAGTCACAATATACAAAATTGAGCTAGCTTAACGTGGGCATTGCATTCGTGTCATTCAGAGCACTAAATCAAAAGTTACAAATGATTTAGTGCGGACATGTCAAATTTATCAGCGAGTTAAAATGATCATTCTTAACTGATCATTGGTGCTCATTCAGTAAAGGCTTATAAATGAAGCATAATGCATGACATCACGAAGTTTGGGATAGATTTGATGACCTGGACGCTTTGTCGTAACTATTTCTGCCTCAAATTTTGTCACAATATAGAAAATTGAGCTACCTTAACGTGCAGATTGGATTGAGGTCGTTATGAGCTCTAAATCAAAAGTTATGGACAATTTAGTGCAGACATATCAAGTTTATCAGCCAGTTAAAATGATCATTGTAAACTTATCATTGGTGCTCTTTGAGCAAAGCCTTATTAATGATGCAAAATGCAGAGCATCAAACGGTTTTTCATAGATCGGATTACTTAGTCGCTTTGTCGTTTCTATTTCTATCTCAAATTTTGTCTCAATATAAAACATTGAACTAGCTTTACGTGGGCATTGGACTCGTGTCATTCTGAGCTCTAAATCAAAAGTTACGCATGATTTAATATGGACATGTCAAGTTTATCGGTCAGTTAAAGTGATCATTCTAAAGTGATTATTGGTGCTCATTAAGTAACGGCTTATAAAATAAGCATAATGCACTACATCACATAGTTTGGAACATATTGGATTACTTGAACGCTTTTCCATATCTATATCTGTCTTAAATTTGGTCATAATTTACAAAATTGAGCTAGCTTAACATGGGCATTGGATTCGTGTCATTCAGAGCACTAAATCAAAAGTTACAAATGATTTAGTGCAGACATGTCAAGTTTATCAGCGAGTGAAAATGATCATTCTTAACTGATCATTGGTGCTCTTTGATTAAAGGCTTACAAATGAAGCATATTACATGACATCACGCAGTTTGGGATAGATTAGATTACTTGGATGCTTTGTCGTCTCTATTTCTATCTATAATTTTGTCAAAATATAGAAAATTAACCTAGTTTAATGTGGGCTTTGGATTCGTGTCATTATGAGCTCTAAATTTATTTTTGTATAAAAACTTGAGCTAGCTTAATGTCGGCATTGGATTCGTGTCATTCCGAGCCCCAAATCAAAAGTTACTGACGATTTTGTGCGGACATGTCAAGTTGATCGGCTTGATAAAATGATCATTTTTAACTGATCATTGGTGCTCATTGAGGAAAGGCTTATAAATGAAGCATAATGCATGGTATCACGCAGTTTAGGATAGATTTGAGTACTTGGAATCTGTCTCATATCTATTTCTATCTCAAAGTTTTTCACAATATAGAAAATTGAGCTACCTTAACTTGGTTGTTAAAATGATAATTCTTAACTTATCATTGACGCTTATTGAGTAAAAGCTTATAAATTAAGCATAATGCATGACATCACGTATTTTTGGATATATTGGATTACTTGGATGCTTGGTCGTATCTATTTTTGTCTTTAATCTTGTCACAATATAGAAAATTGAGCTAGATTAACGTGAGCATTGGATTCGGGTCATTATGAGCTATAAATCAAAAATTATGTATGATTTAGTGCAGACATGTCAAGTTGATCTGCCAGTTAAGATGATCATTCTTAACTGATCATTGGTGCTCATTCAGTAAAGGCTTATAAATGAAGCATAATGCATGACATCACGAAGTTTGGGATAGATTTGATGACCTGGATGCTTTGTCGTAACTATTTATGTCTCAAATTTTGTCACAATATAGAAAATTGAGCTACCTTAACGTGCAGATTGGATTCACATCATTATGAGCTATGAATAAAAAGTTGTGGACAATTTAGTGCATACTTATCGAGTTTATCAGCCAGTTGAAATGATCATTGTAAACTGATCATTGGTGCTCTTTGAGTAAAGGCTTATTAATGATGCAAAATGCAGAGCATCACACTGTTTTACATAGATCGGATTACTTAGATGCTTTGTCGTATCTATTTCTATCTCAAATTTTGTCTCAATATAAGAAATTGAACTAGCTTTACGTGGGCATTGGATTCATGTCATTATGAGCTCTAAATCAAAAGTTACGCATGATTTAATGCGAACATGTCAAGTTTATCGATCAGTTAAAGTGATCATTCTAAACTGATAATTGGTGCTCAATAAGTAACGGCTTATAAATGAAGCATAATGCACGACATCACATAGTTTGGAACATATTGGATTATTTGAACGCTTTTCCATATCTATATCTGTCTTAAATTTAGTCACAATATACAAAATTGAGCAAGCTTAACGTGGCCATTAGATTCGTGTCATTCAGAGCACTAAATCAAAAGTTACAAATGATTTAGTGCGGACATGTCAAGTTTATCGGCGAGTTAAAATGATCATTCTTAACTGATCATTGGTGCTCATTGATTAAAAGCTTACAAATGAAGCATATTACTTGACATCACGAAGTTTGTGATAGATTAGATTACTTGGATGCTTTGTCGTCTCTATTTCTATCTATAATTTTGTCAAAATATAGAAAATTAACCTAGCTTAATGTGGGCGTTGGATTCGTGTCATTCTGAGCTCTAAATCAAATTTAGTCACAATATTCAAAATTGAGTTAGCTTAACGTGGGCATTTGATTCGTGTCATTTCGGAGCTCAAAGCCAAAAGTTACAGATGATTTAGTGTGCACATGTCAAGTTTATCAACGAGTTAAAATGATCATTCTTAACTGATCATTGGTGCTCATTGATTAAAAGCTTACATATGAATCATAATTCATGACAGCACGCAGTTTGGGATAGATTGGATTACTTGGAGGCTTTGTCGTCTCTATATTTGTCTATAACTTTGTCAAAATATAGAGATTTGACCTAGCTTATTTTGGGCTTTGGAGCTCTAAATAAAAATTTACCGACAATTTAGTACAGTGATATCAAGTTGATCGGCATGTTAAACTGATCATTGTTGCTCATTAAGTAAATGCTTATAAATGAAGCATAATGCATGGAATCACGGAGTTCAGGATAGATTGGATTAGTTGGATGCTTTGTTGTACCTATTTCTGTCTCAAATTTTGTCACAATATTTCAAATTGAGCTAGCTTAAAGTGGACATTCGGTTCGTGTCATTCTGAACTCTAAATCAATAGTTACTGATGATTTAGTGCGGACTTGTGAAGTTAATCGGCCAGTAAAAATGATCATTATAAACTGATCATTGGTCCTATTAAGTAAATGCTTAGAAATGATGCAAAATGCAGAGCATCATGCAGTTTTTGATAGATTGAATTACTTAGACGCTTTATCGTATCTATTTTTTTCTCTAATTTTGTCTCTATATAAAAAGTGAACTAGCTTTAAGTTGGCATTGAATTCTTGTCATTCCTAGATCTAAATCAAAAGTTGCGAACGATTTTGTGCGGACATGTCAAGTTGATCGGCCAGTTAAAATGATCATTCTTCCGATTATTGGTGCTCATTGAGAAAAGGCTTATAAATGAAGCATAATGCATGGCATCAAGCATTTTGCGATAGATTGGATTACTTCGATGCTTTGTCATATCGATTTTTGTCCCAAATATTGTCACAATACAGCATAATAATATAGCTTATCGTGGGCATTGGATTCGTGTCATTATGAGCTATAAATCAAAAGTTATGGATGATCTTGTGCAAACATATCAAGTTGATCGACCAGTTAAAATGATCATTCTAAACTGATCATTGGTGCTTAATGAGTAAAGGCTTTTAAATGAAGTACAATGCATATCATCACGCAGTTCGGGATAGATTGGATTACTTGGACGCTTTGTTTTCCCAATTTGTATCTATAATTTTGTCAAAATATATAGAATTGAGCTACGTTAATGTGGGCATTGGATTCCTGTCATTCTAAGCTCTAAATCAAAAGTTACGGACGTTTTAGTGCGGACATGTCAAGTTGATCGGCCTGTTAAAGTAATCATTCTAAACTGATCATTGGTGCACATTAAGTAAAGGCTTATAAATGAAATATAATGCATGGCATCACGGAATTTAGAAGAGATTGGATTACTTGGACGCTTTGTCATATGTATTTCTGTCTCAAATTTAGTCACAACATACAAATTGGAGCTAGATTAATGTGGGCATTGGATTCGTGTCATTCGTAGCTCTAAATCAAAAGTTACAAATGATTTTGTGCGCACATGTCAAGTTTATCAGCGAGTTAAAATGATCATTTTTAACTGATCATTGGTGCTCATTGATTAAAAGCTTACAAATGAAGCATAATGCATGACACCACACAGTTTGGGATAGATTGGATTAGTTGGAGGCGTTGTCGTCTCTATTTCTGTCTATATCTTTGTCAAAATATTGAAAATTGATCTAGTTTAACGTGTGCTTTGGATTCGTGTCATTATGAGCTCTAAATCAAAAGTTACAGATGATTTATTGCATGGAAGTCAAATTGATCGCCTATTTAAAGTGATCATTCAAAACTGATCATTGGTGCTCATTAAGTAAATGCTTATAAATGAACCATAATGCATGACGTCACGGAGTTTGGGATAGATTGGATTACTTGGACGGTTTGTCATATTTTTTTTCTCAAATTTTGTCACAATATACAAAATTGAGCTAGGTTAACATGGACATTCGATTCGTGTCATTCTGAACTCTAAATCAAGAGTTACAAACGATTACTTGGACGCTTTGTCGTACCTTTTTCTGTATCAAATTTTGTCACAATATCGAATATGGAGCTAGCTTAACGTGGGCGTTCGAGTCATGTTATTATGAGCTATAAATCAAACGTTATAGACAATTTAGTGCAGACATGACAAGTTGAACTGCCAATTCAAATGAACATTCTACACTGATCATTGGTTCTCACTAAGTAAAAGCTTAGAAATGAAGCATAATGCATAGAATCATACAGTTCAGGATAGATTGGTTTACTTGGATTCTTTGTCGTATCTATTTTTGTCTCAAATTTTGTCACAATACAGAAAATTGAGTTAGCTTAACGTGGGCATTGGATTCGAGTCATTCCGAGCTCTAAATCAAAAGTTACGGACGATTTAGTGCAGACATGTCAAGTTGATCGGAAAGTTAAAATGATAATTCTTAACTGATCATTGAGGATTATTGAGTAAAGGCTTATAAATGAAACATAATTCATGGCATCAAACATTTTTAGATAGATTGGATTATTTGGACCCTTTGTCGTATCTATTTTTGTCTATAATTTTATCAAAATATAGAAAACTAAGCTAGCTTAACGTGAGCATTGGATTCGTGTCATCCTGAGCACCAAATCAAAAGTTAAGTACGATTAGTGCGAAAATTTCAGGTTGATCAGCCAGTTAAAGTGATCATTATGACCTAATCATTGATGCTCAGTGAGTAAAAGCTTACAAATGAAGCATAATGAATGGCATCACACAGTTTTGGCTATATTGGATTACTTGGACACTTTTTCGTATCTATTTCTGTCTCAAATTTTGTCACAATATAAAAAATTGAGTTAGTTAACGTGTGAATTGGCGTGTCATTCTGAGATCTAAATCAAAAGTTGTGGACAATCGTCATTAAATTTGTGCTCATTAAGATGATAGACAAGTTAAAGTGATCACTCTAAACTAATCATTTGTGCTCATTAAGTAAAGTCTTATAAATGTAACATAATGCATGCCATCATGCAGTTCAGGATAGATTGGATTACTTGAACGCTTTGTCGTATCTATTTTTGTCTTAAATTTTGTCATAATTCAGAAAATTGAGTTAGCTTAATGTGGGAATTGGATTCGTGTCATTCTGTCTCTAAATAAAAAATTACGGATGATTTGGTGCATACATGTCAAGTTGATAGACAAGTTAAAGTGATCATTCTTAACTAATCATTGGTGCTTATTGAGTAAAGGCTTATAAATGAAACATAATACATGGCATCACACATTTTGAGATAGATTGGATTACTTGGAAGCTTTTTCACCTCATTTTCTATCTATAATTTTTTCAAAATATAGAAAATTAAGCTAGCTTAACGTGGGAATTGGATTCGTGTCATTATGAGCTCTAAATCATAAGTTACGGACGGTTTAGTGCGGACATGTCAAGTTGATTGGCATGTTACATTGATAATTATAAACTGATCTTTGGTGCAGATTAAGTAAACTCTTATGAAAGAAGCCTAAAGCATGGCATCACTAAGTTTGGGATAGATTGGATTATTCGGATGCTTTGTCGTCACTATTTCTATCTCAAATTTTGTCAAAATATAGAAAATCTAGCTAGCTTAACGTGGGCATTGGATTAATGTCATTCCGAGGTCTAAATCAAAAGTTACATCCAATTTAGTGCGGACATGTCATGTCAAAAGTCAATATGAATATTCTAAACTGATCATTAGTGTTCATTAAGTAAGGGCTAATTAAGCATAATGCATGGCATCACGCAGTTTTGGCTAGATTGGATTACTTGGACTCTTTTTCTTATCTATTTCTGTCTCAAATTTTATCACAATATAGAAAATTGAGCAAGCTTCACATGGCATTGGATTCGTGTCATTTTGAGCTCTAAATCAAAAATTACAGACGATTTAGTGTGGACATGTGAAGTTGATCGGCCTATTAAAATGATCATTCTTAACTAATCATTGGTTCCCATAGAGTAAAGGCGTATAAATGAAGCATAATGAATGCCATCACGTAGTTCCGGATAGATTGGATTACTTGGACGCTTTTTAGTATCTTTTTGTCTCAAATTTTGTCACAATATAGAAATTTAAGCTATCTTAACATGGGTATTGGATTCGTGTTAGTCTGAGCTCTAAATCTTAAGTTACAGATGATTTAGTGCGGACATGTCAAGTTGATCAGCCAGTTAAAATGATTATTCTAAACTGATCAATAGTACTCATTGAGTAAAGGCTTATAAATGAAGCATAAGCATGGCATCACACAATTTTGGCTAGATTGGATTACTTGGACGCTTTTCATATCTATTTTTGTCTCAAATTTTATCACAATATGGAAAATTGAGCCTGCTTAACGTGGGCATTGGATTCGTGTCATTCTGATCTCTAAATCAAAAGTTACAAACATGTCAATTTGTTCGTATAGTTAAAACGATCATTCTTAACTTCTCATTGGTGTTCACCAAGTAAAGTCTTATAAATGAAACATAATGCATGGCATCACCCAGTTCGGGTAGATTTGAATACTTGGATGCTTTGTCGTATCTATTTCTGTCTCTAATTTGGTCACAATCTAGAAAATTGAGCAAGCTTAATGTGGGCATTGGATTCGTGTCATTCGGAGCTCTAAATAAAAAATTATGGACCATTTAGTGTGGATATGTCAAGTTCATCGGCCAGTTAAAATGATCATTCTTAACTGATTATTGGTGCTCATTGAGTAAAACCTTATAAATGAAACATAATGCATGGCATCACACAGTTCGGGAAAGATTGGATTACTTTGACGCTTTGTCGTATCTATTTCTATCTCACATTATGTCACATTATACAAAATTGAGCTAGCTTAACGTGGGCATTGGATTCGTGTCATTCTGAGCTCTAAATCATAAGTTACAAACGATTTAGTGCGGAAATGTCAAGTTGATCAGCCAGTTAAACTGATCATTCTAAACTGATCATTGGTGCTCACTGAGTAAAGGTTTATAAATGAAGCATAATGCATGGCATCACGCAATTGGTGATAGATTGGATTACATGGACGTTTTTTGTATCTATTTCTATCTCAAATTTTGTCAAAATATAGAAAATAAAGCTAGCTTAATGTGGGCACTAGATTCGTGTCATATGGAGCAATAAATCAAAAGTTTTGGATGATTTAGTGCAAACATGTCAAGCTGATCGGCCAATTAAAATGATCATTCTAAACTGATCATCCGTGCTCATTGAATAAAGGCTTATAAATTAAGCATAATGCATGACATCACATAGTTTTGGATAGATTTGATTAGTCCGAGGACTTTTCCAGGCAATTTTAGTCTTAAAGTTTATCACAATATAGAAAATTCAGCTAGCTTAACGTGGGCATTGGATTCGTGTCATTATATAAATCAAAATTTAATGACGATTTAGTGGAGACATGTCAAGTTGATCGGCCTGTTAAAATGATCATTCTAAACTGATCATTGGTGCTTATTGAGTAAAGGCCTATAAATGAAGCATAATGCATAGCATTACACAGTTCGGGATAGAGTGGATAACTTGGATGCTTTGTCGTATCTATTTCTGTCTCAAATTTTGTCACAATATAAAAAATTGAGCCACATTATCGTGGGCATTGGATTCGTGTTATTAAGTACTCAAATCATAAGTTACAGACGATTTAGTGTGTACATGTCTAGTTGATCGGCCAATTAAAGTGATTATTCTAAACTGATAATTGGAGATCATTGAGTAAAGGATTATAAATGAAGCATAATGCATGGCATCACGAAGTTTGTGATAGATTGGAGTACTTGGACGCTTTATCGTCTCTATTTCTGTCTATTATTTTGACAAAATATATAAAATTGAGCTAGCTTAATGTGAGTATTGGATTCATGTTATTTCGGGCTCGAAATCAAAAGTTACGGACGATTTGGTGCGGACATGTAAAGTTGATCGGCAAGTTAAAATGATCATTTTTTACTCATCATTGGTGTTCATGGAGTAAAGGCTTATAAATGAAGCATAATGCATGACATCACGCAGTATTGATTACTTGCATGCTTTGTCGTATCTATTTGGGTATCAATTTTTTTTCACAATATAGAAAATTGAACCACATTATCGTGGGCATTGGATTCGTGTCATTCTAACCTCAAAATCATAAGTTACTGACGATTTAGTGTGTACATGTCTAGTTGATCGGCCAATTAAAGTGATCATTCTAAACTGATCACTGGTGCTCATTGAGTAAAGGAATATAAATGAAGCATAATGCATGGCATCACGCAGTTTGTGATTGATTGGAGTACTTGGACGCTTTATCGTCTCTATTTCTATCTATTATTTTGACAAAATATACAAAATTTAGCTAGTTTATTGTGGGTATTGCATTCGTGTTATTCTGAGCTCTAAATACAAAGTTACGGCTGATTTGGTGCGGACATGTCAAATGGATCGGCAAGTTAAAATGATCATTTTTTACTGATCATTGGTGTTCACGGAGTAAAGGCTTATAAATGATGCATAATGCATGACATCACGCAGTATTGATTACTTGGATGCTTTGTCATATATATTTGGGTATCAATTTTTTCACATTATAGAAAATTGAACCAGCTTAACGTGGGCCTTGGATTTGTATCATTCTGAACTCTAAATCAAAAGTTATGAACGATTTAGTGCGGATATGTCAGTTTGATCGGCCAGTTAAAGTGATCATTCGAAACTGATCGTTGGTGCTCATAAATGAAGCATAATGCATGGCATCTCACAGTTTTGGCTAGATTGGATTACTTGAACGCTTTTTTATATGTATTTCTGCCTCAAATTTTGTCTTAAAATAGAAAATTGAGCTAGGTTCATGTGGTTATTGAATTCGTGTCATTCTAAACTCTAAATCAAAAGTTATGGACGATTTAATGCGGACATGTCAAGCTTATCGACCAGTTAAAGCGATCATTCTAAACTGTTCATTGGTACTCATTGAGTAAACATTTATAAATGAAGCATAATGAATGGCATCACGAAGTTTTCGCTAGATTGGATTACTTGGACACTTTTTGTAATTATTTCTGTCTCCAATTTGGTCACAGTATAGAAAATTGAGCTGGCTTAACATAGACATTGGATTAGTGTCATTATGAGCTATAAATCAAAAGTTATGGATGTTTTAGTGCATACATGTCAAGTTGATCTCCCAGTTTAATTGATCATTCTAAACTGATCATTGGTGCTCATTCAGTAAAGGCTTATAAATGAAACATAATGCATGACATCACGTAGTTTTGGATAGATTTGATTACTTGGAGGACTTGTCAAAGCATTGGATTCGTGTCATTCTGAGCTCTAAATCATAAGTTATAGACAATTTAGTGCGGACATGTCAAATTGATCAACCAGTTAAAGTGATCATTCTAATCTGATCATTGGTGATCATTGAGTAAAGGCTTATAAATGAAGCATAATGCATGTCATCACGCAGTCTGGGATAGATTGGATTACTTGGACGCTTTTTTATCTCTATTTCGGTCTATAATTTTGTCAAAATATAGAAAATTAAGCTAGCTTAATCGGGGCATTGGATTTGTCTTATTCTAACCTTTAAATCAAAAGTTATGGACGATTTAGTGCGGAAATGTAAAGTTAATTGTTAAGTGAATCCTCGATTAATATATAAGACACAAACGAATATATATGCACCATCCCATTCTCTCATTTGCGAAATCAAAAGTAAAAAGTTTTGTAAAACATGTGGGGAAATTATAACAATTCGAGAGATTGGATGTACAGAAGAATTGATAATGAAACAAGAAATATCTCGGCAGAATTTGCACAAGGCATGGAGCAGTTCATGAATTTTGCAAGTAGTCAACCTATAGCTCAAAGTAGTGGAGGTAAGTTTTTATGTCCTTGTATTAATTGCAAAAATGATAAATTTATTCCGGGACGAAAAATATGGAGTCATCTATATAGTCGAGGGTTTATGTCAAATTATTATATTTGGTATAAACATGGAGAAGAGCTGAATGTTTAGTTAGGGACGAGTAGTACTAGTCGGGGTGATGTACCAAGAAATCAGGGACGTGATTGTAGTAGTGATGAAACAGTTGGTATATCCGGTAATAGATATGTTGAAATGGTGACGGATGCATTTCGTGAGACAACGACTGATGATCAGCATCAGTACTATAATCAGAACGAAGAAAATTATAATTATAATTATGAAGAAGAACGGCCTAATGAAGAAGCAGAAAAGTTTTACAACATGTTAGAAGCTGCAAAAAATCCATTGTATGATGGTTGTCATGAAGGGCACTCACAATTATCTTTAGCTGCTCGGTTTATGAACATCAAATCTGATTTACAGAATATTTACCCGACGAGAATCAGGCGACGGGTTCATATTATGAAACCAAAAAATTGATGCGAAATTTAGGCCTCCCGTTTTATACAATTGACGTGTGTGTTAAAAATTGTATGATATTTTGGAAAGAAGATGAGAAATGGGAAAAATGCAAATTTTGCGATTCCCCCCGGTATAAGCCAAGAGAGGGCAGGACGAGAATACCTTTCAGTCGTATGTGGTATTTACCTATAGGTGATAGACTTAAAAGAATGTATCAAATCGAGAAAACCGCAGAGGCAATGAGGTGGCACGCAGAGCATGAAGCAGAAGACGGAGAAATGAGTCATCCATCTGATGTTGTAGAGTGGAAAAAGTTTCAATATTTACATCCTAGATTTGCTGCTGAATCTCGAAATGTTTATCTTGGCTTATGTACTGATGGGTTCAACCCATTTGGGATGTCTCGTAATCATTCATTATGGCCGGTGATTATCACTCCATATAATTTGCCACCGGAGATGTGTATGAAGAAAGAGTATTTGTTTCTAACTATTTTGAATTCGGGGCCAAATCATCCGCGTGCTAGTCTGGACATATTCCTACAACCTTTGATTGATGAGTTGAAAGAATTATGGTCTATCGGAGTTGATGCATACGATGTATCGCTGAACCAAAATTTCAATCTAAAAACTGTGTTACTTTGGACGATAAGCGACTTTCCCGCTTATGGAATGTTATCAGGATGGACAACGCATGGAAGGCTGGCCTGTCCAATTTGTATGGATGATACGAAGGCATTTCAATTACCAAATGGGAGAAAGACGTGTTGGTTTGATTGTCATCGAAGGTTTCTTCCTAATGGTCACCGGTTACGGAAAAATAAAACAAATTTTCTAAAAGGGAAGCACGCTTTGAATGACTGTCCTCCACAATCATTGACAGGTGAACAAGTTTTGTACGAGCGAATAAAAATTGTCAATCCTTTAAGAACATCTGAGTGCGGCGGAAACGGTCATGAAAGTAAAGAAGAAGGTTATGGCAGCTGGCATAATTGGCACAAAGAAAGTATATTTTGGGAGTTGCCGTACTGGACAGATCTTAACCTTCGACATAATCTTGATGTGATGCATATAGAGAAGAATTTCTTCGATAACATCATTAATACTATTATGAATGTGAAAGAGAAATCAAAAGATACAGTGAAGTCAAGGTTGGATATTGCAAAGTTTTGCTCTCGAAAAGAGTTGCACGTGGATGGTCGGGGTAATGCTCCATTCCCTATATTTCGATTGACCCAAAAAGCGAAAGAACGGTTATTGGAATGTATAAAAATGATGTCAAATTTCCGGACGGCTATGCGGCAGATTTAGCAAATTGTGTGGATATGGATGGACTAAAGTTTTCGGGCATGAAAAGCCATGACTGCCATGTTTTTATGGAAAGACTTCTCCCTTTCATATTTGCAGAACTTTTACCACGGAACGTTCATCTAGCATTATCAGGTAAATATAGTAATAACTATATTTTTAATTGGAAATACGTAAATTAATAATAATTGCCTGAACTAATTAATTGTCGATGGTAATTAATATATATATAGGGATTGGAGGATTTTTCCGTGATTTATGCTCCAGATCATTACAACAAAACCGTGTGCAAATTCTGAAGGAAAATATAGTCATAATTTTGTGCAATTTGGAAAAGATCTTTCCGCCTTCATTTTTCGACATCATGGAGCATCTTCCTGTACATCTACCATACGAAGCTGAACTTGGTGGACCTGTGCAATATAGGTGGATGTATCCATTTGAAAGGTTTTTTAAAAAACTTAAAAGCAAGGCGAAGAACAAACGATATGCTGTAGGGTCGATTGTTGAATCATATGTGAATGATGAGATATCTTACTTCTCAGAACATTACTTTGCTGAACACACACGCACGAAAAACAGGTAACCATGTTATGACGTTTATGAATTAATTATATTATTATATAATATATGAATGTAAGTAATATATATAAACCATATATGTACAGGTCTACAAGATTCGATGAAGGTGACATGCCTGTATATCCAGATCCCGGAGTACCGGATATATTTACGCACATGGGTCGTCCAAGTGGTAAATGTAAAGAAATATGGCTCTCCAAAAAAGAATATAAATATGCACATGAATATGTATTACGGAATTGTGAATACTTTCGGCCACTAGAGAGGTATATGAAAGCAATTAATTACATTTATTACATTTCATTTCATTGTATTAAGAAATATATAATAATTTGCAATATTTACTGTTGTAGCATGTTTGAAGATCATATTCGATGTACGTATCCATATCTTTCGGAAGATGACATTTCATCTAAAAGAGAGGAAGAGTTCCACATATGGGTTAGGGATTATGTATGTTTAATTAATTATTTGACATATATATTATATTTTATTTATTACTTTGGAAATACTAATTAAGTTTAATTTTTGATATATGATCAAATTAAGGTCAATTCATGTAGTTCCACAGATTCACGTGTCTTTCCTATATGGACTCAAGAATTAGTTCAAGGTCCGATGAATAAAGCATCCACTTGGCCGATGTATTTTACAAGAGGTTATATGTTCCACACGAAGAAACATGGACATAGAAGAAAGACATGTAACTACGGTATTTGTGTGAAGGGGGATAATTACTCAGATGCATCTGATGAAGCTGATTTCTATGGTATTTTAATAGATATCATTCAACTTGAGTATATCGGACTCCTAAATTTGAAGATCACTCTTTTTAAATGTGAATGGTACGATCCTACACCCTCGAGAGGTACTCGGAAGTCGGAAAATGGTGTCGTTGATGTCTTATCATCGGGGAAATACTACAAATACGAACCATTTATTCTCGGTACGTACGTATTTGGTAATAATTTACTATATATTTTTTCTTACAAATTTATAACTAATTTATATTTCAATACGTACGATGTATCAGCATCTCAAGCATATCAAGTTTGTTATATTCCCTATCCACACACAAAATCATCATCAAAACAAACATGGCTCAATGTTTTGAAAGTTAATCCAAAATCTAACATTTTGGGGAAATACAAAAACAAAGACGAGATTGGCCTTTTGCAACAAGAAAATGATGAAGACGTAATGCATGATCAAGAGATAGAGGTAGATCGGTTGGTCGATACAGTTAACCATACTGAAGAAATTGATTTCGATGTCGGAGATGTGGAACTAGAAGATGAATTTCAATGTAATATTTCATCTTCAGATGATGACGAGAACGAAGAAATATAATAAATATAGTTATGCTATGTATTTTGTACATATGATTTTTATATAATTTAATGTATTACCAATATCCATATAAATATAGATTTTTTAAGTAATTGAGACTGATTTGCCAACACTTTGCAACTGCATTGGCAATGTGGTCGCATTTCAGTCACAAAAATTTGATGTAGTCGCATATCAGTCGCAAATTAGCGACTGATTTGCGACCACATTCTAAAAATTTGATTTGCGACCACATATGGTAAATTCACATTTCCCCTAAGTATTTTCCACATTTAAAACTTGTATTTCTATTCTATAAGACTACTAACCATTAGAAGTGATAACATATATTGAAAACCATATTTGTAATGATTTCATATTTAGATAACATTTGGAATGTATATAAGAAGTATAAGGTTAAGTAAATTTGTTAAGGATTTTATATAATTATATGCATTCCTCAAAATCTCAAAATTTAGGGTTTAGGGTATTATTTGTGACTGATTTGCCACCACTTTGCAACTGCATTGGCAATGTGGTCGCATTTCAGTCACAAAAAATTTGATGTAGTCGCATATCAGTCGCAAATTTACGACTGATTTACGACTACAAGCAATAAATTACATGTGGTCGCAAATCAGTCGCAAATTTGCGACTGATTTGCGACCACCAATTAATTTGGTGGGACTTTGAAAAAATTGAAAACTTTCAAACTCCAACCAAATTAATTGGTAGTCGCAAATCAGTCGCAAATTTACGACTGATTTGCGACCACATTTACAGTTTCAATAAATGTACTTGTGGTCGCAAAAAAATCTATAAATACCCGATAGTTTTCCCTCATTTTTCACAAATCTCTCAAAACTTCTTTACCAAAATCTCTCAAAAACACTTCCTAAACACTTCCAAAAAACACAATTTCTAAAAATGGCAAGTAGTGGTAGGTCGTTGAGAGGTCGTGGAAGACGATCTTTCGGATCGTCTTCCGGCCGAGGAACCTCTTTGGCCTCCTCGAACCCTTCACCATCCCTCCCCAATACAATTTTGTTCCTCACTCCGTTCCTGAAACCCAAACACCTCCACGGTTTCAGGAATCAGATGAACATGAGGAGTGATACAAGCCTTGATTCAAGGATGTATGCGCGTGGGCTGTTTGTAGAAGATTAGGTGAGAAACTCAACCTTAGGCTTCTGGATGGGGGTTTTCTGGTTGGTAAAAGATGGAAGGGTGAAGTGAACCACACGAGGGGTGATGAACCTCGTGATAAATCACAAACTTAGAGATAGGAGGGCTGGTATCAACTAGGTTCTAAGCGCACAAGCTTCTTTGAGAGAATAACTTGTAAAGAAAGTTCGATCTTTATTAATTAGCAAAAAGGTTGTCGAACTACAATGCTGGAAGGAGCCTTATTAATATGCTCGACAGCTTGACCTTCTAGGGTCGACTCAAATAAAGAAAAAGGAAAGTTTACAAAAGTGCACAAAAGGAAAAGATACAAAAGTGTATAACCGAAAAAAGGACCTACTCCTAAAATGTTCTTGACTCAAAAATGTAAAGCAACTAGATCCTACCCTGCAAAACAGAAAGAGGCATATATTCGAATTGAAACTTACCTTAACTCACCTCACGGCCAAGAAATGGAAGGTGGCCGTCCTTGTGGCATGCACGCGCCTTGCTCCTAGTCTTCGACTTGGAGTAGGGTTAAATATCTTTGGGCCCTGACCTCTCTTGCCACTAAAGCCCAAGTCTCTGATGTTCCTTGTGTTGTTGAGAAGCCTTTGGACTCTAATTTGCTCTTCTGTCCCATTGTCCTTAGCTGCTCTTCCTCTAGGAGCTTGTCGACCCATAAGCTGAATTTGTGGAAGAGTGCTCTTGATCTGCTTCTTGTCATTGCTCCTGGAGGTACCACTGGTGTAGATACTTCTTCTAGGTGCATGTCCTGGAGCTGGTAGCTCATTTGGTCCGAGTCCTCTTGTGTGGAAGTGGAATTGCGCGTGTACTCGGCTGGATCGGCTGTACCGGGTGGATTGTGCGCGGTACTGGCCGGAATGCCTTCAGGAGCGGCCATGTTGATCCCGGAGTTGGCGGCATCACCAGAGGGACCGGCGGTGTCATCCACGTCCCCACCAAGTGTGCCGGAAGCTTGGGCTTCTCCGCCGGCGATGCTGACCGGTCTGGTCCTATAGGTCGAGGGTCCGGCGGTACTGCTTGGTCCGGCAGACGTGCCAGATGGTCCTCCTGTCTCGGGCAAGCTTCCTGGTCGGCCAGTCTGGTCTCCTGGCTGGATGTACGACCTGATGTCCTCATCAAGGAGGAACAAATTCCCGATTGCGAAACGGGAACGGATGAACAAACTATCACTCTTGATAGTTTGTTACAAACTCTGGGCCGCGAACAGTATTTGACTGTGCTTTCTCCAGAAGCGGCTCCTAATACAATGTGGTAAGCATTTTTTATAAATAGCAAATTTTTTTAATAAATATTTATTAAAATTGAAATTATATTAATATAAATTGAAATTTTTTTAATAAATATTAGGTTTGACCGCGATAACGGGGCTATTAGTTGTAAAATCGCTAAAATTTTGAAAAATAAATTTGACGGTCCGTACTACAGTTGGACCGTCGTACCTCCTGAGAGGCAGGAGAAATATTTCATAGAATTTGCGGTAAGTATTGTTTTTTAAATTGTGTAAATATTTTATAAAATATAAAAAATATATACTAATATTTTTTAACTCAATTTCAAGCAATCGTACACCTGGGATCCTCTGATCACCCCGGTGGTACGAAAAGAGTTCGAGGCCGTCTGCGTAAGGCAGATGAAAGGGATGGTGAGCACGGTTCATACAACCGGAAAACGTCCCAGATGGATTTCCCCAAGTTTGTACAATATTATGACAGCATATTGGGCAACAGAAACATCTACCGAGAGGAGTACGAAATCCTCTCATAACCGCAACTCCGCTCGGGACGGTCTTAGCCCGCACAAACATTTATCTGGCCAAAAATCTTACATTCAGGTCCAGCAGGAAATGGTAAGTAAAATTTTTTTTTTAATTAATATTTTTTCTCACAATTAAATAATATTTTAATATCTGTGAAGGAACATAATTTGGGACGACCAGTCTCAATAGGTGAGGTCTTTATAAAGACTCACACAAGACCGGATGGTTCGTATGTAGATTTGTAAGCAAAACAAATCTGTGAAGCATACGAACAAAACATCCAAGAGAAGATGGCGATCGTGGAGGTCGATCCAACATAAACATCCGATGGAACCTCCCGTCCAATTGAGCTGACTCAAGCATAGAAGAATGAGATCTTCTTACAGGTAAAAAAAAATTTTCAAACTTTTTTCTTTTAACATATTTTTCTAATTAAATAATAATTAAATTTATTATTTAATTTACGTTTTGTAATTTTCTAGTCATCTGTTCCTGATGAACGAGGCCGTCTCTATGGACTCGGTAGCCTCAGCCACGTACAGTCTACGGGTAGAAGTAGTGGGGTACAAACCCATTCACCCGAGTACGTTATGCTTCAAGAACAAAACGCGTTGATTAAAGCACAAAACATGCAGATGATAGAAAAATGTGAGAAGATTGAAGAGCTCAACAGAGAAAACCAGAAGAAGATCTCGAGCTTGGAGATGCTCCTCGGATATATTCAACGGACGGATCCCGCATTCGCCTCTTTTATGCGGGATAACGATTGCACAGGGGAACCATCGACAGCTCCGCCCACCACCCCATTTTCGCCATCAGATTTCCAATTTCCGCCACCGGACAATTAGATTTTTTTTTAATGTATTTAAAAATTTTCGATAATAAATGTTATAATTTTAAATTTGTATATCTTTTTATTCAATATTTAGTTTACATATTTTTCATTTAATATTATAATATTTTTAATTCATTAATAAAAATTAATAAATATTATAATAAATATTATAATAATATTTTAAACCAATTATATTAATAATTAATCTAAATTATTTTATTAATATTTCGAATTTCAAATAATTAATTTTATTATTGAAATTAATTTCCAAAATTATTATTGAAATTTAAATTTTTAAATATTATTTTACATTTTTTTAAAATAATTAAAAAAATATTAATATTATATTTCACTAATATACGAAATTATTTCAATAATAAAAAAAATATACTATTTTTTTAAAATCTAATTACGAAATTTTTTTTAAAATGTGCGACTGATTTGCGACTAATTTTTTTGGGACTATTATTTTGCGACCACATCACGTGGTCGCAAAGTAGTCGGAAAATACAGTTTTGCGACTACTTTGCGACCACTCCGTGGTCGCAAAACGGCTGTTTTCTTGTAGTGATGGCATCACGCATTTCGGGATGGATTCGATTACATGGATGCTTTGTCATAGCTATTTATGCCTCAAATTTTGTCACAATATACAAAATTGAGCTAGCATAACGTGGGCATTGGATTCGTGTCAGTCTGAGCTCTAAATCATAAGTTACGGACTATTTAGTGTGGACATGTCATGTTGATCGGCATGTTAAAATGATCATTCTTAACGGATCAGTGGTACTGATAAAGTCAACGCTTATAAATGAAGCATAATGCATGGCATCACGCAGTTTTGGCTAGATAGGATTACTTGAACGGTTTTTGTATCTATTTATGTCTCAAATTTTGTCACAATATAGAAAATTTAGCTAGCTTAAAATGGGCATTGGATTCCTGTTATTCTGATCTGTAAATCAAAAGTTACGGAGGATTTAGTGCGGACATGTCAAGTTGATCGCGTAGTTAATGTGATCATTTTATAGTGATCATTGAAGCTCATTAAGTAAAAGCTTATAAATGAAACATAAAGCATGGCATCACACAGTTTGGAATCGGTTGGATAACTTGGACGCTTTGTCGTATCTAATTCGGTCAAAAATTTTGTCACAGTATGAAAGATTGAGTTTGCCTAACGTGGGCATTGGTTCGTGTCATTCTGAACTCGAAATCAAAAGTTATAGAAGATTTTGTGCGGACATGTCAAGTTGATCGGCAGTTAAAGTGATCATTCTAAACTAATCATTGGTGCTCATTGAGTAAAGGCTTATAAATGAAGCATAATGCATGACATCACACAGTTTTGGCTACATTGGATTATTTGAATGCATTTTCGTACTTGTTTCTGTCTCAAATTTTTTCACAATATAGAAAATTTGAGCTAGTTTCACAGGGCCATTGGATTCGTCTCAATCTGAACTCTAAATCAAAAGTTACAGACGATTTAATGTGTACATGTCAAGTTGATCGGCCAGTTAAAGTGATCATTCTAAACTAATCATTGGTGCTCATTGAGTAAAGGCTTATAAATAAAGCATAATGCATGGTATCACGCAGTTCGCGATAGATTCGATTACATGGACGCTTTGCCGTATCTATTTATGTCACAAATTTTGTCACAATATAGAAAATTGAGCTACCTTAATGTGGCATTTGATTCGTGTCATTATGAGCTATAAATCATAAGTTATGGACGATTTAGTGCGGACATGCCAAGATGATCGGCCTGTTAAAGTGATCATTCTTAAGTGATCATTGGTCCTCATTGAGTAAAGGCTTATAAAAGAAACATAATGCATGGCATCACGCGGTTTTGGCCAGATTGGATTACTTGAAAGTATTTACGTATCTGTTTCTGTCTCAAATTTTGTCACAATACAGAAAATTTAGCTACATTAACGTGGGCATTGGATTCGTGTCATTCTGAGCTCTAAATCAAAATTTACAGACGATTTATTGTGGATATTTCAAGTTGATCGAGCACTTAAATTGATCATTTAAACTGATCATTAGTGCTCATTGAGTAAAGGCTTATAAATGAAGCATAAATAATGGGATCACGTAGTTTTGGCTAGATTGGATTACTTCAATGGTTTTTCGTATCTATTTCAGTCTCACATTTTGTCCCAATATAGAAAATTGAGCTAACTAAACATGGGCATTGGATTCGGGTTATTCTGAAACAAAAAAGTGTTCAAGTAATCCAATCTAGCCAAAACTGCATGATGCCATGCATTATGCTTCATTTGTAAGCCTTTATTCAATGAGAACCAATGATCAGTATAGAATGATCACTTTAACTGGCCCATCAATTTGACATATCTACACTAAATCATCACTAACTTTTGATTTAGAACTCCGAATGACAAGAATAAAATGCCTACGTTAAGCTAGCTCAATTTTCAATATTGTGACAGAAATAGATATAAAAAAGCGTTCAAGTAATCGAATATAACCAAAACAGTGTGATGCCATGCATTATGCCTCGTTTATAAGCCTTTATTCAATGAGCCCCAATGATCAGTTAATAATGATCACTTTAACTCGCCAATCAACTTGACATGTACGCAGTAAATCATCCGTAACTTATGATTTAGAGCTCATAATGACACGAATCCAATGCCCACGTTAACTTAACTCAAGTTTCCATACTGTGACAAAATATAAGACATAAATAGATACAAATAGCATTCATGCATTCAATTTTAGCCAAAACTGCATGATGCCATGCATTATGCTTCATTTGTAAGCCTTTAATCAATAAGCACAAATGATCAGTTTAGAATGATCACTTTAACTTGGCGAACAACTTGACTTGTTTGCTCTAAATTATCCGTAACTTTTGATTTAGAGCTCAGAAAGACACGAATCCAATTCCTACCTTAATTTAGCTCAATTTTTTATATTGTGACAAAGTTTGAGACCGAAATATGTATAACAAATCATTCAAGTAATCCAATCTAACCAAAACTGCGTGATGTCATGCATTATGCTTCATTTATAAGCCTTTACTCAATGAGCACCAATGATCAGTTTAAAGTGATCACTTTAACTGGCCGATCAACTTGACATATCCGCACTAAATCGGCCGTAACTTATGATTCAGAGCTCATAATGACACAAATCCAATGCCCATGAAACATTAGATCAATTTTCAATATTGTGACAAAATTTGAGACAGAAATAGATACAAAAAAGCATTCAAGTAATCCAATCAAGCCAAAACTGCATGATGCCATGCATTATGCTTCATTTGTAAGCCTTTATTCAATGAGCACCAATGATCAGTTTAGAATGATGACTTTAACTGGCCGATCAACTTGACATATCTACACTAAATCATCACAAACTTTTGATTTAGAGCTCCGAATGACAAGAATAAAATGCCTACGTTAAGCTAGCTCAATTTTCAATATTGTGACAGAAATAGATACATAAACCCGTTAAAGTAATCGAATATAACCAAAACTGTGTGATGCCATGCATTATGCCTCATTTATAAGCCTTTACTCAATGAGCCCCAATGATCAGTTAATAATGATCACTTTAACTGGCCGATCAACTTGACATGTCCGTAGTAAATCGTCCGTAACTTATGATTTAGAGCTCATAATGACACGAATCAAATGCCCACGTTAAGTTAACTAAATTTTCTATACTGTGAGAAAATTTCAGACATAAATGGATACAAAAAGCGTTCAAGTAATCAATTCTAGCCAAAACTGCATGATGCCATCCATTATGCTTCATTTGTAAGCCTTTAATCAATGAGCACAAATGATCAGTTTTGAATGATCACTTTAACTAGGCGATCAACTTGACTTGTCTGCACTAAATTGTCTGTAACTTTTGATTTAGAGCTCAGAATGACACAAATCCAATTCCAACCTTAATCTAGCTGAATTTTCTATATTGTGATAAAGTTTGAGACCGAAATATGTATAACAAATCATTCAAGTAATACAATCTATTCAAAACTGCGTGATGCCATGCATTATGCTTCATTTATAAGCCTTTACTCAATGAGCACCAATGATCAGTTTAGAATGATCATTTTAACTGGCCGATCAACTTGACATATCTGCACTAAATCGGCCGTAACTTATGATTCAGAGCTCATAATGACACGAATCCAATGCCCATGAAAAGTTAGCTCAAATTTCTATATTATGACACAATTTGAAACAAAAATAGATACAAAAAAGCGTTCAAGTAATCCAATCTAGCCAAAACTCCATGATGCCATACATTATGCTTCATTTGTAAGCCTTTATTCAATGAGCACCAATGATCAGTTTAGAATGATCACTTTAACTGGTCCATCAACTTGACATATCTACACTAAATCATCACTAACTTTTGATTTAGAACTCCGAATGACAAGAATAAAATGCCTACGTTAAGCTAGCTCAATTTTCAATATTGTGACAGAAATAGATATAAAAAAAGCGTTCAAGTAATCGAATATAACCAAAACTATGTGATGCCATGCATTATGCCTCGTTTATAAGCCTTTACTCAATGAGCCCCAATGATCAGTTAATAATGATCACTTTAACTGGCCAATCAACTTGACATGTACGCAGTAAATCGTCCGTAACTTATGATTTAGAGCTCATAATGACACGAATCCAATGCCCACATTACGTTAACTCAAGTTTCCATACTGTGACAAAATTTAAGACATAAATAGATACAAATAGCATTCATGTTATCAATTCTAGCCAATACTGCATGATGCCACGCATTATGCTTCATTTGTAAGCCTTTAATTAATAAGCACAAATGATCAGTTTAGAATGATCACTTTAACTAGGCGATCAACTTGACTTGTTTGCACTAAATTGTCCGTAACTTTTGATTTAGAGCTCAGAAAGACACGAATCCAATTCCTACCTTAATCTAGCTCAATTTTTTATATTATGACAAAGTTTGAGACCGAAATATGTATAACAAATCATTCAAGTAATCCAATCTAACCAAAACTGCGTGATGTCATGCATTATGCTTCATTTATAAGCCTTTACACAATAAGCACTAATGATCAGTTTAAAGTGATCACTTTAACTGGCCGATCAACATGACATATCCACACTAAATCGGCCGTAACTTATGATTCAGAGCTCATAATGACACGAATCCAATGCCCGTGAAACGTTTGATCAATTTTCAATGTTATGACAAAATTTGAGACAGAAATAGATACAAAAAAGCATTCAAGTAATCCAATCTAGCCAAAACTGCATGATGCCATGCATTATGCTTCATTTGTAAGCCTTTATTCAATGACCACCAATGATCAGTTTAGAATGATGACTTTAACTGGCCGATCTACTTGACATATCTACACTAATTCATCACAAACTTTTGATTTAGAGCTCCGAATGACAAGAATAAAATGCCTACGTTAAGCTAGCTCAATTTTCAATATTGTGACAGAAATAGATACAAAAACCCGTTAAAGTAATCGAATATAACCAAAACTGTGTGATGCCATGCATTATGCCTCATTTATAAGCCTTTACTCAATGAGCCCCAATGATCAGTTAATAATGATCACTTTAACTGGCCGATCAACTTGACATGTCCGTAGTAAATCGTCCGTAACTTATGATTTAGAGCTCATAATGACACGAATCAAATGCCTACGTTAAGTTAACTAAATTTTCTATACTGTGAGAAAATTTAAGACATTAATGGATACAAAAAAGCGTTCAAGTAATCAATTCTAGCCAAAACTGCATGATGCCATCCATTATGCTTCATTTGTAAGCCTTTAATCAATGAGCACAAATGATCAGTTTAGAATGATCACTTTAACTAGGCGATCAACTTGACTTGTCTGCACTAAATTGTCCGTAACTTTTGATTTAGAGCCCAGAATGACACAAATGCAATTCCAACCTTAATCTAGCTCAATTTTCTATATTGTGACAAAAGTTTGAGACAGAAATATGTATAACAAATCATTCAAGTAATCCAATCTATTCAAAACTGCGTGATGCCATGCATTATACTTCATTTATAAGCCTTTACTCAATGAGCACCAATGATCATTTTAGAATGATCATTTTAACTGGCCGATCAACTTGACATATCCGCACTAAATCGGCCGTAACTTATGATTCAAAGCTCATAATGAGAAATAGATATAAAAAAGCGTTCAAGTAATCGAATATAACCAAAACTGTGTGATGCCATGCATTATGCCTCGTTTATAAGCCTTTACTCAATGAGCCCCAATGATTAGTTAATAATTATCACTTTAACTGGCCGATCAATTTGACATGTACGCAGTAAATCGTCCGTAACTTATGATTTAGAGCTCATAATGACACGAATCCAATGCCCACGTTAAGTTAGCTCAATTTTCTATATTGTGACAAAATTTAAGACATATATAGATACAAAAAAGTGTTCAACTAATCCAGTCTATCCAAAACTGCATGAAGCCATGCATTATGCTTCAGTTGTAAGCCTTTACTCAATGAGCACAAATGATCAGTTTAGAATGATCACTTTAACTAGGCGATCAAAATGACTTGCATACACTAAATTGTCCGTAACTTTTGATTTAGAGCTCAGAATGACACGAATTCAATTCCTACCTTAATCTAGCTCAATTTTCTAAATTGTGACAAAGTTTGACACAGAAAAATGTATAACAAATCATTAAAGTAATCCAATCTAACCAAAACTGCATGATGTCATGCATTATGCTTCATTTATAAGCCTTTACTCAATGAGCACCAATGATCAGTTTAAAATGATCACTTTAACTGACCAATCAACTTGACATATCCGCACTAAATCGGCCGTAACTTATGATTCAGAGCTCATTATGACACAAATCCAATGCCCATGAAAAGTTAGCTCAATTTTCTATATTGTGACAATTTGGGACAGAAATAGATTCAAAAAAGCATTCAAGTAATCCAATCTAGCCAAAGCTGCATGATGCCATGCATTATGCTTCATTTGTAAGCCTTTATTCAATGAGCACAAATGATCGGTTTAGAATGATCACTTTAACTAGGCGATCAACTTGACTTGTCTGCACTAAATTGTCCGTAACGTTTGATTTAGTGCTGAGAATAACACGAATCCAATGTCCATGTTAACTTAGCTCAATTTTTTATATTGTGGTAAAATTTGAGACAAAAATAGATACGAAAAAGCATTCAACTAATCCAATATAACCAAAATTGCGTGATGCCATTCATTATGCTTCATTTCTAAGCATTTACTCAATGAGAACCAATGATCAGTTTAAAATGATCACTTTAACTGTCTGATCAACTTGACATGTCTGCACTAAATCATCACTAACTTTTGGTTTAGAGCTCAGAATGACACGAATCCAATGCCTACGTTAAGCTAGCTAAATTTTCTAAATTGTGACAAAATTTGAGACGAAAATAGATACGAAAAGCGTTCAAGTAATCCAATCTAACCAAAAATGTGTGATGTCATGCATTATGCTTTATTTCTAAGCCTTTACTCAATGAGCACCAATGATCAGTTTAGAATGATCACTTTAACTGGCTGATCAACTTGACATGTCCGCACCAAATCATCCCTTACTTTTGATTTATAGCTCAGAATGACACAAATCTAATTCCTACCTTAAGATAGCTCAACTTTCTATATTGTAGCAAAATTTGAGACATAAATAAATCTCACAAATCATTCAAGTAATCCAATTTAACCAAAACTGTGTGATGCCATGGATTATGCTTCATTTCTAAGCCTTTACTCAATGAGCACCTATGATCAGTTTAGAATGATCACTTTAACTGGCCGATCAACTTGACATGTCTGCAACAAATCATCCCTAACTTTTGATTTAGAGCTCCGAATGACACGAATCCAATTCCTACCAATGCTAGATCAATTTTCTATATTGTGACAAAATTTGAGACAGAAATATATATATAAAAAATCATTCAAGTAATCCAATCTAACCAAAACTACGTTATGCTTAATTTAGAAGACTTTATTCAATGATCACTTTAACTCGGCCGTAACCTTGACATGTCCACACTAAATCTTTCGTAACTTTTGATTTATAGCTCAGAATAACATGACTCCAATGCCCACGTTAAGCTAGCTCAATTTTCTATATTGTGACGAAATTTGAGATAAAAATAGATTTAGAAAAGCATTCAAGTAATCCAATCTACGCAAAACTGCATGATGCCATGCATTATCCTTCATTTATAAGCCTTTACTTAATGAGCACAAATAATTAGTTTAGAATGAGCATTTTAACTATGCGATCAACTTGACATGTCCGCACTAAATCGTCCGTAACTTTTGATTTAGAACTCCGAATAACAAGAATCCAATGCCCAAGTTAAGGTAGCTCAATTTTCTATATTGTGACAAAACTTGAGACAAAAATATATACGAAGAAGCATTCAACTAATCCAAATTAACCAAAAGTGTGTGACGGCATGGATTATGATTCATTTCTAAGCCTTTACTCAATGAGCACCAGTGATCAGTTTAGAATTATCACTTTAAATGCCCGATCAACTTGACATGTCTGAAATAAATTGTCCGTAACTTTTGATTTTCAATGCATTAAGTTAGCTTTCAATTTTCTATATTGTGACAAAATTTGAGACAAAAATAGATATGAAAAAGGGTTCAAGTAATCCAATATAACTAAAATTGAGTGATGTCATATATTATGCTTCATTTATTGGCATTTACTCAATGAGAACCAATGATCAGTTTGGAATGATCACTTTAACTAGCCGATCAACTTGACATGTCTCCACTAAATCATCCCTATCTTTTGATTTAGATTTTAGAATGACACGAATCCAATGCCTACGTTAAGCTAGCGCAATTTTCTAAATTGTGACAAAATTTTAGACGAAAATAGATACAAAAAGCGTTCAAGTAATCAAATCTAACCGAAACTGCGTGATGCCATGCATTATGCTTTATTTCTAAGCCTTTATTCAATGAGCATCAATGATCAGTTTAAAATGATCACTTGAACTGGCCGATCAACTTGACATGTCCGCACTAAATCATCCCTAACTTTTGATTTAGAGCCCAGAATGACACGAATCCAATTCCTACATTAAGCTAGCTCAATTTTCTATATTGTGACAAAAATAGATATAAAAAAGCATTCAAGTAATCCAATATAACCAAAACTGTGTGATGCCATGCAGTATGCTTCATTTATAAGCCTTTACTCAATGAGCACCAATGGTCCATTTAGAATGATCACTTTAACTGGCCGATCAACTTGACACGTCTCCACTAAATCATCCCTATCTTTTGATTTAGATCTTAGAATGACACGAATCCAATGTCTACGTTAAGCTAGCGCAATTTTCTAAATTGTGACAAAATTTTAGACGAAAATGGATACAAAAAGCGTTCAAGTAATCAAATCTAACCGAAACTCCGTGATGCCATGCATTATGCTTTATTTCTAAGCCTTTACTCAATGAGAATCAATGATCAGTTTAAAATGATCACTTGAACTGGCCGATCAACTTGACATGTCCAAACCAAATCATCCCTAACGTTTGATTTAGAGCCCAGAATGATACGAATCCAATTCCTACATTAAGCTAGCTCAATTGTCTATATTGTGACAAAAATAGATATAAAAAAGCATTCAAGTAATCCAATATATCCAAAACAGCGTGATGCCATGCAGTATGCTTCATTTATAAGCCTTTACTGAATGAGCACCAATGATCCATTTAGAATGATCACTTTAACTGGTCGATCAACTTGACACGTCTGCTCTAAATCGTCCGTAACTAATGATTTAGAGCTCATAATGATACGAATACAATGCCCACGTTAATCTAGCTCAATTTTCTATATTGTGACGAAATTTGAGACAGAAATAGATACGACAAAGCGTCCAAATAATCCAAACTATCCTGAACTACGTGATGTCATGCATTATGCTTCATTTATAAGCTTTTACTCAACGAGCACAAATGATCAGTTTGGAATGATCACTTTAACTGGCCGATCAACTTGACATGTCCGCACTAAATCGTCCCTAACTTTTGATTTAGAGCTCAGAATGACACGAATACAATGCCAACAAAGCTAGCTCAATTTTCTATATTTTAAAATTTGAAACAAAAATAGATATAAAGAAGCGTTCAAGTACTCCAATCTATTAAAACTGCGTGATGCCATGCATTATGCTTCATTTATAAGCCTTTGCACAATGACCGCCAATGATCAGTTTAGAATGATCATTTTACCTAGCCGATCAACTTGACATGTCCCCCCTAAATCGTCCGTAACTTATGATTAAGAGCTCATAATGAAACGAATCAAATCCCCACGTTAAGCTATTTCAATTTTCTAAATTGTGACAAAATTTGAGACAAAAATAGTTCCAGAAAAGTGTCCATGTAATCCAATCTAACCCGAACTGCGTGATGCCATGCATTATGCTTCATTTATATTACTCAATGAGCACAAATGATCAGTTTAGAATGATAACTTTAACTAGGCAATCAACTTGACATGTCCGCACTAAATCAACCATAACTTTTGATTAACAGTGCAGAATAACACGAATCCAATGCCCATGTTAAGCTAGCCAAATTTTCTATATTGTGACAAAATTTGAGATAAAAATAGATACGACCAAGCGTCCATGTAATCCAATCTATCCCGAACTGCGCGATGCCATGCATTATGCTTCATTTATAAGCCTTTACTCAATGAGCACCAATGATCAGTTAAGAATGATCACTTTAACTGGCCGGTCAACTTGACATGTCTGTACTAAATCGTTCGTAACTTATGAGTTTTAGCTTAGAATGATACGAATCCCGTGCCCACATTAAGCTAGCTCAATTTTGTATATTGTGACAACATTTGAGGCAGAAATAGATACGACAAAGTGTCCAAGTAATCCATTCAATCCCGAGCTGCGTGACGTCATGCATTATGCATCATTTATAGCCTTTACTCAATGAGCACCAATGATTAGTTAAGAATGATCACTCTAACTGGCCGATAAACTTGACATGTCCCCACTACATCGTTCATTTTTTGATTTAGAGGTCAGACTGGCACGAATCCAATGCCCACATTAAACTAGATCAATGTTCTATATTGTGACAAAATTTGAAACCGAAATAGATACGACAAAGCATCCATGTAATCCAATCTATCCCGAACTTCATGATAGCATGCATTATGCTTCATTTATAAGCCTTTACTCAATGAGCACAAATGATCAGTTAAGAATGATTAATTTAACTAGATGATCAACTTAACATGTTTACACTAAATCGTTCGTAAGTTAAATGTTAGAGCTTAGACTGATACGAATCTGGTGCCCCCGTTAAGCTAGCTCAATTTTCTATATTGTGACAAAATTTGAGGCAGAAATAGATACACTAAAGCGTCCAAGTAATCCAAAATATCCAAAACTGCGTGATGTCATACATTATGCATCATTTATAAGTATTGACTCAATGAGCACCAATGATCAGTTTAGAATGATCAAAATAACTGAGATATACACTTGACATGCTTGCACTAAATCGTCCATAACTTTTGATTTATAGCTCATAATGAGAGGAATCCAATGCCCGCGTTAAGCTACCTCAATTTTCTATATTGTGACAAAATTTGAGATGGAAATAGATACTGAGCGTTCAAGTAATCTATGCTAAACAGAACAGTGTAATGTCATGCATTTTGCTTCATTTATATGCCATTACTCAATGAGCACCAATGATCAGTTTGGAATGATCACTTTAACTGGCCGATCAACTTGACATGTCCGCCCTAAATCATCCCTAACTTTTGATTTAGAGCTCAGAATGACACGAATCCAATGCCAACGAAGCTAGCTCAATTTTCTATATTTGACAAAATTTGAAACAGAAATAGATATAAAAAGGCGTTCAAGTACTCCAGTCTACTAAAACTGCGTGATGCCATGCATTATGCTTCATTTATAAGCCTTTACACAATGACCGCCACTGATTAGTTTAGAATGATCATTTTACCTAGCCGATCAACCTAACATTTCCGCCCTAAATCGTCCGTAACTCATGATTTAGATCTCAGAATGAAATGACAATGCCCACGTTAAGCTAGCTCAGTTTTCTATATTGTGACAAAATTTGAGACAAACTAGATACGGCAAAGTGTCCCTATAATCCAATCTAACCAAAACTGCATGATGCCATGAATTATGGTTCATTTATAAGCCTTTACTCAATGAGCACAAATGATCAGTTTAGAATGATAACTTTAACTAGGCGGTCAACTTGACATGTCCGCACTTAATCATTCGTAACTTTTGATTTAGAGCTCGGAATAACATGAATCCAATGCCCATGTTAAGGTAGCTAAATTTTCTATATTGTGACAAAATTTGAGACAGAAATAGATACGACCAAGCGTCCATGTAATCCAATCTATCCTGAACTGCGTGATGCCTTGCATTATGCTTCATTTATAAGACTTTACTCAAAGAGCACCAATGATCAGTTAAGAATGATCACTTTAACTGGCCGATTAACTTGTTATGTCCACACTAAATCGTCAGAACTTTTGATTTAGATGTCAGACTGGCACGAATCCAATGCCCACGTTAAAATAGCTCAATTTTCTATATTGTGATAAAATTTGAGACAAAAATAGATATGACAAAGCGTCTCAGTAATCCAATCTATCCTGAACTGTGTGATGTCATGCATTGTGCATCGTTTATAAGCCTTTACTCATTGAGCACTAATGATCATTTTAAAATGATGACTTTAACAGGCCGATCAACCTAACATGTCCGCACTAAATCGTCCGTAACTTTTGATTTAGAACTCAAAATGACAGGAATCCAATGCCCACGTTAAGTTAGCTCAATTTTCTATATTTTGACCAAATTTGAGACTGAAATAGATATAAAAAAGCATTCAAGTAATCCAATCTAGCCAAAACCACATGATGCCATACATTATGCTTCATTCATAAGCCTTTACTCAATGAGCACCAATGATTAGTTTAGAATGATGAATTTAACAGGCCGATCAACTTGACATGTCGTTCCTAAATCATCATAACTTATGATTTGGAGCTTAGAATGAAAAGAATCCAATGCGCACATTAAGCTAGCTCAAGTTTCTATATTGAGACAAAATTTGAGACAGAAATAGATACGACCAAGCCTACATGTAATCCAATCTATCCCGAACCGTACGATGCCATGCATTATGCTTCATTTGTAAGCATTTTATCAATGAGCACCAATGATCAGTTAAGAATGATCACTTTAACTGGCCGATCAACTTGACATGTCCCCACTAAATCATCTGTAACTTTTGATTTACAGCTCAGGATGACATGAATCCAATGCCCACGTTAAGCTAGCTCAATTTTCTATATATTGTCACAAAATTTGAGAGCAAAATAGATACGACAAAACATCCATGTTATCCAATCTATCCCGCACTTCATAATGCCATGCATTATGCTTCATTTCTAAGCCTATACTCATTGAGCACCAATGATCAGTTAAGAATGATCACTTTAACTGGCCGATCAACTTGACATCTCCGCACTAAATCATCCGAATTTTTGATTTAGAGGTCAAACAGGCTCGAATCCAATACCCACATTAAAGTAGCTCAATTTTCTATATTGTGAAAAAAATTGAGATAGAAATAGATACGACAAAGCGTCCAAGTAATCCAATCTATCGTGAACTCGGTGATGTCATGCATAATGCATCATTTATAAGCCTATACTCAATGAGCACCAATGATCAGTTTAGAATGATCATTTTATCTGGCGGATCAATTTGACATTGCCACACTAAACCGTTCGTAAATTTTGATTTAGAGCTCAGAATGACACGAATCCTATGCCCACGTTAAGCTACCTCAAGTTTCAATATTGTGACAAAATTTGAGATAGAAATAAATAAGACAAAGTGTCCATGTAATCAAATCTATCCCAAACTTTGTGATGCAATGCATTATGCTTCATTTATATGCCTTTCCTCAATGAGCACCAATGATCAGATAAGAATGATCACTTTAACTGGCCGGTCAACTTGACTTGTCCCCAATAAATCGCCCATAACTTTTGAGTTATAGCTCAGAATAATACGAATTTAATGTACACGTTATGCCAGCTCAAGTTTCTCTATTGTGACAAAATTTGAGATAGAAATAGATACGACCAAGCGTCCATGTAATCCAATCTATCCCAAACTGCGCGATGCCATGCATTATGCTTCATTTATAAGCCTTTATTCAATGAGCACCAATGATCAGTTAAGAATGATCACTTTAACTGGCCGGTCAACTTGACATGTCTGCACTAAATTGTTCGTAACTTATGAGTTTGAGCTTAGAATGATACGAATCTCGTGCCCACGTTAAGCTAGCTCAATTTTCTGTATTGTGACAAAAGTTTAGGCAGAAATAGATATGAAAAAGTGTCCAAGTAATCCATTCTATCCCGAGCTACGTGATGTCATGCATTATGCATCATTTATAGCCCTTACTCAATGAGCACCAATGATCAGTTTAGAATGATCACTTTAACTGGCCGATCAACTTGACATGTCCGCACTAAATCGTTTCAAGTTTTGATTTAGATGTCAGACTGGCACGAATCCAATGCCCACATTAAACTAGCTCAATGTTCTATATTGTGACAAAATTTGAGACCAAAATAGATACGACAAAGCGTCCATGTAATCCAATCTATCCCGAACTTCAAGATGCCATGCATTATGCTTCATTTATAAGCCTTTACTCAATGAGCAGAAATGATCAATTAAGAATGATCAATTTAACTGGCCGATCAACTTGACATGTCTGCACTAAATCGTTCGTAACTTATGAGTTAGAGCTTAGAATGATACGAATCATGTGCCCACGTTAAGCTATCTCAATTTTCTATATTGTGATAAAATTTGAAGCAGAAATAGATACACTAAAGTGTCCAAGTAATCCAATCTATTCCGAACTGCGTGATGTCATATATTATGCATCATTTATAACCATTTACTCAATGAGCACCAATGATCAGTTTAGAATGATCACTTTAACTGGACGATATACTTGACATGTCTGCACTAAATCGTCTTTAACATTTGATTGAGAGCTCAGAATGACACGAATTTAGTGCAAACGTTAAGCTAGTTCAATTTTCTATATTGTCACAAAATTTGAGACCAAAATAGATACGACAAAGCATCCATGCAATCGAATCTATCCCAGACTTGATGATGCCATGCATTATGCTTCATTTATAAGCCTTTACTCAATAAGCACGAATGATCAGTTAGGAATGATCACTTTAACTGGCCGATCAACTTGTTATGTCCACACTAAATTGTCCAAACTTTTGATTTAGAGGTCAGACTGCCACGAATCCAATGCCCACGTTAAACTAGCTCAATGTTCTATATTGTGACAAAATTGAGACAAAAATAGATACGACAAAGCGTCCAAGTAATCCAATCTATCCTGAACTGCGTGATGTCATCCATTGTACACCATTTATAAGCCTTTACTCATTGAGCACCAATGATGACCAGTTTAGAATGATCACATTAACTGGCCAATAAACCTGACATTTCCACACTAAATCGTCTGTAACTTTTGATTTAAAGCTTAGAATGACACGAATCTAGAGTCCACGTTAAGCTACCTCAATTTTCTATATTGTGACCAGATTTGAGGGTGAAATAGATGTAAAACGCGTTCAAGTAATCCACTCTAGCCAAAACTGCATGATGTCATCCATTATGCTTCATTTATAAGCCTTTACACAATCAGAACCAATGATCAGTTTAGAATGATGAATTTAACTGGCCGATCAACTTGACATGTCGGTCCTAAATCATCGATAACTTATGACTTAGAGCTTAGAATGAAACGAATCTAATGCCCACGTTAAGCTAGCTCAATTTTCTATATTGTAATAAAATTTGAGACATAAATAGATACTACAAAGTGTGCATGTAATCCAATCTAACCCGAACTACGTGATGTCATGCATTATGCATCATTTATAAGCATTTACTCAATAAGCACCAATGATCCGTTTAGAATGATCACTTTAACTGGCCGACCAACTTGACATGTCTGTACTAAATCGTCCGGAAGTTTTGATTTACAGCTTAGAATGACACGAATCTAATGCCCACGTTAGGGTAGCTCAATTTTCTATATTGTCTCAAAATTTGAGACCAAAATACATACGACAAAACGTCCATGTAATCCAATCTATCCCGCACTTCAAGATGCTATGCATTATGCTTCATTTATAAGCTTTTAATCAATGAGCACCAATTATCAGCTACAAATGATTATTTTAACTTGCTGATCAACTTGACATGTCCGCACTAAATTATCTGTAACTTATGATTTCGAGCTGTGAATGACACGAATCCAATGTCCACGTTTACCTAGGTCAATTTTCTATATTGTGGCATTACTAGATATAACAAAGCGTCCAAGTAATTCAATCTATCCCTAACTGTGTAATGCCCTGCATTATCTTTCATTTATAAGCCCTTACTCAATAAGCATCAATAATTAGTTAAAAATGATCATTTTAACTTGATGATCAAATTGACATGTCCGCACCAAATCGTCTTTAACCATTGATTTAGAGCTAAGAATGACACGAATCCAATGGCCATGTTAAGCTAATTCAATTTTCTATATTCTGAAAAAAATTAAAACAAAAATAGGTACGAAAAAGCATCCATGTAATTCAATCTATCCCGAATTGCATGATGGCATTCATTATGCTACATTTATAAGCTTTTAATTAATGAGCTAGAATTATCAGTTTAGAATAATCATATTAACTGGCCAATGAAATTGACATGTCCGCACTAAATCGTATGTAACTTTTGATTTAGACCTTGGAATGGCACGAATCCAATGCCAATGTTAAGCTAGCTCAATTTTCTATATCTTGCCAAAATTAGAGATAGAAGTACTGGCGACAGAGCGTTCAAGTAATCAAGTCTATCCGGAACTTCGTAATGCCATGCTTTATGCTTCATTTATAAGCATTTACTTTATCAGCACCAATGATCAGCTTAGGATGATCACTTTAACTGGCCTAGCAACTTCACATGTCCCCACTAATTCGCTTGTAACTTATGATTTATAGCTAAGAATGACACGAATCCAATGCCCACGTTAAGCTACCTCAATTTTCTATATTTTGACAAAATTATAGACTGAAATAGAGACGACAAAGTGTCTAAATAATCCAATCTATTCCAAAGTGCGTGATGCCATGCATTATGCTTCACTTATAAGCTTTTGAGCAATGAGCACCAATGATCAGTTAAGAAAGATCATTTTAATTGGCCGATCAACTTGACAAGTCCGCACTAAATCATCCGTAACTTATGATTTAGAGCTCATACTGACAGGAATCCAATTGCCCACGTTAAGCTAGCTCAATTTTCTATATTGTGACAAAAGTTTCGACAGAAATAAATACGACAAAGCATCCAAGTAATCCATTCTATCCCGTACTGCGTGATGCCATGCATTATGCTTCATTAATAAGCATTTACTCTATGGGCACCAATAATCAGTTGAGGTTGATCATTTTAACATGCCGATCAACTTGACATGTCCGCACTAATTCGTTAGTAACTTTTGATTTAGAGCTCAGAACGACACGAATCCAATTCCCACATTAAGCTGGGTAAATTTTTTATATTGTGAAAAAATTTGAGACATAAATAGATACGAAAAAGAGTCCAAGTAATCCAATCTAACCAAAAATGCGTGATACCATGATTATGATTAACTTATTAGCCCTTACTCAATGAGCACTAATGATCATTTTAGAATAGTCATATTAACTGGCCTATAAACATGACATGTCCGCACTAAATTGTATGTAACTTTTGATTTAGACGTCGGAATGACATGAATCCAATGCACACGTTAAGCTAGCTCAATTTTCTATATTTTGATAAAATTTGAGATAGAAATATAGACGACATAGCATCCAAGTAATCCAATCTATCCAAAATTTCGTGATACCATGCTTTATTCTTCTTTTATAAGTGTTTACTTAATCTGTAGCAATGATTAGTTTAGAATCATCACTTTAACTGGACGATCAACTTGACATGTCCGCACTAAATCGCCCGTAACTTATGATTCAGAGCTCAGATTGACACGAATCTAATACCGATATTAAGCTAGCTCAATTTTCTATATTTTCAAAAAGTTATAGACAAAAATTGACACGACAAGTCGTCCAGGTAATCCAATCTATTCCAAACTGTGTGATGCTATGCATTATGCTTCATTTATATGCTTTTAATCAATGAGCACCAATTATCAGCTACGAATGATTATTTTAACTTGCTGATCAACTTGACATGTCCGCACTAAATTATCTGTAACTTATGATTTCGAGCTGTGAATGACACGAATCCAATGTCCACGGTTACCTAGTTCAATTTTCTATATTGTGGCATAACAAGATATAACAAAGCGTCCAAGTAATTCAATCTATCCCTAACTGTGTAATGCCCTGCATTATCTTTCATTTATAAGCCCTTACTCAATAAGCATCAATAATTAGTTAAGAATGATCATTTTAACTTGATGATCAAATTGACATGTCCGCACCAAATCGTCTTTAACCATTGATTTAGAGCTAAGAATGACACGAATCCAATGGTCATGTTAAGCTAGCTCAATTTTCTATATTTTGAAAAACATTAAAACGAAAATAGGTACGAAAAAGCATCCATGTAATCCAATCTATCCCGAACTGCATGATGGCATTCATTATGCTACATTTATAAGCTTTTAATTAATGAGCTAGAATTATAAGTTTAGAATAATCATATTAACTGGCCAATGAACTTGACATGTCCGCACTAAATCGTATGTAACTTTTGATTTAGACCTTGGAATGGCACGAATCCAATGCCAATGTTAAGCTAGCTCAATTTTCTATATCTTGCCAAAATTTGAGATAGAAGTAGAGGCGACAGAGCGTTCAAGTAATCAAGTCTATCTGGAACTTCGTAATGCCATGCTTTATGCTTCATTTATAAGCATTTACTTTATCAGCACCAATGATCATCTTAGGATGATCACTTTAACTGGCCTAGCAACTTCACATGTCCCCACTAATTCGCTTGTAACTTATGATTTAGAGCTAAGAATGACATGAATCCAATGCCCACGTTAAGCTACCTCAATTTTCTATACTATGACTAAATTATAGACTGAAATAGAGACGACAAAGTGTCTAAATAATCCAATCTATTCCAAAGTGCGTGATGCCATGCATTATGCTTCACTTATAAGCTTTTGAGCAATGAGCACCAATGATCAGTTAAGAAAGATCATTTTAATTGGCTGATCAACTTGACATGTCCGCACTAAATCATCCGTAACTTATGATTTAGAGCTCATACTGACAGGAATCCAATTGCCCACGTTAAGCTAGCTCAATTTTCTATATTGTGACAAAATTTTTGACAGAAATAAATACGACAAAGCATCCCAGTAATCCATTCTATCCCGTACTGCGTGATGCCATGCATTATGCTCCATTAATAAGCATTTACTCTATGGGCACCAATAATCAGTTGAGGTTGATCATTTTAACATGCCGATCAACTTGACATGTCCCGCTAATTCGTTTGTAACTTTTGATTTAGAGCTCAGAATGACACGAATCCAATTCCCACATTAAGCTGGCTCAGTTTTTCAAATTGTGAAAAAATTTGAGACATAAATAGATATGAAAGAGAGTCCAAGTAATCCAATCTAACCAAAAATGTGTGATACCATGATTATGATTAACTTATTAGCCCTTACTCAATGAGCACTAATGATCACTTTAGAATAGTCATATTAACTGGCCTATCAACATGACATGTCCGCACTAAATTGTATGTAACTTTTGATTTAGACCTCGGAATGACATGAATCCAATGCACACGTTAAGATAGCTCAATTTTCTTTATTTTGATAAAATTTGAGATAGAAATATAGCCGACATAGCATCCAAGTAATCCAATCTATCCAAAATTTCGTGATACCATGCTTTATTCTTCCTTTATAAGTGTTTACTTAATCTGTACCAATGATCAGTTTAGAATCATCACTTTAACTGGCCGATCAACTTGACATGTCCGCACTAAATCGTCTGTAACTTATGATTTAGAGATCAGAACGACATGAATCCAATGGCAATTTTAAGCTAGCTCAAATTTCTATACTTTGAAAAATGTTATAGGAGAAATTAGAGACGACAAACCTTCCAACTAATCCAATCTATCTCAAACTGCGGGATGCCGTACATTATGATTTATTTATAAGGTTTTAATCAATGAGTACCAATTATCAATTAAAAAGATCATTTTAACTTTTCGATAAACTTGACATTTCCACACTAAATGGTGCATAACTTTAGATTTAGAGCTGAGAAAGATATGAATCCAATGCCCACGTTAAGCTAGCTCAATTTTTTATATTGTGACAAAAAGTGAGAATGAAATTGATATGACAAAGTATCCAAGTAATCCAATCTATCTCGAAATGCATGATGCCATGCATTATGTTTCATTTATAAGCCTTTACTCAATGAGCACCAATGATCAGTTCAGAATAATCATTTTAACTATCCGATCAACTTGATATGTATTCACTAAATCGTTCATAAATTTTGATTTAGAGCTCAGAACGACACGAATCCAATGCCCATGTTAAGCTAACCCAATTTTCTATATTCTGAAAAAATTTAAAACAAAAATAGGTACAAAAAAGCGTCCAAGTAATCCAGTCTATCCCAAACTGCACGATGGCATTCATTATGCTACATTTATAAGCCTTTAATTAATGAGCTAGAATGATATGTTTAGAATAATCCTATTAACTGGCCTATCAACTTGACATGTCCGCAATAAATCGTGTGTAACTTTTGATTTAGACCTTGGAATGGCACGAATCCAATGCCAATGTTAAGCTAGCTCAACTTTCTATATCTTGCCAAAATTAGAGATAGAAGTAGAGGCGACAGAGCGTTCAAGTAATCAAGTCTATCCGGAACTTCGTAATGCCATGCTTTATGCTTCATTTATAAGCATTTACTTTATCAGCACCAATGATCAGCTTAGAATGATCACTTTAACTGGCCTAGCAACTTCACATGTCCCCACTAATTCGCTTGTAACTTATGATTTAGAGCTAAGAATGACACGAATCCAATGCCCACGTTAAGCTACCTCAATTTTCTATATTTTGACAAAATTATAGACTGCAATAGAGACGACAAAGTGTCTAAATAATCCAATCTATTCCAAAGTGCGTGATGCCATGCATTATGCTTCACTTATAAGCTTTTGAGCAATGAGCACCAATGATCAGTTAAGAAAGATCATTTTAATTGGCCGATCAACTTGACAAGTCCGCACTAAATCATCCGTAACTTATGATTTAGAGCTCATACTGACACGAATCCAATTGCCCACGTTAAACTAGCTCAATTTTCTATATTGTGACAAAATTTTTGACAGAAATAAATACGACAAAGCATCCCAGTAATCCATTCTATCCCGTACTGCGTGATGCCATGCATTATGCTCCATTAATAAGCATTTACTCTATGGGCACCAATAATCAGTTGAGGTTGATCATTTTAACATGCCGATCAACTTGACATGTCCCGCTAATTCGTTCGTAACTTTTGATTTAGAGCTCAGAATGACACGAATCCAATTCCCACATTAAGCTGGCTCAGTTTTTCAAATTGTGAAAAAATTTGAGACATAAATAGATATGAAAGAGAGTCCAAGTAATCCAATCTAACCAAAAATGTGTGATACCATGATTATGATTAACTTATTAGCCCTTACTCAATGAGCACTAATGATCACTTTAGAATAGTCATATTAACTGGCCTATAAACATGACATGTCCGCACTAAATTGTATGTAACTTTTGATTTAGACCTCGGAATGACATGAATCCAATGCACACGTTAAGCTAGCTCAATTTTCTATATTTTGATAAAATTTGAGATAGAAATATAGACGACATAGCATCCAAGTAATCCAATCTATCCAAAATTTCGTGATACCATGCTTTATTCTTCTTTTATAAGTGTTTACTTAATCTGTACCAATGATCAGTTTAGAATCATCACTTTAACTGGCCGATCAACTTGACATGTCCGCACTAAATTGCCCGTAACTTATGATTCAGAGCTCAGATTGACATGAATCTAATACCGATATTAAGCTAGCTCAATTTTCTATATTTTGAAAAAGTTATAGACAAAAATTGACACGACAAGTCGTCCAGGTAATCCAATCTATTCCAAACTGTGTGATGCTATGCATTATGCTTCATTTATATGCTATTAATCAATGAGCACCAATTATCAGCTACGAATGATTATTTTAACTTGCTGATCCACTTGACATGTCCGCACTAAATTATCTGTAACTTATGATTTCGAGCTGTGAATGACACGAATCCAATGTCCACGTTTACCTAGTTCAATTTTCTATATTGTGGCATAACAAGATATAACAAAGCGTCCAAGTAATTCAATCTATCCCTAACTGTGTAATGCCCTGCATTATCTTTCATTTATAAGCCCTTACTCAATAAGCATCAATAATTAGTTAAGAATGATCATTTTAACTTGATGATCAAATTGACATGTCCGCACCAAATCGTCTTTAACCATTGATTTAGAGCTAAGAATGACACAAATCCAATGGCCATGTTATGCTAACTCAATTTTCTATATTCTGAAAAAAATTAAAACGAAAATAGGTACGAAAAAGCATCCATGTAATCCAATCTATCCCGAACTGCATGATGGCATTCATTATGCTACATTTATAAGCTTTTAATTAATGAGCTAGAATTATAAGTTTAGAATAATCATATTACCTGGCCAATGAACTTGACATGTCCGCACTAAATCGTATGTAACTTTTGATTTAGACCTTGGAATGGCACGAATCCAATGCCAATGTTAAGCTAGCTCAATTTTCTATATCTTGCCAAATTTTGAGATAGAAGTAGAGGCGACAGAGTGTTCAAGTAATCAAGTCTATCCGGAACTTCGTAATGCCATGCTTTATGCTTCATTTATAAGCATTTACTTTATCAGCACCAATGATCAGCTTAGGATGATCACTTTAACTGGCCTAGCAACTTCACATGTCCCCACTAATTCGCTTGTAACTTATGATTTAGAGCTAAGAATGACACGAATCCAATGCCCACGTTAAGCTACCTCAATTTTCTATATTTTGACAAAATTATAGATTGAAATAGAGACGACAAAGTGTCTAAATAATCCAATCTATTCCAAAGTGTGTGATGCCATGCATTATGCTTCACTTATAAGCTTTTGAGCAATGAGCACCAATGATCAGTTAAGAAAGATCATTTTAATTGGCCGATCAACTTGACATGTCCGCACTAAATCATCCGTAACTTATGATTTAGAGCTCATACTGACACGAATCCAATTGCCCACGTTAAGCTAGCTCAATTTTCTATATTGTGACAAAAGTTTTGACAGAAATAAATACGACAAAGCATCCCAGTAATCCATTCTATCCCGTACTGCGTGATGCCATGCATTATGCTTCATTAATAAGAATTTACTCTATGGGCACCAATAATCAGTTGAGGTTGATCATTTTAACATGCCGATCAACTTGACATGTCCCGCTAATTCGTTCGTAACTTTTGATTTAGAGCTCAGAATGACACGAATCCAATTCCCACATCAAGCTGGCTCAATTTTTTATATTGTGAAAAAATTTGAGACATAAATAGATACGAAAAAGAGTCCAAGTAATCCAATCTAACCAAAAATGCGTGATACCATGATTATGATTAACTTATTAGCCCTTACTCAATGAGCACTAATGATCACTTTAGAATAGTCATATTAACTGGCCTATCAACATGACATGTCCGCACTAAATTGTATGTAACTTTTGATTTAGACCTCGCAATGACATGAATCCAATGCACACGTTAAGCTAGCTCAATTTTCTATATTTTGATAAAATTTGAGATAGAAATATAGACGACATAGCATCCAAGTAATCCAATCTATCCAAAATTTCGTGATACCATGCTTTATTCTTCTTTTATAAGTGTTTACTTAATCTGTACCAATGATCAGTTTAGAATCATCACTTTAACTGGCCGATCAACTTGACATGTACGCACTAAATCGTCTGTAACTTATGATTTAGAGCTCAGAACGACATGAATCCAATGCCAATTTTAAGCTAGCTCAAATTTCTATACTTTGAAAAATTTATTGACTAAATTAGAGACGACAAACCTTCCAACTAATCCAATCTATCTCAAACTGCTGGATGCCGTACATTATGATTTATTTATAAGCTTTTAATCAATGAGTACCAATTATCAATTAAAAAGATCATTTTAACTTTCCGATAAACTTGACATTTCCACACTAAATGGTGCATAACTTTAGATTTAGAGCTGAGAAAGATATGAATCCAATGCCCACGTTAAGCTAGCTCAATTTTTTATATTGTGACAAAAAGTGAGAATGAAATTGATATGACAAAGTATCCAAGTAATCCAATCTATCTCGAAATGCATGATGCCATGCATTATGTTTCATTTATAAGCCTTTACTCAATGAGCACCAATGATCAGTTCAGAATAATCATTTTAACTATCCGATCAACTTGATATGTATTCACTAAATCGTTCGTAAATTTTGATTTAGAGCTCAGAACGACACGAATCCAATGCCCATGTTAAGCTAACCCAATTTTCTATATTATGAAAAAATTTAAAATAAAAATAGGTACGAAAAAGGCGTCCAAATAATCCAATCTATCCCAAACTGCGTGATGGCATTCATTATGCTACATTTATAAGCCTTTAATTAATGAGCTAGAATGATCAGTTTAGAATAATCCTATTAACTGGCCTATCAACTTGACATGTCCGCAATAAATCGTATGTAACTTTTGATTTAGACCTTGGAATGGCACGAATTCAATCCCAATGTTAAGCTAGCTCAATTTTCTATATCTTGCCAAAATTTGAGATAGAAGTAGAGGCGACAGAGCGTTCAAGTAATCAAGTCTATCCGGAACTTCGTAATGCCATGCTTGATGCTTCATTTATAAGCATTTACTTTATCAGCACCAATGATCAGCTTAGAATGATCACTTTAACTGGCCTAGCAACTTCACATGTCCCCACTAATTCGCTTGTAACTTATGATTTAGAGCTAAGAAAGACATGAATCCAATGCCCACGTTAAGCTACCTCAATTTTCTATATTTTGACAAAATTATAGCCTGAAATAGAGACGACAAAGTGTCTAAATAATCCAACCTATTCCAAAGTGCGTGATGCCATGCATCATGCTTCACTTATATGCTTTTGAGCAATGAGCACCAATGATCAGTTAAGAAAGATCATTTTAATTGGCCGATCAACTTGACATGTCCGCACTAAATCATCCGTAACTTATGATTTAGAGCTCATACCGACACGAATCCAATTGCCCACGTTAAGCTAGCTCAATTTTCTATATTGTGACGAAAGTTTCGACAGAAATAAATACGACAAAGCATCCAAGTAATCCATTCTATCCCGTACTGTGTGATGCCATGCATTATGCTTCATTAATAAGCATTTACTCTACGGGCACCAATAATCAGTTGAGGTTGATCATTTTAACATGCCGATTAACTTGACATGTCCGCACTAATTCGTTCGTAACTTTTGGTTTAGAGCTCAGAATGACACGAATCCAATTCCCACATTAAGCTGGCTCAATTTTTTATATTGTGAAAAAATTTGAGACATAAATAGATACGAAAAAGAGTCCAAGTAATCCAATCTAACCAAAAATGTGTGATACCATGATTATGATTAACTTATTAGCCCTTACTCAATGAGCACTAATGATCACTTTAGAATAGTCATATTAACTGGCCTATAAACATGACATGTCCGCACTAAATTGTATGTAACTTTTGATATAGACCTCGGAATGACATGAATCCAATGCACACGTTAAGCTAGCTCAATTTTCTATATTTTGATAAAATTTGAGATAGAAATATAGACGGCATAGCATCCAAGTAATCCAATCTATCCAAAATTTCGTGATACCATGCTTTATTCTTCTTTTATAAGTGTTTACTTAATCTGTAACAATGATCAGTTTAGAATCATCACTTTAACTGGCCGATCAACTTGACACGTCCGCACTAAATCGCCCGTAACTTATGATTCAGAGCTCAGATTGACAGGAATCTAATACCGATGTTAAGCTAGCTCAATTTTCTATATTTTGAAAAAGTTATAGACAAAAATTGACACGACAAGTCATCCAAGTAATCCAATCTATTCCAAACTGTGTGATGCTATGCATTATGCTTCATTTATAAGCTTTTAATCAATGAGCACCAATTATCAGCTACGAATGATTATTTTTACTTGCTGATCAACTTGACATGTCCGCACTAAATTATCTGTAACTTATGATTTCGAGCTGTGAATGACACGAATCCAATGTCCACGTTTACCTAGTTCAATTTTCTATATTGTGACATAACTAGATATAACAAAGCGTCCAAGTAATTCAATCTATCCCTAACTGTGTAATGCCCTGCATTATCTTTCATTTATAAGCCCTTACTCAATAAGCATCAATAATTAGTTAAGAATGATCATTTTAACTTGATGATCAAATTGACATGTCCACACCAAATCGTCTGTAACCATTGATTTAGAGCTAAGAATGACACGAATCCAATGGCCATGTTAAGCTAACTCAATTTTCTATATTCTGAAAAAAATCAAAACGAAAATAGGTACAAAAAAGCATCCATGTAATCCAATCAATCCCGAACTGCATGATGGCATTCATTATGCTACATTTATAAGCTTTTAATTAATGAGCTAGAATTATCAGTTTAGAATAATCATATTAACTGGCCTATTAACTTGACATGTCCGCACTAAATCGTATGTAACTTTTGATTTAGACCTTGGAATCGTACGAATCCAATGCCCATGTTAGACTAGCTCAATTTTCTATATTTTGACAAAATTTGAGAGAGAAGTAGAGACGATAGAGCGTCCAAGTAATCCAATCTACCCGGAACTTTGTAATGCCATGCTTTATGCTTCATTTATAAACATTTACTTTATCAGCACCAATGATCAGTCTAGAATGATCACTTTAACTGGCCTAGCAACTTTACATCTCCGCACTAATTTGTCCTTAACTTATGATTTAGTGCTAAGAATTAAACGAATCAAATGCCCACGTTAAACTACCTCAATTTTCTATATTCTGACAAAATTATAGACAGAAATAGAGATGACAAAGTTTCTAAATAATCCGATCTATTCAAATGTGTGTGATGACATGCATTATGCTTCACTTATAAGCTTTTTAAGCAATGAGCACCAATGATTAGTTAAGAAAGATCATTTTTATTGGCCGATCAACTTGACATGTCTGCACTAAATCGTCCGTAACTTTTGATTTAGAGCTCAGAATGACACGAATCCAATGCCCACGTTAAAGCTAGCCAAATTCTATATTGTGACAAAATTTGAGACAACAATAGATACGACAAAGTGTCCATGTAATCCAATCTATACCGAACAGCGTGATGCCATGCATTATGACTCATTTATATGCCTTTACTCAGTGAGCACCAGTGATCAATTTAGAATGATCACTTTAATTTACCGATCAACTTGACATGTCTGCACTAAATCGTCTGTAACTTTTGATTTAGAGCTCAGAATGACACGAAACCAATGCCCACATTAAGCTACCTCAATTTTTTATAATGTGAGAAACTTTGAGAAAGAAATAGATACAAATAGGCATTCAAATAATCCAATCCAGCAAAAACTGTGTGATGCCATGCACTACATTCCATTTATAAGAAATGATTAGTTTAGAATATTACACTATAACTGGCGGATCAACTTGGCATGTCCACCTTAAATCGTCCGTAACGTTTGGTTTAGAGCTCAGAATGAAATGAATCCAATGCCCACGTTAAACTAGCTGAATTTTCTATTTTGTGAAAAAATCTTAGACAGAAATGGATACGACAAAGCGTTCAAGTAATCCAATCTATCCCGAACTGCATGATGTCATGCATTATGCTTCATTTATTAGCCTTTACTCTATAAGCACCAATGATTAGTTTAGAATGATCACTTTAATTGGCCGATCAATTTGACATGTCTGCAATAGATCGTCCGTAACTTTTTATTCGGAGATCAAAATGACACGAATCCAATGCCGACGTTAAGCTAGCTCAATTTTTTTTATTTTGAAAAATTTGAGACAAAACTAGATATGACAAAGCGTCCAAGTAATCAACTCTATCCAAAAATTTGTGATGTCATGTTTTATGCTTCATCTATAGGCATTTACGTAATGAGTATCAGTGATCGGTTTAGAATTATCACTTTAACGAGGCGATCAACTTGACTTATCCGCACTAAAATGTCTGTGACTTTTGATTTATAGCTCAGAATAACACGAATCCAATGCCCACGTTAAGGTACCTCAATTTTCTATATTGTGACAAAAATTGAGACATAGATAGATACGAAAAAGCGTTCGTAATCCAATTTAGCCAAAACTGCATGATGCCATGCATTATGCTTCATTTATAAGCCTTTTCTCAAGGAGCACGAGTGATTAGTTTAGAGTGATCACTTTAACTGCCCGTAACATATTAAATTGTCCGTAACATATGTTTTAGAGCTAAAACTGACTCGAATTCAATGCCCACGTTAAGCTAGCTCAATTTTCTATATTGTGACAAAATTTGAGACAGAAATAGATACAAAAAAACGTTCAAGTAATCGAATCAATCCTGAACTGCGGGATGTCATGCATTATGCTTCATTTATAAGCTTTTACTCAATCAGCACTAATGATTAGTTTAGAATGATAACTTTAAGTCGCCAATCAACTTGACATGTCCACACTAAATCATCCATAAATTTTGATTTAGAGCTCAAAATGACACAAATCCAATGCCCACGTTAAGCTAACTTAATTTTCTATATTGTGAAAAAATTTGAGACATAAATATATACAAAAAGGCGTTCAATTAATCTAATCCAGCCAAAAGTACATGATGCCATGCATTATGCTTCATTTATAAGCCTTTACTCAATGAGCACCAATGATCCGTTTAGAAGGATCACTTTAACTGGCCGATCAACTTGACATGTCCGCACTAAATCGTACCTAAATTTTGATTTAGAGCTCAGAATGACATGAATCGAATGCCCACGTTACGGTAACTCAATTTTCTATACTATGACAAAATTGGAGACATAAATCGATACGAAAAAGCGTTCAAGTAATCGAATCTATCTTGAACTGCATGATGTCATGCATTATGCTTCATTTATAAGCCTTTACCCCAATGAGCACAAATGATCTATTTAGAATGATCACTTTAATTGGCCAATCATTTTGACATGTTTGCAATAAATCATCCGTAACTTATGATTGAGAGCTCATAATGACATGAATCCAATGCCCACTTTAAGCTAGCTCAATATCTATATTGTGACAAATTTGAGATAGAAATAGATACGACAAAGCGTCCATGTAACCCATTCTATCCCAAAATGTGTGATGCCATTCATTATGCTTCATTTATAAGTCTTTAGTCAATGAGCACCAATGATGAGTTTAGAATTATCACTTTAACTGGCCGATCAATTTTACATGTTTGCACTAAATCGTCCTTAACTTATGATTTAGAGCTCAGAATGACACAAATCCAATGCCCACGTTAAGCTAGCTTTATATTCTATATTGTGACAAAATTTGAGACAGAAATAGATACGACAAAGTGTCCAATTAACCCAATCTTTCACGAACTTCATGATGTCATGCATTATGCTTCATTTATAAGCCTTCACTCAATCAGCACCAATGATCAGTTTAGAATGATCATTTTAACATGCCGATCAATTTTACATGTCCGCATTAAATCGTCCGTAACTTATGATTTAGAGCTCAGAATGACACGAATCCAATGCCCACGTTAAGCTAGCTCGATTTCTATATTGTGATAAAATTTGAGATAGAAATAAATACGGAAAAGCATCCATGTAATCCAATCTATCCCGAACTGGGTGATGCCATGACATATGCTTCATTTATATGCCTTTACTCAATGAGCACCAATAATAACTTTAGAATGATCGCTTTAACTGGCCGATAAACTTCAAATGTCTGCACTAAATCGTTGTAACTATTGATTTAGAGCTCAGAATAACACGAATCCAATGCCCACAATATGGTAGCTCATTTTTTATATTGTGAAAAAATTGAGATAGAACTAGATACGACAAAGCGTCCAAGTAATCCACTCTATCCCAGACTCTATGATGCCTTGCTCTATGCTTTATTGATAAGGGTTTACTTTATGAGTACCAATGATCAGTTTAAAATGATCACTTTAACTAGGAGATCAACTTGACATGTTTACACTAAATCATCCGTAACTTTTGATTTAGAGATCAGAATAAAACGAATCAAATGCCCATGTTAATCTAGCTCAATTTTCTATATTTTGACAAATTTTGAGACAGAAATAGATACGACAAAGCGTCCAAGCAAACCAATCTATTCTGAATTGCGAGATGTCATGCATTATGCTTCATTTATAAGCCTTTACTCAATGAGCACCAATGATAAGTTTAGAATGATCACATTAACTGGCTGAACAACTTGACATGTCTGCACTATACCAACCCTAACTTTTGATTTAGAGCTCAGAATGACACTAATCCAATGTCCACGTTAAGGAAGCTCAACTTTCTATATTCTGACAAAATCTGAGACCCAAATAGATACGACAAGGCGTCCATGAAATCCAATCTATCCCGAACAGCGTGATGCCATGCATTATACTTCATTTATATCCCTTTGTCCAATGAGCACCAATGATTAGTTTTGAATTATTACTTAACATGGCCGATCAATTTAACATGTCCGCACTAAATCGTCCATAACTTTTGATTTAGAGCTCAGAATGACAAGAATCCAATTCCCACGTTAACCTAGCTCGATTTCTATATTGTGACAAAATTTGAGACAGAAATAGATACGAAAATGTATCCATGTAATCCAATCTATCCCAAACTGCGTGATGCCATGAAATATGCTTCATTTATATGCTTTACTCAATGAGCACCAATGATCACTTTAGAATGATTGCTTTAACTGGCTGATAAACTTCAAATGTCCGCAATAAGTCATTGTAACTATTGATTTATAGCTCAGAATAACACGAATCGAATGCCAACAATAAGGTAGCTCATTTTTTATATTGTGAAAAAATTTGAGATAGAACTAGATACGACAAAGCGTCCAAGTAATCCACTCTATCCCAAACTTTGTGATGACATGCTTTATGCTTCATTTATAAGGGTTTACTTAATGAGTACCAATGATCAGCTTAGATTGATCACTGTAACTAGGAGATCGACTTGACATGTGTACAATAAATCGTCCATAACTTTTGATTTAGAGCTCAAAATAACACGAATCCAATGCCCATGTTAATATACCTCAATTTTCTATATTTTTGAACAAATTTGAGACAGAAATTGATACAACAAAGCGTCCAATTAAACCAATCAATCCCGAACTGCGAGATGTCATGCATTATGCTTCATTTATAAGCCTTTACTCAATGAGCACCAATGATCACTTTAGAATGATCACTTTAACTGGCTGATCAACATGACATGTATGCACTAAACAGTCCGTAACTTTTGATTTAGAGCTCAGAATGACACGAATCCAGTGCCCACGTTAAGAAAGCTCAATTTTCTATGTTGTGACAAAATTTGAGACAGAAATAGATACGGCAAAGCGTCCATGTAATCCAATCTATCCCGAACTGCGTGATGGCATGTATTATGCTTCATTTATACGCCTTTACTCAATGAGCACCAATGATCAGTTTGGAATTATCACTTAACCTGCTCGTTCAACTCAACATGTCCAGACCAAATCGTCCAGAACTTTTGATTTATAGCTCATAATGACACGAATCCAATGCCCACGTTAAGGTAGCTCAAATTTCTATATTTTGACAAAGTTTGAGACATAAATAGATACGACAAAGCGTCCATGTAATCCAATCTATTCCGAACTGCATGATGCCATGCATTATGCTTCATTTATAAGTCTTTACTCAAAGAGAACCAATGATCAGTTTAGAATGATCAATGTAACTGGCAGATCTTGACATATCCGCACAAAATCGGATGTCACTTTGATTTAGAGCTCAGAATGACACGAATGCAATGCCCACACTAAGCCAGCTTAATTTTTTTTTAATTGTAAAAGAATTCGAGACATAACTAGATACCACAAAGCCTCCAAGTGATTCACGCTATCTAAAACTGCGTGATGCCATGCTTTATGCTTCATTTATAAGCATTTACTTAATGAGCACCAATGATAAGTTTAGAATGGTCACTTTAACTAGGAGATCAACTTGACATGTCCGCACAAAAACGTATGTAACTTTTGATTTAGAGTTCAGAATAACACGAATCCAATGCCCATGTTACGGTAGCTCAATTTTCTATATTGTGACAAATTTGAGACAAAAAGATAAGAAAAAGCGTTCAAGTAATCCAATCTAGCCAAAACTGTGTGATGCCATGCATATGCTTCATTTATAAGCCTTTACTCAATGAGCACCAATGATCAGTTGAGAATGATCACTTTAACTGGCCGATCAACTTGACATGTCCGCACTAAATCGTCCCTAACTTTTGAATTAGAGCTCAGAATGACACGAATCCAATGCCCACCTTAAGCTAGCTCAATTTTCTATTTTGTGAAAAAGTTTGAGAGAGAAATAGATACAAAAAAGCGTTCAAGTAAACTAATCTAGCCAAAACGGCGTGATGCCATGCATTTTGCTTCATTTATAAGCCTTTAGTCAATGAGCAACAAAAATCTGTTAAGAATGATCCCTATAATTGGCCGATCAACTTGACATTTCCGAACTAAATCATCCATAACCTATGTTAAGAGCTCAGAATGACATGAATCCAAGGCTCACGTTAATCTAGCTCAATTTTCTGTATTGTGACAAAATTTGGGATAGAAATAGATACAACAAAGTGTCCAATAATCCAATCTATCCCAAACTGCATGATGTAATGCATTATGCTTCATTTATAAGCCTTTACTCAATGAGCAGAAATTATCAGTTTAGAATGATCACTCTAACTGGCCGATCAACTTGACATGTCCGCACTAAATCGTCATTAACTTTTTATTTAGAGCTTAAAATGACATGAATCCAATGCCCACTTTAAGCTAGCTCCATTTCAATATTATGAAAAAATTTGAGATAGAATTAGATACGACAAATCGTCCATGTATTGCAATCTATCCCGAACTACGTGATGCCACTCATTATGCTTCATTTATATGCCTTTACGCAATGAGCACCAATGATCAGTTTAAAATGATCACTTTAACTGGTCGATCAACTTAACACTTCCGCACTAAATCGTTTGTAACTTTTGATTTAGAGCTCATAATGATACGAATCAAATGCCCACGTGAAACTAGCTCAATTCTTTTATATTGTGATAAATTTTAAGACTAAAATTGCTTAAAAAAGTCCTCCAAGTAATCAAATCTTTCCAAAACTATGTGATGCCATGCATTATGCTTCATTTACAAGCCTTTAATAAATGAGCATCAATGATCAGTTTAGAATGATCAATACTGGTCGATCAACTTGACATGTCCGCACTAAATTGTCCATAACGTTTGATTTAGAGCACATATTAATACGAATCGAATGCCCACGTTAAGCGAGCTATGTTTTCTATATTGTGACAAAATTTGAGACAAATATTGATACGACAAAGCGTCCAAGTAATCCAATCTATTCCGAACTGTGTGATATCATGCATTATGCTTCATTTATAAGTGTTTGCTTAATGAGCACCAATGCTCAGTTTCGAATGATCACTTCAATTAGGCGATCAACTTGACATGTCCGCATTAAATCATCCATAACTTTTGATTTAAAGCTCAGAATATCACGAATCCAATGCCCACATTAACCTAACTCAATTTTCTATATTGTGACAAAATTTAAAATCGAAATATATATGAAAAAGCGTTCAAGTAATTCAAGTTAGCCAAAACTACGTGATGCCATGCATTTTGCTTCATTTATAAGCCTTTACTCAATGAGCACCAATGATCAGTTTAGAATGATCACTTTAACAGGCTGATCAACTTGACATATCCGCACTAAATCGTCCGTATCTTATTATTTAGAGCTGAGAATGACACGAATCCAATGCCCACGTTAAGCTTGCTCAATTTTCTATATTGTGACAAAATTTGAGAAAAAAATAGATACGGCAAAGCATCCAAGTATTCGAACCTATCATGGACTGGGTGATGTCATGCATTATGCTTCATTTACAAGCCTTTAATCTATAGGAATAGAGACGCAAAGTGTCCAAGTAATGCATCTTTTATAAGCGTTTTCTTAATCTGAACCAATGATCAGTTTAGAATGATCACTTTAATTGGCCGATCAACTTGACATGTCCGCACTAAATCGTTTGTAACTTATGATTTAAAGCTCAGAATGACATGAATCCAATGCCCATCTTAAGCTAGCTGAAATTTCTATATTTTGAAAAATATTATAGACAGAATTAGAGACGACAAAGCTTCCAATTAATCCAATCTATCCCAAACTACGGGATGCCATGCATTATGCTTTATTTATAAGCTTTTAATCAATGAGCACCAATTATAAGTTAAAATGATCATTTTAACTTTCCGATCAACTTGACATTTCCACACTAAATGGTGCGTAACTTTAGATTTAGAGCTGAGAAAGACATGAATCCAATGCCCACGTTAAACTAGCTCAATTTTTATACTGTGACAAAAATTGAGACAGAAATTGATACGACAAAGTATCCAAGTAATCCAATCTATCCCGAAATGCGTGATGCCATGGATTATGTTTCATTTATAAGCCTTTACTCAATGAGTACCAATGCTCAGTTCAGAATAATCATTTTAACTATCCGATCAACTTGACATGTATGCACTAAATCGTTCATAGCTTCTGATTTAGAGCTCCGAATAACACGAATCCAACGCCCATGTTAAGCTAACTAAATTTTCTATATTCTGAAAAAATTTAAAACAAAAATAGGTACGAAAAAGCATCCAAGTAATCCAATCTATCCCAAACTGCATGATGGCATTCATTATGCTACATTTATAAGCCTTTAATTAAAGAGCTAGAATGATCAGTTTAGAATAATCATATTAGCAGGCCTATCAACATGACATGTCTGCAATAAATCGTATGTAACTTTTGATTTAGACCTTGGAATGGCACGAATCCAATGCCCATGTTAAGTTATCTCAATTTTCTATATTTTGACAAAATTTGAGATAGAAGTTGAGACGACAAAGCGTCCAACTAATCTAGTCTATCCGGAACTTCGTAATGCCATGCTTTATGCTTCATTTATAAGCAGTTACTTTATCAGCACCAATGATCAGTTTAGAATGATAACTTTTACTCGCCTAGCAACTTTACATGTTCCCACTAATTCGCCCGTAACTTATGATTTAGAGCTAAGAATGACACGAATCCAATGCCCACATTAAGCTACCTTAATTTTCTATATTTTGACAAAATTATAGACTGAAATAGAGACGACAAAGCGTCTAAATAATCCAATCTATTCCAAAGTGCGTGATACCATGCATTATGCTTCACTTATAAGCTTTTAAGAATTGAACACCAGTGCTCAGTTAAGAAAGATCATTTTAATTGGTCGATAAAATTGACATGTCTGAACTAAATCATGCGTAACTTACGTTTAGCTAGCTTAGTTTTCTATATTTTGATAAAATTATAGACAGAAATAGAGACGACAAAACGTCCAAATAATCCAAGCTATCCCAAACTGCATGATGGCATTCATTATGCTACATTTATAAGCTTTGAATTAATGAGCTAGAATTATCTGTTTAGAATAATCATATTAGCTGGCCTATCAACTTGACATGTCTGCGCTAAATCGTATGTAACTTTTGATTTAGACCTTGGAATGGCACGAATCCAATGCCCATGTTAAGCTAGCTCAATTTTCTATATTTTGATAAAATTTGAGATAGAAGTAGAGACGACAGAGCGTCCAAGTAGTCCAATCTACTTAGAAATTTGTAATGCCATGCTTTATGCTTCATTTATAAGCATTCACTTTATCAGCAGCAATGATAAGTTTAGAATGATCACTTTAACTGGCCTAGCAACTTTACATGTTCGCACTAATTCGTCCGTAACTTATGATTTAGAGTTAAGAATGACACGAATCCAATGCCACATTTAGCTAGCTTAGTTTTCTATATTTTGAGACGACAAAGCGTCCAAATAATCCAATCTATCCTAAACTGTGTGATGCCAGACATTATGTTTCATTTATAAGCATTTACTCAATAAGCACCAATGATCAGTTAAGACTGATAATTTTAACTAGCCGATTAACTTGACATATCCACACTAAATCGTCCTTAATTTTTGATTTAGAGCTCATAATGACATGAATCCAGTGCCCACGTTAAGCTAACTCAATTTTCTTTATTGTTACAAATTTATGAGAAATAGATACGACAAAGCGTCCGAGTGATCCAATCTATTCCGAACTGCTTGATGGCATGTATTATGTTACATTTATAAGCCTTTACTTAATGACCACCAATGATCAGTTTAGAATGATCACTTTAACTGGCCGATCAATTTGACATGTCCGCATAAAATTGTCCATAAGTTTTGATTTAGAGCTGTGAATGACACGAATCCAATTCCCACGTTAAGCGAGCCAAATTTTCAATATTGTTAGAAAATTTGAGATAGAAATAGATACGAAAAAGTGTCCAAGTAATCCAATTGAGCTAAAACTGCATGATGCCATGATTATGCTTAACTTATAAGCTCTTACTCAATGAGCACTAATGATCAGTTTAGAGTAGTCATATTAAGTAGCCTACCAACATGACATATCCGCACAAAATCATCCATAACTTTTGATTTAGAGCTCCGAATGACACGAATCCAGTTCCCACGTTAAGCTAGCGCAATTTTTAATATTGTTACAAAATTTGAGACCAAAATAGATACGAAAAAGTGTCCAAGTTATCCAATTTAGCCAAAACTGCGTGATGCCATATATTATGCTTCATTTGTAAGCCTTTACTCAATGAGCACCAATGATCAGATTAGAATGATCACTTTAACTGGCAGATCAACTTGATATGTCCACACTAAATCGTCCTTAGCTCTTGACTTAGTGCTCAGAATTACACGAATCCAATGCTCATGTTAAGCTAGCTTAGTTTTCTATATTTTGATAAAATTATAGACAGAAATAGAGACGACAAAGCTTCCAAGAAATCCAATATATTCCGAACTGTGTGATGCCAAGCATTATGTTTCATTTATAAACATTTACTGAATAAGCACCAATGATCAGTTAAGACTGATCATTTTAACTAGCCGATCAACTTGGCATATCCGCACTAAATCGTCCTTAACTTTTTATTTAGAGCTTCGTATGACACGAATCCAATGGCCACATTAAGCTAGCTCAATTTTCTATATTGTGACAAAATTTGAGACAGAAATAGATACGAAAAAGCATCCAAGTAATCCAATCTAACCAAAACTGCGTTATACCATGATTATGCTTAACATATAAGCCCTTACTCAATGAGCACTAGTGATCAGTTTAGAATAGTCATATTAACTGGCCTATCAACATGACATGTTCGCACTAAATTGTATGTAGCTTTTGATTTAGACCTCGGAATGACATGAATCCAATGCCCACGTTAAGCTAACTCAATTTTTTATATTTTAACAAAATTTGAGACAGAAATAGAGACGACATAGCATCCAAGTAATCCAACCTATCCCAAAATTCGTGATACCATGCTTTATTCTTCTTTTATAAGTGTTTACTTCATCTATACCAATGATCAGTTTAGAATGATCACTTTAACTGGCCGATCAACTTGACATATTCGCACTAAATCGTCCGTAACTTATGATTTAGTGCTCAAGATGACACGAATCAAATTCCCACGTTAAGCTAGCTCAATTTTCTATATTTTGAAAAAATTATAGACAAAAATCGAGACGACAAATCGTCCAAGTAATCCAATCTATCCCAAACTGTGTGATGCTATGCATTATCCTTCATTTTTAAGCTTTTAATTAGTGAGCACCAATTATTAGTTAAGAATGATCATTTTAACTTGCTGATCAACTTGACATGTCCGCACTAAATCATCTATAACTTATGATTTGGAGCTCAGAATGACACGAATCCAATGCCCACGTTTAGCTAGCTCAGGTTTCTATATTGTGACAAAATTTGAGACAGAAATAGGTACGACAAAGTGTCCAAGTAATCCAATCTATCATGAACTGCATGATTCTATACATTATGCTTCATTTATAATCATTTAGTCAGTGAACACCATTGATTGGTTTAGAATGTTCATTTGAACAGGTGGATCAACTTGACATTACTGCACTAAATCGTCCGTAACTTTTGATTTGTACCTCATAATGACACGAATCCAATGCCCACGTTAAGCTAGCTCAATATTCTATATTTTGACAAAATTTTATACAGAAAAAGATATTACAAAGCGTCCAAGTAATCCAATTTATCCTGAACAGCATGATGCCATGCATTCGCTTCAGTTATAAGCCTTTACTCAGTCAGCACCAGTGATCAGTTTATAATTATCACTTTAACTAGCAACTCAACTTGACATATCTGCACTAAATCGTCCGTAAGTTTTTATTTAGAGATCAAAATGACACGAATCCATTGCCCACATAAATCTATTTCAATTTTCTATATTGTGACAAAATTATAGACATAAATAGATAAGACAAAGCGTCCAACTAATCCAATCTATCCCAGACTGCGTGATGGCATCAATTATGCTTCATTTATAAGAATTTACTTAATGAGCACCAATGATCAATATCATTTTTGGTGGCCGATTAACTTGACATGTCCACATTAAATCGTGCGTAACTTTCGATTTGTATCTTAGAATTGACATGAATCCAATGCCCACGCCTAGCTAGCTTAATTTTCTATATTGTGACAAAATTTGAGACAAAAATAGAGACAACAAAGCGTCCAAGTAATCCAATCTATCTCAAACTGTGTGATGTTATGCATTATGTTTCATTTATAAGCTTTTTAATAATGAAAACCAATGATCAGTTAAGAATGATCATTTTAACTGGTCGAACAATTTGACATGTCTGCACCAAATCATACGTAACTTTTGATTTAAAGCTCAGAATGATACGAATCGAATCCCCCTGTTAAGCTAGCACAATTTTCTATATTTAACAAAATTTGAGATGGAAATAGAGATGACAAAGCATCCAAGTAATCCAATCTATCCCAAACTTTGTGATGTCATGCGTTTTGCTTCTTTTATAAGCCTTTACTCTATGGACACCAATGATTAGATTATAATGATCATTTTAACTGGCCGATCAGCTTGACATTTCGCACTAAATCGTCCATAACTTTTGATTTAGAGCTCAGATTGACACGAATCCAATGTCCACATTAAACAAGCTTAATTTTTTATATTGTGACAAATTTTAAGACTAAAATACTTTAACAAGTCCTCCAAGTAATAAAATCTTTCTAAACAACGTGATATCATGTATTATGTTTCACTTATGAGCCTTTACTCAACGAGCACCAATGATCAGTTCAGAATGATCACTTTAACAGGCCAATCAACTTGACATGTCCGCACTAAATCATCCATAACATTTGATTTAGAGATCAAAATGATACGAATCCAATGCCCACGTTAAGATACATCAATTTTTTATTGTAACAAAATGTGAGACATAAATAGATACGACAAAGCATCCATGTAATCCAATCTATCCCGAACTGCGTGATGCCATGCATTAGGCTTCATTTATAAACCTTTACCCAATGAGCACCAATGATTAGATTAGAATGATCACTTTAACTGGCCGATCAACTTGACATGTCTGCACTAAATCGTCCTTAACTCTTGGTTTAGTGTTCAGAGTTACACGAATCCAATGCTCACGTTAATCTAGCTTAGTTTTCTATATTTTGATTAAATTATAGACAGAAATAGAGATGACAAAGCGTCCAAATAATCCAATTTATCCCGAACTACGTGATGCAAGGCATTATGTTTCATTTATAAGCATTTACTCAATAAGCACCAATGATTAGTTAACACTGATCATTTTAACTAGCCGATCAACTTGACATATCCGCACTAAATCATCCTTAACTTTTTATTTAGAGCTCAGTATGACACGAATCCAAAGGCCACATTAAGTTAGCTCAGTTTTCTATATTGTGACGAAATTTGAGACAGAAATAGATACGACAAAGTGTCGAAGTAATCCAATTTATCATGAACTGCGTGATTCTATGCATTATACTTCATTTATAAGCCTTTAGTCAGTGAGCACCATTGATTGGTTTAGATTGTTCATTTGAACAGGCGGATCAACTTGACATGTCTCCACTAAATCGTCCATAACTTTTGATTTATACCTCATAATGGCACGAATCCAATGCACAGGTTAAGCTAGCTCAATATTCTATATTTTGAGAAAATTTGATACAGAAAAAGATATTACAAATCGTCCAAGTAATCCGATTTATCCTGAACTGCGTGATGTCATGCATTTGCTTCATTTATAAGCCTTTACTCAGTGAGCACCAGTGATCAGTTTATAATGATCACTTTAACTAGAAACTCAACTTGACATGTCCGTAGATATCAGAATGACACGAATCCAATGCCACGTAAATCTATTTCAATTTTCTATATTGTGACAAAATTATAGACATAAATAGATAAGATAAAGCGTCCAACTAATCCAATCTATCCCAGACTACGTGATGCCATGCTTTATGCTTGATTTTTAAGAGTTTACGTAATGGGCACAATTTATCACTTTGGAATGCTCACTTTAACTAGGTGATCAACTTGACATGTCCGCACTAATAGAACGTAACTTTTGATTTAGAGCTCAGAATAACAGAACTCCAATGCCCATGTAAAGCGAGCTCAACTTTCTATATTGTGACAAAATTTGAGACATAAAAAGATACGGAAAACCATTCATGTAATCCAATCTAGCCAAAATGGTGTGATGTCATGCATTATGCTTCATTTATAAGTATTTAATTTATCAACACCAATGATAAGTTAAGAAATGATTATTTTAACTGGCCGAACAACTTGACATGTCTGCACTAAATCATCTGTAACTTTTGATTTAGAGCTCAGAATAACAGAAATCCAATGCCCATGTAAAGCTTGGTCAATCTTTTATATTGTGACAAAAATTTTGACAGAAATACATACGACAAAGCGTCCAAGTTATCAAATCTATCCCAAACTGCGTGATGCCATGCTTTATGCTTGATTTTTAAGAGTTTACGTAATGGGCACCAATGATCACTTTGGAATGATCACTTTAACTAGGTGATCAACTTGACATGTCCGCACTAATAGAACATAACTTTTGATTTAGAGCTCAGAATAACAGAACTCTAATGCCCATGTAAAGCGAGCTTAACTTTCTATATTGTGACAAAATTTGAGACATAAAAAGATACGGAAAACCGTTCATGTAATCCAATCTAGCCAAAACTGTGTGATGTCATGCATTATGCTTCATTTATAAGTATTTAATTTATCAACACCAATGATCAGTTAAGAAATGATTATTTTAACTGGCCGAACAACTTGACATGTCTGCACTAAATCATCTGTAACTTTTGATTGAAAGCTCAGAATGATACGAATCGAATCCCCATGTTAAGCTAGCTTAATTTTCTATATTTTAACAAAATTTGAGATAGAAATAGAGATGACAAAGCATCCAAGTAATCCAATCTATCCCAAACTTTGTGATGCCATGCTTTATGCTTCTTTTATAAGCTTTTACTCTATGGACACCAATGATTAGTTTATAATGATCATTTTAACTGGCCGATCAGCTTGATATGTCCGCACTAAATCGTCCGTAACTTTTGATTTAGAGCTCAGATTGACACGAATCCAATGTACACGTTAAACAAGCTTAATTTTTTATATTGTGATAAATTTTAAGACTAAAATACTTCAACAAGTCCTCCAAGTAATAAAATCTTTCTAAAACTACGTGATATCATGAATTATGTTTCACTTATGAGCCTTTACTCAATGAGCACCAATGATCAGTTTAGAATGATCACTTTAACAGGCCGATCAACTTGACATGTCCGCACTAAATCGTGCATAACTTTTGAGTTAGAGATCAAAATGACACGAATCCAATGCCCACGTTAAGATACCCCAATTTTTTTTATTGTGACAAAATGTGAGACATAAATAGATACGACAAAGCATCCATGTAATCCAATCTATCCCGAACTGTGTGATGCCATGCATTATGCTTCATTTATAAGCCTTAACTCAATGAGCAACAATAATCAGTTTAAAATTATCACTTTAACTAGCCAATCAACTTGATATGTCTTCATTAAATCGTTCCTAACTTATGATTTAGAGTTCAAACTGACACGAATCCAATACCCACGTGAAGCTAGCCAAAACTGTGTGATGCCATGCACCATGCTTCATTTATAAGCTTTTACTCAATGAGCACCAGTGATCAGTTTAGATCACTTTAACTACGCGATCAACTTGACATGTCCGCACTAAATCATTCGTAACGTTTGAATTAGAGCTCAGAATAACCCGAATCCAATGCCCATGTTTAGTTAGCTCAATTTTCTATATTGGAACAAAATGTGAGACCGAAATAGATACGAAAAACCATTGAAGTAATCCAATCTAGCCAAAACTACGTGATCACATGATTTATGCTTCATTTATAAGCCTTTACTCAATGAGCACCAATGATTAGTTTAAATGATCAATTTAAGTGCTCGATCAACTTGAAATATCCACAATAAATTGTCTGTAAATTTTGATTTAGAGCTCAGAATGACACGAATCCAATGCCCACGTTTATGTAGCTAAATTTTCTGTATTGTGACAAAATTTGAGACAGAAACAGATAATTCAATATGGCCAAAACCGCGTGATGCCATGCATTATGCTTCATTTATAAGCCTTTACTCAATGAGGACCAATGATCACTTAAGAATGATCACATTACCAGGCCGATCATCTTTTCATGTCCGCAATAAATCGTCCGTAACTTATGATTTATAGCTCATAATGACATGAATCCTATGCCACATTAAGGTAGCTCAATTTTTTATATTGTGACACAATTTGTGACATAAATAGATACGACAAAGCGTACATGTAATCCAATCTATCGCAAACTGCGTGATACCATGCATTATGCTTTATTTATAAGCCTTTACTCAATGAGCACCAATGATTAGTTTAGAATGATCACTTTAACTGGCCGATCAACTTGACATGTACACATTAAATCGTCCGTAACTTTTGATTTAGAGTTCAGATTGACACGAATCCAATGGCCCTGTGAAACTAGCTCAAATTTTCTATATTGTGAAAAAATTTGAGACAGAAACAAGTACGAAAATGCATTCAAGTAATCCAATGTAGCCAAAACTGTGTGATGTCATGCATTAATCTTCATTTATAAGCCTTTACTCAATGAGCACCAATGATTAGTTTAGAATGATCACTTTAACTGGCCGATCAACTTGACATGTCCGCACAAAATCTTCTATAACTTTTGATTTCGAGTTCAGATTGACACGAATCCAATGGCCCTGTGAAACTAGCTCAAATTTTCTATATTGTGAAAAAATTTGAGACAGAAACAAGTACGAAAATGCATTCAAGTAATCCAATGTAGCCAAAACTGTGTGATGTCATGCATTAATCTTCATTTATAAGCCTTTACTCAATGAGCACCAATGATTAGTTTAGAATGATCACTTTAACTGGCCGATCAACTTGACATGTCCGCACAAAATCTTCTATAACTTTTGATTTCGAGTTCAGAATGACACGAACCAATGCCCACGTTAGGCTAACTCAATCTTTCATACTGTGACAAAATTTTGGACCGAATTAGATACGACAAAGCGTCCAAGTTATCCAACCGATTCCAAACTGTGTGATGCCATGCTTTATGTTTCATTTATAAGCTTTTACTTAATGAGCTCCAATGATCACTATAGAATGATCACTTTCACTACGCGATCAACTTGACATGTCCGCACTAAATCCTCCGTAACTATTGATTTACAGATCAGAATAACAGGAATCCAATGCCCATTTTAAGCTAGCTAAATTTTCTATATTGTGACAAAATTTGAAACATAAATAGATACAAAAACCGTTTAAGTAATCCTATCTAGCCAAAACTGCGTGATGCCATGCATTACGCTTCATTTATAAGCGTTGACGTTATCATTACCACTGATCCGTTAAGAATGATCATTTTAACATGCCGATCAACATGACATGTCCGCACTAAATAGTCCGTAACTTATGATTTAGAGCTCAGACTGACACGAATCCAATGCCCACGTTATGCTAGCTCAATTTTGTATATTGTGACAAAATTTGAGGCATAAATAGCTATCACAAAGCGTCCATGTAATCCAATCCATTCCCGAAATGCGTGATGCCATACATTATGTTTCATTTATAAGCATTTACTCAATAAACACCAATAATCAGTTATGAATGATCACTTTAACTTGTCGATCAACTCGACATATCCGCATTAAATCATCTGTAGCTTATGATTTAGAGCTCAAACTGACACGAATCCAATGCCTACGTTAAGCTAGATCAATTTTCTATATTGTGACAAAATTTGAGATAGAAGTAGATACGAAAAAACGTTATAGTAATCCAATATAGCCAAAATTGTGTGGTGCCATACATTATGCTTTATTTATAAGCCTTTAATCAATGAGCACCAATGATCAGTTTAGAATAATCACTTTAACTAAGCGATGAACTTGACATGTACGCAATAAATCGTCCGTAACTTCTGATTTAGAGCTAAGAATAACACGAATCCAATGATCATAGTAAGCTAGCTCAATTTTCTATATTGTGACAAAATTTGAGACAGAAATAAATACGAAAAACTATTGAACTAATCCAGTCTAGCCAAAATTGCATGATCCCATGCATTATGTTTCATTTATATGCCTTTACTCAATGAGCACCAATGATCAATTTAGAATGATCACTTTAACTGGCCATTCAACTTAACATATCCTCACTAAATCGTCCATAACTTTTGATTTAGAGCTCTGAATTACACGAATCCAATGCCCAAGTTAAATTTGCTAAATTTTCTATATTGTGACAAAATTTGAGAAAGCAACAGATACGAAAATGCGTTCAAGTAATCCAGTGTAGCCAAAACTGCGTGATGTCATGCATTATGCTTCATTTATAAGCCTTTACTCAATGAGCACCAATGATTAGTTTAGAATGATCACTTTAACTGGCCGATCAACTTGACATGTCCGCACTAAATTGTCCGTAACTTTTGATTTAGAGCTCAGAATAACAGAAATCCAATGCCCATGTAAAGCTTGGTCAATCTTTTATACTGTGACAAAAATTTTGACAGAACTACATACGACAAACCGTCCAAGTTATCAAATCTATCCCAAACTGCGTGATGCCATGCTTTATGCTTGATTTTTAAGAGTTTACGTAATGGGCACCAATGATCACTTTGGAATGATCACTGTGTGATGTCATACATTACGTAATAGCCAAAACTGTGTGATGTCATACATTATGCTTCATTTATAAGTATTTAATTTATCAACACCAATGATCAGTTAAGAATGATAATTTTAACATGCCGATAAACTTGACATGTCCGCACTAAATCGTTCATAACTTATGATTTAGAGCTCATACATACACTAATCCAATGGCCACGTTAAGCTAGCTCAATTTTCTATATTGTGACAAAATTTGAAACATAAATAGATACGAAAAAGCGTTCGAGTAATTGAATCTATCCCGAACCTTGATGTCATGCATATATTTCATTTATAAGCCTTTACTCAATGTCCACCAATAATCAGTTAAGAATGATCTTTTTAACTGGCTGATCAACTTGACATATCCGAACAAAATCGTTTGTAACTGATGATTTAGAGCTTAGAATGACACAAATCCAATGCCCACGTTAATCTTGCTCAATTTTCTATATTGTGACACAATTTGATACATAAATAGAAACGAAAAAGCATCCAATTATTCCAGTCTATCCCGAACTGGGTGATGCCATGCATTATGCTTCATTTATAAGCTTTTACTCTATGGGCACCAATGATCAGTTAAGAATGATCATTTTAACTTGCCTATAAACTTGATATGTATGCAATAACTCGTCCGTAACTTTTTTAGAGATCCGAATGACACGAATCCAATGCCCACGATAAGGTGGCTCAATTTTTTGTATTTTGATAAATTTTCAGACAAAAATTGGTGCAAAAAGTCTTCCAAGTAATCCAATCTATCCCGAACTGCGTGATGTCAAGCAGTATGCTTCATTTATAAGCCTTTACTCCATGAGCCCCAATGATCATTTTAACTTGCCGATTAACTTGACATTTCCACACTAAATCGTCCATAACTTTTGATTTAGAGGTCAGAATAACACGAATCCAATGCCCCCATTAAGCTAGCTCAATTTTTTTATATTTTGACAAAATTATAGACCAATATAGAGACGAAAAAGGTTCAAGTAATCCAATCTATCCCAAACTGCGTGATGCCATGCATTATGCTTCATTTATAAGCCTTTACACAACGAGTACCAATGATCAGTTTAGAATAATCACTTTACTTGCTGATGAAATTGACATATCCGCACTAAATAGTCCATAACTTTTGATTTATAGTTCAGAATGATACGAATCCAAGGCCCATGTTAAACTGGCTCAATTTTCTATATTGTGACAAAATTTGATGCCCAATTAGATACGACAAAGCATCCAAGTAATCAAAATTGCATGATGTCATGCATTATGCTTCATTTATAAGCCTTTACTCCATGAGCACCAATGATGAGTAAAAAATGATCATTTTAACTTGCCGATCAACTTGACATGTCCGCACCAAATCGGTTGTAACTGATGATTTATAGCTTAGAATGACACAAATCCAATGCTCACGTTAATCTTACTCAATTTTCTATATTGTAACAAAATTGGATACAGAAATAGATACGAAAAGCATCCAATTATTCCAATCTATCCCGAATTGGGTGATGCCATGCATTATGCTTCATTTATAAGCCTTTACTCTAAGGGCACCAATGACCAGTTAAGAATGATCATTTTAACTGTTTGGTAAACTTGATTTGTATGCAATAACTCGTCCGTAACTTTTTTTAGAGGTCCGAATGAATCCAATGCCCACGATATGGTGGCTCAATTTTTTTATATTTTGATAAAATTTAAGACAAAAATTGGTTCAACAAGTCCTCCAAGTAATCCAATCTATCCCGAACTGCGTGATGTCGTGCATTATGCTTCATTTATAAGCCTTTACTCCATGAGCCCCAATGATCAGTAAAGAATGATCATTTTAACTTGCCAATTAACTTTACATTTCCGCACTAAATCGTCCATAACTTTTGATTTAAAGGTCAGAATAAGACGAATCCAATGCCCCGATTAAGCTAGCTTAATTTTCTATATTTTGACAAAATTATAGACCGAAATAGAGATAAAAAAGCATCCAAGTAATCCAATCTATCCCAAACTGCGTGATGACATGCATTATGCTTCATTTATAAGCCTTTACTCAATGATCACCAATGATCAGATTAGAATGATCACTTTAACTGGTTGATCAACTTGACATGTCCGCACTAAATTGTCTATAACTTATGATTTAGAGCTCAGAATGACACGAATCCAATGCTTTGACAAGTCCTCCAAGTAATCAAATCTATCCAAAACTACGTGATATCATGCATTATGTTTCATTTATAAGCCTTTACTGAATGAGCACCAATGATCAGTTTAGAGTAGTCAATTTAACTGGGAGATCAACTTGACATGTACGCACTAAAACGTCCATAACTTTTGATTTATAGCTCGTAATGACACTAATCCAATGTGCATGTTAAGCTAGCTCAATTTTCTATGTTGTGACCAAATTTGAGACAGAAATAATTACAAAAAGTGTCCAAGTAATCCAATCTAGCGAAATCTGCGTGATCCCTTGCATTATGCTTCATTTATAAGTGTTTACTCAGTGACTACGAATGATCAGTTAAGAATGATCACTTTAACTTGCCGATTAAATTGATATGTCCGCATTAAATCGTCCATAACTTTTGATTTAGAGCTTAAAATGACACGAATTCAATGCCCACATGAACCTAGCTCAATTTTCTATATTAAGAAAAAATTTGAGACAGAAATACATATGAAAAAGCGTTCAAGGAATCCAATCTAGCCAAAACTGCATGACGCCATGCATTTTGCTTTATTTATGAGCACCACCGATCAGTTTTGAATGATCACTTTAACTGGCCGATCAAATTGACATATCCGCACTAAATCGTCCATAACTTTTGATTTAGAGTTCAAAATGATACGAATCCGAGGCCCACGTTAAGCTGGCTCAAATTTCTATATTGTGAAATAATTTGATACCCAAATAGATACGACAAATCATCCAAGTAATCAAAACTGCGTGATGTTATGCATTATGCTTCTTTTATAAGCCTTTACTCCATGAGCACCAATGATTTAGAGCTTAGAATGACACAAATCCAATGCTCACGTTAATCTTGCTCAATTTTCTAAATTGTGACAAAATTTGATACAAAAATAGATACGAAATAGCATCCAATTATTCCAATCTATCCCGAATTGGGTGATGTCATGCATTATGCTTCATTTATAAGCCTTTACTTTATGGGCATCAATGATCAGTTAAGAATGATCATTTTAACTGGCCGATAAACTTGATATGTATGCAATAACTCGTCCATTACTTTTTTAGAGGTCCGAATGAATCCTATGCCCACAATAAGGTGGCTCAATTTTTTTATATTTTGATAAATTTCAAGCCAAAAATTGGTTCAACAAGTCCTCCAAGTAATCCAATCTATCCCGAACTGCGTGATAACATGCATTATGCGTCATTTATAAGCCTTTGCTCCATGAGCCCCAATGATCAGTTAAGAATGATCATTTTAACTTGCCAATTAACTTGACATTTCCTCACTAAATCGTCCATAACTTTAGATTTTGAGGTCAGAATAACACGAATCCAATGACCCCATTAAGCTAGCTCAATTTTCTATATTTGGCAAAATTATAGACCGAAATAGAGACAAAAAAGTGTCCAAGTAATCCAATCTATCCCAAATTGCATGATGCCATGCATTATGCTTCATTTATAAGCCTTTACTTAATGAGCACCAATGATCATATTAGAATTATCACTTTAACTAGTTGATCAACTTGACATGTCTGCACTAAATCATGTGTAACTTATGATTTAGAGCTCAGAATGACACGGATCCAATGCTTTGACAAGTCCTCCAAGTAATCAAAACAATCCAAAACTACGTGATGTCATGCATTATGCTTCATTTATAAGCCTTTACTGAATGAGCACCAATGATCAGTTCAGAATGATCAATTAAACTAGGAGATCAACTTGACATGTATGCACTAAAACGTCCATAACGTTTGATTTATAGGTCATAATGACACTAATCCAATGTCTATGTTAAGCTAGCTCAATTTTCTATATTGTGACCAAATTTGAGACAGAAATAATTACAAAAAGTGTCCAAGTAATCCAATCTAGCGAAAACTGCGTGATGCCATTCATTATGCTTCATTTATAAATGTTTACTCAATGAGTACCACTGAACAGTTTAGAATGATCGTTTTAACTGGTCGATAAACTTGACATGGCCGCATTAAATCGTCCATAACTTTTGATTTAGAGTTTAGAATGACACGAATTCAATAACCACATGAACCTAGCTTAATTTTCTATTTTAAGACAAAATTTGAGGCAGAAATACATATAAAAAAGCGTTCAAGTAATCCAATCTAGCCAAAACTGTGTGATGCCATGCATTATGCTTCATTTATGAGCACCAACGATCAGTTTAGAATGATCACTTTAACTGGCCGATCAAACTGACATATCCGCATTAAATCGTTCATAATTTTTGATTTAGAGTTTAGAATGATACAAATCCAAGGCCCACGTTACGCTGGTTCAATTTTCTATATTGTGAAAAAAATTTATACCCAAATAGATATGACAAAGCATCCAAGTAATCAATACTGCGTGATGTCATGCATTATGCTTCATTTATAAGCCTTTACTCCATGAACACCAATGATCAGTAAAAAATGATCATTTTAACTTGCCGATCAATTTGACATGTCCGCACCAAATCGTCCGTAACTGTGTTTAGAGCTCAGAATACCACGAATCCAATACCCACAATAAACTAGCTCAATTTTGTATATTTTGTCAAAGTAATAGATATAAATAGACACGATAAAGCGTCCAAGTACTCCAATCAATCACAAACTGCGTGATGCCATGCATTATGCTTCATTTATATTCCTTTACTCAATGAGCACCAGTGATCAGTTTAGAATGATCACTTTAATTGGCCGATCAACTAGACATGTACACACTAAATCGTCAGTAACTTATGATTTTGAGGTTAGAATGACACGAATCCAATGCCCACGATAATGTGGTTCAATTTTCTATATTGTGAAAAAATTGATACCCAAATAGATACGACAAAGCATGCAAGTAATCAATACTGCGTGATGTCATGCATTATGCTTTATTTATAAGCCTTTACTCCATGAGCACCAATGATCAGTAAAAAATGATCATTTTAACTTGCCGATGAACTTGACATGTCCGCACCAAATCATCTGTAACTTATGATTTACCGATTAAAATGACACAAATCCAATGCTCACGTTAATCATGCTCAATTTCTATATTGTGACAAAATTTGATACAGAAATAGGTACGAAAAAGCATCCAATTATTCCAATCTATCCCGAATTGGGTGATGACATGCATTATGCTTCATTTATAAACCTTTACTCTATGGGCACCAATGATCAGTTAAGAAAGATCATTTTAACAGGCTGATAAACTAGATATGAATGGAATAACTCGTCCGTAACATTTTTTAGAGGTCCGGATGAATCCCACGCCCACGATAAGGTGGCTCAATTTTTTATATTTTGATAAATTTTAAGACAAAAAGTGGTTCAACAAGTCCTCCAAGTAATCCAATCTATACCGAACTACGTGATGTCATGCATTATGCGTCATTTATAAGCCTTTACTCCATGAGCCCCAGTGATCAGTAAAAAATGATCGTTTTAACTTGCCAATTAACTTGAAATTTCCCCACTAAATTGTCCATAACTTTTTGATTTAGAGGTCAGAATAACACGAATCCAATGCCCCCATTAAGCTAGCTCAATTTTCTATATTTTGACAATATTCTAGACCAAAATAGAGACAAAAAGCGTCCAAGTAATCCAATTTATCCCAAATTGCATGGTGCCATGCATTATGCTTCATTTACAAGGCTTTACTCGATGAGCACCAATGATCATATTAGAATGATCACTTTAACTGGTTGATAAACTTGACATGTCCGCACTGAATCGTCTGTAACTTATGATTTAGAGCTCAAAATGATACGAATCCAATGCTTTGACAAGTCCTCCAAATAATCAAATCTATTCAAAAGTATGTGATGTCATGCATTATGCTTCATTTATTAGCCTTTACTGAATGAGTACCAATGATCAGTTTAGAATGATCAATTTAACTGGGAGATCAACTTGACATGTATGTACTAAAACGTTCATAACTTTTGATTTATAGCTCATAATGACACTAATCCAATGTCCATGTTAAGCTAGCTCAATTTTCTATATTGTGACCAAATTTGAGACAGAAATAGTTACAAGAAGTGTCCAAGTAATCCAATCTAGCGAAAACTGCGTGATGCCATGCATTATGCTTCATTTATAAGTGTTTACTCAATGACTACCAATGATCAGTTTAGAATGATCACTTTAAGTGGCCGATCAACTTGACATGTCCGCATTAAATTGTCTATAACTTTTGATTTAGAGCTTAAAATGATACGAATTCAATGCCCACATGAACCTAGCTCAATTTTCTATATTTAAACAAAATTAGAGACAGAAATACATACGAAAAAACGTTCAAATAATCCAATCTAGCCAAAATTGCGTGATGCCATGCATTATGCTTCATTTATAAGCCTTTCCTCCATGAGCACCAATGATCTGTAAAAAATGATCATTTTAACTTGCCGATCAACTTGACATGTCCGCACCAAAACATATGTAACTGATGATTTAGAGCTTAAAATGATAGAAATCCAATGCTCACGTTAATCTTGCTCAATTTTGTATATTGTGACAAAATTTGATACATAAATAGATACGAAAAAGCATCCAATTATTCCAATCTATCCCGAATTGGGTGATGTCATGCATTATGCTTCATTTGTAAGCCTTTACTCTATGGGCACTAATGATCAGTTAAGAATGATCATTTTAACTTGCCGATAAACTTGATATGTATGCAATAACTCGTCCGTAACTTTTTTTAGAGGTCCGAAAGAATCCCACGCCAACAATAAGGTGGCTCAATTTTTTTATATTTTGATAAATTTTAAGACAAAATTTGGTTTAACAAGTCCTCCAAGTAATCCAATCTATACCAAACTGCGTGATGTCATGCATTATGCTTCATTTATAAGCCTTTACTCCATGAGCCCCAATGATCATTAAAGAATGATCATTTTAACTTGCCAATTAACTTGATATTTCCGCACGAAATCATCCATAAGTTTTGATTTAGAGGTCAGAATAACACGAATCGAATGCCCCCATTGAACTAACTCAATTTTCTATATTTTGACAAAATTATAGACCAAAATAGAGATGAAAAAGCGTCCAAGTAATCCAATCAATCCCAAATTGCTTGATGCCATGCATTATGCTTCATTTATAAGCCTTTACTCAATGAGCACCAATGATCATATTAGAATGATCGCTTTAACTGTTTGATCAACTTGACATGTCCACACTAAATCGTCTCTAACTTATGATTTAGAGCCAGAATGACACGAATCCAATGCTTTGACAAGTCTTCCAAGTAATCAAATCTATCCAAGACTACGTGATGTCATGCATTATGCTTCATTTATAAGCCTTTACTCAATGAGCACCATTGACCAGTTCAAAATGATAAATTTAATTCGGAGATCAACGTGACATGTATGCACTAAAACGTCCATAACTTTTGATTTATAGCTCATAATGCCACTAATCCAATGTCCATGTTAAGCTAGCTCAATTTTCTATATTGTGACCAAATTTGAGACAGAAATAATTACAAAAAGTGTCCAAATAATCCAATCTCGCGAAAAATACGTGATGCCATGCATTATGCTTCATTTATAAGTGTTTACTCAATGAGTACCAATGATCAGTTTAGAAAGATCATTTCAACTAGCCGATAAACTTGACATGTCCACATTGAATCGTCCATAACATTTGATTTAGAGCTTAGAATGACACGAATTCGATGCCCACATGAACCTAGCTCAAGTTTCTATGTTAAGACAAACTTTGAGACAGAAATACATACGAAAAAGCGTTCAAGTAATCTAATCTAGCCAAAAATGCGTGATACCATGCATTATGATTCATTTATGAGCACCAACGATCAGTTTAGAATGATCACTTTAACTGGCCGATCAAATTGACATATCCACACTAAATCGTACATAACTTTTGATTTAGAGTTCAGAATGATACGAATCCAAGGCCCACGTTAAGCTAGCTCAATTTTCTATATTGTGACAAAATTTGATACCCAAATAGATACGACAAAGCATCCAAGTAATCAAAACTGTGTGATGTCATGCATTATGCTTCATTTATTAGCCTTTACTCCATGAGCACCAATGATCAGTAAAAAATGATCATTTTAACTTTCCGATTAACTTGACATTTCCGCACCAAATCGTCCGTAACTTTTGATTGAGAGCACATAATAACATGAATCCAATACCAACATTAAGCTAGCTCAATTTTATATATTTTGTCAAAATAATAGAAAGAAATAGAGACGATAAAGCGTCCAAGTACTCCAATCTATCCCGAATTGGGTGATGCCATGCATATTCTTCATTTATAAGCCTTTACTCTATGGGCACAAATGATCAGTTAAGAATGATCATTTTAACTGGCCGATAAACTTGATATCTATGCAATAACTCGTCCGTAACTTTTTTTAGAGGTCCGAATGAATCCCATGCCCACGATAAGGTGGCTCAATTTTTTTCTATTTTGATAAATTTTAAGACAAAAATTGGTTCAACAAGTCCTCCAAGTAATCCAATCTATACCAAACTGCATGATGTCATGCATTATGCTTCATTTATAAACCTTTACTCCATGAGCCCCAATGATCAGTAAAGAATGATCATTTTAACTTGCCAATTAACTTGATATTTCCGCACTAAATCGTCCATAACTTTTGATTTAGAGGTCAGAATAACACGAATCTAATACCCCCATTAAGCTAACTCAATTTTCTATATTTTGAAAAAATTATAGACCAAAATAGAGATGAAAAAGCGTCCAAGTAATCCAATCTATCCCAAATTGCGTGATGCCATGCATTATGCTTCATTTATAAGCCTTTACTCAATGAGCACCAATGATCAAATTAGAATGATCACTTTAACTGTTTTATCAACTTGACATGTCCGCACTAAATCGTATGTAAGTCTTGAGTTAGAGCTCTGAATGACATGAATCCAATGCTTTGACAACTCCTCCAAGTAATCAAATCTATCCAAAACTACGTGATGTCATGCATTATGCTTCATTTATAAGCCTTTACTGAATGAGCACCAATGACGAGTTTAGAATGATCAATTTAACTGGGAGATCAACATGGCATGTATGCACTAAAACATTCATAAATTTTGATTTATAGCTCATAATGCCACTAATCCAATGTCCATGTTAGCTAGCTCAATTTTCTATATTGTGACCAAATTTGAGACATAAATAATTACAAAACGTGTCCAAGTAATCCAATCTAGCGAAAACTATGTGATGCCATGCATTATGCTTCATTTATAAGTGTTTACTCAATGAGTACCAATGATCAGTTTAGAAAGATCATTTTAACTGGCCGATCAACTTGACATGTCCGCATTAAATCGTCCATAACATTTGATTGAGAGCTTAGAATGACACGAATTCAATGCCCACATGAACCTAGCTGAATTTTCTATATTAAGACAAAATTTGATACAGAAATACATATGAAAAAGCGTTCAAGTAATCCAATCTAGCCAAAATTGTGTGATGCCATGCATTATGTTTCATTTATGAGCACCAACGATCAGTTTAGACTGATCACTTTAACTGGCCGACCAAATTGACATTTCCGCACTAAATCGTCTATAACTTTTGATTTAGAGTTCAGAATGATACGAATCCAAGGCGCACATTAAGCTGGCTCAAATTTCTATATTGTGACAAAAATTTGATACCCATATAGATACGACAAAGCATCTCCAAGTAATCAAAACTGCATGATGTCATGCATTATGCTTCATTTATAAGCCTTTACTCCATGAGCACCAATGATCAGTAAAAAATGATCATTTAACTTTCCGATCAACTTGACATGTCCGCACCAAATCGTCCATAACTTTTGATTTAGATCCCGAAATAACATGAATCCAATACCCACATTAAGCTAGCTCAATTTTATATATTTTGTCAAAATAATAGACAGAAATAGAGACGATAAAGCGTCCAAGTACTCCAATCTATCACAAACTTCGTGATGCCATGCATTATGCTTCATTTATAATCCATTACTCAATGATCTCCAATTATCAGTTTAGAATAATCACTTTAATTGGCCGATCAACTAGACATGTACACTCTAAATCGTCTGTAACTTATGATTTCGAGGTCTGAATGACATGAATCCAATGCCCACGATACTGTGGCTCAATTTTCTATATTGTGAAAAAATTTGAGACAGAAATAGATACGACAAAGCATCCTTCCACTCTATCCCGAACTGTGTAATGCTATGCATTATGCTTCATTTATAGGCCTTTACTCAATAAGCACCAATGATCAGTTTAGAATGATCATTTTAACAGGCCGATCAACTTGACATGTCTCCACTAAATCGTCATTAAATTTTGATTTATATAATGACACGAATCCAATGCCCACTTTAAGCTAGCTGAATTTTCTTTATTGTGATAAACTTTAAGACTAAAATTGCTTGGAAAAGTCCTCGGACTAATCAAATCTATCCAAAACTATGTGATGTCATGCATTATGCTTAATTTATAAGCCTTTATTCAATGAGCACGAATGATCACTTTAGAATGATCATTTTAATTGGCCGATCAACTTGACATGTTTGCACTAAATCATCCAAAACTTTTGATTTATTGCTCCAAATGACACGAATCTAGTGCCCACATTAAGCTAGCTTTATTTTCTATATTTTGACAAAATTTGAGATAGAAATAGATACAAAAAACGTCCATGTAATCCAATCTATCACCAATTGCGTGATGCCATGCATTATGCTTCATTTATAAATCTTTACCCAGTGAGCACCAATTGACATGTTTGTAACTTTTGATTTAGAGCTCAGAATGACACGAATCCAATGCCCACATTAAGCAGACTCAATTTTCCATATTGTGATAAAATTTGAGACAAAAATGGATATGAAAAGCGTCCAAGTAATCCAATCTAGCCAAAATTGTGTGATGCCATGCATTATGCTTCATTTATAAGCCTTTACTCAATGAGTACTATTGATCAGTTTAGAATAATCATTTTAACTGGCTGATCAACTTGACATGTCCGCACTAAATCATCTGTAACTTAAGATTTAGAGCTCAGACTAACACGAATCCAATACCCATGTTAAGCTAGCTCAATTTTCTATATTGTGACAAAATTTGAGACAAAAAGATACTAAAAAGCGTCCAAGTAATCCAATCTATCCGGAACTGCGTGATGGCATTCATTATGCTTCATTTATACGCCTTTACTCTATTGGAACCAATGATTAGTTAAGACTGATCCTTTTAATAGGCCAATCAACTTCACATGTCCACACTAAATCGTCTGTAATTTTTGATTTAGAGCTCAGAATGACACGAATCCAATGCCATGTGAAGGTTGCTCAATTTTCTATATTGTGATAAAATTTGAGACAGAAATAGATAAGAAAAAGAGTCCAAGTAATCCAATCTAGCCAAAACTGCGTGATGCCATGCATTATGCTTAATTAGCCCTTACTTAATGAACACTAATGATAAGTTTAGAATATTCATATTGACTTTTGACATGACATGTCCGCACTAAATTGGATGTAACATTTGATTTAGACCTCGGAATGACATTAATCCAATGCCCACGTTAAGCTAGCTCAATTTTCTATATTTTGACAAAATTTGAGATAGAAATAGTGGCGACAAAGCATCCGAATAATCCAATCTATCCCAAACTTAGTGATGCCATGCTTTAGGCTTCTTTCATGAGAGTTTACTTAATCTGCACCAAAGATCAGTTTATAATGATCAATGTAACAGGCCAATCAACTTGACATGTCCGCACTAAACCGTCCGTAACTTATGATTTAGTGCTCATAATGACACGAATCCAATTCTCACGTTAAGCTAGCTTAATTTTCTATATTTTGAAAAAATTATAGATAGAAAATGAGGTGAAAAAGCGTCCAAGCAATCCAATCTATCTCAAAATGTGTGATGCCATGTATTATGTTTCATTTATAAGCCTTTACTCAGTAAGCACCAATGATTAGTTAAGAATGATCACTTTAACTTGTCTATCAACTTGACATGTATGCACCAAATCATCCGTAATTTTTTATTTAGAGCTCAGAATGACATGAATCCAATTCCCACATTAAGCTAACTCAATTTTCTGAATTATGACAAAATTTAAGACAAAAATAGATACGACAAAGCGTTCAAGTAATCCAATCTATCCTGAACTGCATGATGGCATGCATTATGTTACATTTATAAGACTTTACTTAATGAGCACAAATGATTAGTTTAGAGTGATCACTTTAACTGCCCGATCAACTTAATGAGCACAAATTTAATGACGATTGTCCACAACTTTTGATTTAGATCTCAGAATGACACGCAAATTCACACGTTAACTAACTCAATTTTTTATATCGTGACAAAATTTGAGACAGAAATAGATACGAAAAAGTGTCCAAGTAATCCAATATAGCCAAAACTGTGTGATGCCATTCATTATGCTTCATTTGTAAGCTTTTACTCACTGAGCATCAATGATTAGGTCAGAATGATCACTTTAACTGGCTGATCAACCTGAAATTTTTGCACTAATCGTACATAACTTTTGATTTGGTGCTCAGGATGACACGAATCCAATGCTCACGTTAAGCTAGCTCAGTTTTCTATATTTTGATAAAATTATAGAAAAAAATAGATACGACAAAGGGTCCAAATAATCCAATCTATCTAAAAATGTTTGATGCCATGAATTATGTTTCATTTATAAGCCTTTACTCAATAATCCTCAATGATCAGTTAAGAATTATCATTTTAACTTTCCGATCAACTTGACATGTCTGCACTAAATCGTCCGTAACTTTTGATTTAGAGCTCGGAATGACTCGAATCCAATGCCCACGTTAAGCTAACTCAATTTTCTGTATTGTGACAAAATTTAAGACAAAAATAGATACAAAAAAGAATCCAAGTAATCCAATCTATCCTGAACTGTGTGATTCTATGCATTATGCTTCATTTCTAAGCTTTTACTTAGTGAGAACCAATGATCAGTGTAGAATGTTCCTTTGAATTGGCAGTTCAACTTGTCATGTCTGCACTAAATTGTCTATAACGTTTGATTTATAGATCATAATAACATGAATCGAATGCCCACGTTAAGCTAGCTCCATATTCGATATTGTGACAAAATTGATACAGAAAAAGGTACGACAAAGCGTCCAAGTAATCGTCTGTAACTCTTGATTTAGAGTTCAGAATGACACGAATCGAATGTCCATGTTAAGCTAGCTCAATTTTGTATATTGTGACAAAATTTGAGAAAAAAATAGATATGACAAACCATCCAAGTAATCCAATCTATCCCAAACTCCGTGACGTCATGCATTATGGTTCATTTAAAAGCATTTACTTAATGAGCACCAATGATCAGTTTTGAATGATCACTATAAATAGCCGATCAACTTGACTTCCATGCAATAAATCATCTGTAACTTTTGATTTAGAGCTCATAATGACACGAATCCAAAGCACACGTTAAACTAGATCAATTTTCAATATTTTGACAAAGATATAGACAGAAATAGAGACGACAAAGCCTCCAACTAATCCAATCTATCCCAAACTGTGTGGTGTCATGCATTATGCTTCATTTGTAAGCTTTTAATCAATGAGCACCAATGGTCAGTTAAAAATGATCATTTTAACTCGCTGATAAACTTGACATGTGCGCACAAAATCATTTGTAACTTTTGATTTAGAGCTACGAATGACACGAATCCAATGCCCACATTAATCTAGCTCCAATTTGTATGTTGTGACTAAATTTGTGACAGAAATACATATGACAAACGTCCAAGTAATCCAATCTATTCTAAATTCCGTGATGCCATGCATTTTGTTTCATTTATAAGCCTTTACTTAATGTGCACCAATGATCAGTTTAGAATGATTACTTTAACAGGCCGATCAACTTGACATGTCCGCATTAAAACGTCCGTAACTTTTGATTTAGAGCTTAGAATGACAGGAATCCAATGCCCACATTAACGTAGCTCAATTTTATATATTTTGACAAAATTATAGATACAAATTGGGAAAACAAAGCGTCCAAGTAATCCAATTTATCCCGAACTGCGTGATGATATGCATTGTGCTTCATTTAAAAGCCTTTACTCATTAAGCACCAATGATCAGTTTAGAATGATCATTTTAACTGGTCGATCAACTTGATATGTTTGCACAAGATCATCCATAACTTTTGATTTGTAGCTCATAATGACACGAATCCAAAGCCCACGATAAGCTATCTTATTATGCTGTATTGTGACAATATTTCGGACAAAACTCGATATGACAAAGTATCCAAGTAATCCAATCTATCGCAAAATGCTTGATGTGTTGCATTATGCTTCATTTATAAGCCTTTTCTCAATGAGCACCAATGATCGGAAGAATGATCATTTTAATTTGCCGATCAACTTGACATGTCCGCACAAAATCGTTCGCAACTTTTGATTTAGATCTCAGAATGACAAGAATTCAATGCCAACTTAAAGCTAGTTCAATTTTTATAAAGAGACAAAATTAGAGAAAAAAAATGGATACGATAAAGCGTCTAAGTAATCCAATCTATCAAAAACTCCATGATGCTCTGCATTTTGCATCATTTCTAAGCATTTACTTAATAGGACCAATGATCAGTTTATAATGATCATTTTTACTGGCCGATTAACTTCACAAGTCCGCACTAAATCATTTGTAACTATTGATTTATAGTTCAGAATGACACAAACCGAATGTCCACTTTAAGCTAGCTCAATTTGAAATATTGTGACAAAATTTGAGACAGAAATAGGTACAACAAAGCGTCCAACTAATCCAATCTATCCCGAACTGCGTGATTCCATGCATTTAGAGCATTTACTTAATGAGCAACAATGATCAGTTTAGAATGATCACTTTAACATGCCGATCAACTTGATATCACTGTACTAAATTGTCGGTAAATTTTTATTTAGAGCTCCAAAGCCCAAAATAAGCTAAGTCAAATTTCTATATTTTGACAAAGTTATAGACAAAAATAGAGACGACAAAGCCTCCAAGTAAGCCAATCTATCCCAAACTGCGTGCTGTCATGAATTATGATTCATATGTAAGCTTTTAATCAATGAGCACCAATGATCAGTTAAGAATGATCATTTTAACTCATTAATAAACTTCACATGTGCGCACTAAATCATCTGTAACTTTTGACTTTGAGCTCCGAAATGACACGAATCAAATGCCCACGTTAAGCTAACTCAATTTTGAATATTCTGACAAAATTTGATTTAGAGCTCAGAATGACACGAATCCAACGCCCACATTAAGCTAGGTTAATTTTCTATATTTTGACAAAATTATAGATAGAAATAGAGACGACAAAGCATCCAAGTAATCTAATCTATCCCAAACTTCGTGATGTCAAGTAATATGCTTCATTTGTAAGCTTTTAATCAATGAGCACCAATGATCAGTTAAGAATGATCATTTTAACTCGCCGATAAACTTGACATGTCCGCACTAAATCATTTGAAACTTTTGATTTAGTGCTCTGAATGACACGAATCTAATGGCCACGTTAAGCTAGCTCAATTTTGTATATTGTGACTAAATTTAAGACAGATATAGATATGGAAAAGCGTTCAAATAATCCAATATGTTCCAAACTATGTGATGTCGTGCATTATGCTTCATTTATAAGCCGTTACTTAATGAGCACCAATAATCAGTTTAGAATGATCACTTTAACTGATCGATAAACTTGACATGTCCGCATTAAATCATGCGTAACTTTTGATTTAGAGCTCATAATGACACGAATCCAATGCCCACGTAAAGCTAGTTCAATTTCTTATATTGAGACAAAATTTGAGATAGAAATAGATACGAAAAAGCGTCTAAGTAATCCGATCTATGTAAAACAGTGTGATGCTCTGCATTTTGCATCATTAATAAGTCTTTACTTAAAGAGCACCAATGATCAGTTTACAATGATCATTTCAACTGGCTGATAAACTCGATAAGTATGCACTAAATTGTCCATAACTTTTTATTTATAGCTCATAATGATGTGAATCCAATCTGCACGTTAAGGTAGCTCAATTTTCTATATTGTGACACAGAAATAGTTACGACAAAGCATCCAGGTCATCAAATCTATCCCAAAATTTGTGATGTGATGCATTATGTTTCATTTATAAGCCTTTACTGAATGAGCAACAATGATCACTTAAGAATGATCATTTTAACTGGCAGATCAACTTGACATGTCTGCACTAAATCATACATAATTTTTTATTTATAGCTCATATTGACCCGAATCCAATGCTCACGTTAATCTAGCTCAATTTTCTATATTGTAACAAGATTAAAGACAAAAATAGATACGACCAAGCATCCAAGTAATCCAATATATCCCAAAATACGTGATGTCATGCATTATGCTTAATTTATAAGCTTTTACTCAATAAGCGTCAATGATAAGTTAAGAATTATCATTTTAACAACCAAGTTATGGTAGCTCAATTTTCTATATTGTGAAAAACTTTGAGATAGAAATAGATATGAGACAGATTCGAAGTAATCAAATCTATCCCAAACTGTGTGATACCATGCATTATGCTTCATTTATAAGCCTTTCCTCAATGAGCACCAATGATCAGTTAAAAATGATCATTTTATCAAGCCGATCAACTTGAAATGTCCGCACAAAATCGTCAGTAACTTTTGATTTGGGGCTCGGAATGACACGAATCCAATGCCCACATTAAGCTAGCTCAAGTTTTTATACAGAAATAAATTTAGTGCTCATAATGACACGAATCCAAAGCCCACATTAAACTAGGTTAATTTTCTATATTTTGACAAAATTATAGATAGAAATAGAGACGACAAAGCATCCAAGTAATCTAATCTATCCCAAACTGCGTGATGTCATGTAATATGCTTCATTTGTAAGCTTTTAATCAAAGAGCACCAATGATCAGTTAAGAATGATCATTTTAACTTGCTGATAAACTTGACATGTCCGCACTAAATCATTTGTAACTTTTGATTTAGTGCTCTGAATGACACGAATCCAATGCCCACGTTAAGCTACCTTAATTTTGTAAATTGTGACTAAATTTAAGACAGATATAGATATGGAAAAGCGTTCAAGTAATACAATATGTTCCAAACTATGTGATGTAGTGCATTATGCTTATTTTATATGCAATTACTTAATGAGCACCAATAATCACTTTAGAATGATGACTTTAACTGACCGATAAACTTGACATGTCCGTATTAACTCATGCGTAACTTTTGATTTAGAGTTCAGAATGACACGAGTCCAATGCCTACGTAAAGTTAGTTCAATTTTTTATATTGAGACAAAATTTGAGATAGAAATAGAAACGAGAAAGCGACTAAGTAATCCGATCTATGAAAAACCGTTTGATGCTCTCATTTTGAATCATTAATAAGCCTTTGCTCAAAGAGCACCAATGATAAGTTTACAATGATCAGTTTAACTGGCCGATAAACTTGATATGTATGCACTAAATTGTCGATAACTTCTGATTTATAGCTCATAATGACGTGAATCCAATCTGCACGTAAAGGTAGTTCAATTTTCTATATTGTGACAAAATTTGAGACAGAAATAGTTACGACAAAACGTCCAGGTCATCAAATCTATCCCAAACTTCGTGATGTCATGCATTATGCTTCATTTATAAGCCTTTACTGAATGAGCACCAATGATCAGTTAAGAATGATCATTTTAAATGGCAGATCAACATGACATTTCTGCACTAAATCATCCATAATTTTTTATTTATAGTTCATAATGACACGAATCCAATGCTAACGTTAAGCTAGCTCAATTTTATATATTGTACAAAATTAAAGACAAAAATAGATACGATCAAACATCCAAGTAATCCAATATATCCCGAAATACGTGATGCCATGCATTATGTTTAGTTTATAAGCTTTTACTCAATGCGCGTCAATGATAAGTTAAGAATGATCATTTTAACAGCCAAGTTAAAGTAGCTCAATTTTCTATATTGTGAAAAAATTTGAGATAGAAATAGATATGAAAAAGATTCCAAGTAATCAAATCTATCCCAAACTGCGTGATACCATGCATTATGCTTCATTTATAAGCCTTTACTCAATGAGCACTAATGATCAGTTAAAAATGCTCATTTTATCAAGCCGATCAACTTGACATGTCCACACTAAATCGTCAGTAACTTTTGATTTGGTGCTCGGAATGACACGAATCCAATACCCACATTAAGCTAGCTCAATTTTCTATATAGAAACAAAATTTGAGACAGAAACAGATACGACAAAGCGTCTAAGTAATCCAATCTATCCAAAACTTTATAAACCTTTTCTCAATGAGCACCAATGATCAGTTTAGAATATTCATTTTAACTAGCCGATCAACTTGAAATTTCCACACTTAATCGTCTGTAACTCTTGATTTAAAGCTCAGAAGGACATGAATCCAATGCCCACGTTAAGCTACCTCAAATTTGTATATTGTGCTAAAATTTGAGACAGAAATAGATACGACAAAGCATCCAAGTAATCCAATCTATCCTGAACTGTGTGATGCCATGCATTATGCTTCATTTATAAGCCTTTATTTAATGAACACCAATGATCAGTTTAACTAGCCGATCAACTTGACATCTTCGCAATAAATTGTCCATATCTTTTGATTTAGAGCTCCAAATGACACGAATCCAATGCCCACGTTCAGCTATCTCTATTTTCTATATTTTGAAAAAATATGGTCAGAAATAGAGACGACAAAGTGTACAAGTAATCCAATCTATCCCAAACTGTGTGATGCCATGCATTATGCTTCATTTGTAAGCTTTTAATCAATGAGCACCAATGATTAGTTAAGAATGATAATTTTAACTGGCCGATCAACTTGACATGTCCTTACTAAATCAACCATAATTTTTGATTTAGAGCTCGAAACGACACGAACCCAATGCCCACTTTAAGCTAGCACAATTTTCTATATTGTGACAATATGTAAGACAAAAATAAATACGAAAACGCATCCAAGTAATCCAATCTATCCTGAGCTGCGTGATGCTCTGCATTATGTTTCATTTATAAGCATTTACTTAATGAGCACCAATGATTACTTTAGAATGATCACTTTAACTGGCCGATCAACTTGACATTTCCGCACTAAATCATCCATAACATTTGATTTAGAGCTCAGAATGACACGAATCCAAAGCCCACATTAAGGTAGGTTAATTTTCTATATTTTGACGAAATTATTGATAGAAATAGAGACAACAACGCATCCAAGTAATCTAATCTATCCCAAACTGCGTGATGTCATGTAATATGCTTCATTTGTAAGCTTTTAATCAATGAGCACCAATGATCTGTTAAGAATGATCAATTTAACTCGCCGATAAATTTGACATGTGCGCACTAAATCATTTGTAAGTTTTGATTTAGTGCTCTGAATGACACTAATCCAATGCCCACGTTAAGCTAGCTCAATTTTGTAAATTGTGACCAAATTTAAGAAAGATATAAATATGGAAAAGTGTTCAAGTAATCCAATATGTTCCAAACTATGTGATGTAGTGCATTATGCTTTATTAATAAGCCGTTACATATTGAGCACAAATAATCAGTTAAGAATTATCATTTTAACTGGCAGATCAACTTGACATTTCTGCACTAAATCATCCATAATTATTTATTTATAGCTCATAATGACACGAATCCAATGCTCATGTTAAGCTAGCTCAATTTTCTATATTGTGACAAAATTAAAGATAAAAATAGATACGACAAAGCGACTAAGTAATCCGATCTATGAAAAACCGTTTGATGCTTTGCATTTTGCATCATTAATAAGGCTTTGCTCAAAGAGCACCAATGATAAGTTTACAATGATCATTTTAACTCGCCGATAAACTTGATATGTCTGCACTAAATTGTCCATAACTTTTGATTTATAGCTCATAATGACATGAATTCAGTCTGCAGGTTAAGGTTGCTCAATTTTCTATATTGTGACAAAATTTGAGACAGAAATAGTTACGACAAAGCGTCCATGTCATCAAATCTATCCCAAACTTCGTGATGTCATGCATTATGCTTCATTTATAAGCCTTTACTGAATGATCACCAATGATCAGTTAAGAATGATCATTTTAACTGGCAGATCAACTTGACATTTCTGCACTAAATCTTCCATAATTTTTTATTTATAGCTCATAATGACACGAATCCAATGCTCACGTTAAGCTAGCTCAATTTTCTATATTGTGACAAAATTAAAGACAAAAATAGATACGATCAAACATCCAAGTAATGCAATATATCCCGAAATACGTGAAGCCATGCATTATGTTTAATTTATAAGCTTTTACTCAATGAGCGTCAATGATAAGCTAAGAATGATCATTTTAACAGCCAAGTTAAAGTAGCTCAATTTTCTGTATTGTGAAAAACTTAGAGATAGAAATAGATATGGGAAAAATTCCATGTAATCAAATCTATCCCAAACTGCGTGATACCGTGCATTATGCTTCATTTATAAGCCTTTACTCAATGAGCTCCAATGATCAGTTAAAAATGCTCATTTTATCAAGCCGATCAACTTGACATTTCCACACTAAATCGTCAGTAAATTTTGATTTGGGGCTCGGAATGACACGAATCCAATGCCCACATTAAGCTAGCTCAATTTTCTATATAGAAAGAAAATTTGAGACAAAAATAGATACGACAAAGCGTCTAAGTAATCCAATCTATCCAAAACTTTATAAACCTTTTCTCAATGAACACCAATGATCAGTTTAGAATATTCATTTTAACTAGCCGATCAATGTGAAATTTCCGCACTAAATCATCTGTAACTCTTGATTTAAAGCTCTGAATGACATGAATCCAATGCCCACGTTAAGCTACCTCAAAATTGTATGTTGTGCTAAAATTTCAGACAGAAATAGATAAGACAAAGCATCGAAGTAATCCAATCTATCCTGAACTGTGTGATGCCATGCATTACGCTTCATTTATAAGCCTTTATTTAATGAACACCAATGATCAGTTTATAATGATCAGTTTAACTAGCCATCAACTTGACATCTTCGCAATAAATTGTCCGTATCTTTTGATTAGAGCTCCGAATGACACGAATCCAATGCCGACTTTTAAGCTATCTCTATTTTCTATCTTTTGACAAAACTATGGACAGAAATAGAGACGACAAAGCGTACAAGTAATCCAATCTATCCCAAACTGTGTGATGCCATGCATTATGCTTCATTTGTAAGCTTTTAATCAATGAGCACCAATGATTAGTTAAGAATGATCATTTTAACTGGCCGATCAACTTGACATGTCCGTACTAAATCGACCGTAACTTTTGATTTAGAGCTCCAAACGACACGAACCCAATGCCCACGTTAAGCTAGCTCAATTTTCTATATTGTGAAAATATTTAAGGCAAAAATAAATACGAAAACGCGTCCAAGTAATCCAATCTATCCTGAGCTGCGTGATGCTCTACATTATGCTTCATTTATAAGCATTTACTTAATGAGCACCAATGATTACTTTAGAATGATCACTTTAACTGGCCGATCAACTTGACATTTCCGCACTAAATCATCCGTAACATTTGATATAGAGCTCAGAATGACATGAATCCAAAGCCCACATTAAGGTAGGTTAATTTTCTATATTTTGGCAGAATTATTGATAGAAATAGAGACAACAACGCAATCAAGTAATCTAATCTATCCCAAACTGCATGATGTCATGTAATATGCTTCATTTGTAAGCTTTTAGTCATTGAGCACCAATGATCAGTTAAGAATGATCATTTTAACTCGCCGATAAACTTGACATGTATGCACTAAATCATTTGTAACTTTTGATTTAGTGCTCTGAATGACACGAATCCAATGCCCACGTTAAGCTAGCTCAATTTCGTATATTGTGACTAAATTTAAGACAAATATAGATATGAAAAAGCATTCAAGTAATCCAATATGTTCCAAACTATGTGATGTCGTGCATTATGCTTCATTTATAAGCCGTTACTTAATGAGCAATAATCAGTTTAGAATGATCACTTTAACTGACCGATAAACTTGACATGTCTGCATTAAATCATGCGTAACTTTTGTTTTAGTGCTCCGAATGACACGAATCCAATGCCCACGTAAAGCTAGTTCAATTTTTTATATTGAGTCAAAATTTGAGATTGAAATAGATTCGACAAAGCGTCAAAATAATCCGATCTATGAAAAACCATGTGATGCTCTGCATTTTGCATCATTAATAAGCTTTTACTCAAAGAGCACCAATGATGAGTTTACAATTATCATTTTAACTGGCCGATAAACTTGATATGTCTGAACTAAATTGTTCATAACTTTTGATTTATAGCTCATAATGACGCGAATCCAATCTGCACGTTAAGGTAGCTCAATTTTCTATATTCTGACAAAATTTGATACCGAAATAGTTACGACAAAGCGTCCAAGTCATCAAATCTATCCCAAATTTTGTGATGTCATGCATTATGCTTCATTTATAAGCATTTACTTAATGAGCACCAATGAACAGTTAAGAATGATCATTTTAACTGGCAGATCAACTTGACATGTTTGCACTAAATTATCCATAATTTGTGATTTATAGCTTATAATGACACGAATCCAATGCCCAGCTTAAGCTAGCTTGATTTTCTATATTGTGACAAAATTAAAGACAAAATAAGATACGATCAAGCATCCAAGTAATCCAATATATCCCGAAATACGTGATGCCATGCATTATGTTTAATTTATAAGCTTTTACTCAATGAGCGTCAATGATAAGTTAAGAATGATCATTTTAACAGCCAAGTTAAAGTAGCTCAATTTTCTATATTGTGAAAAACTTTGAGATAGAAATAGATATGAGAAAGATTCCAAGTAATCAAATCTATTCCAAACTGCGTGATACCATGCATTATGCGTCATTTATAAGCCTTTACTCAATGAGAACCAATGATCAGTTAAAAATGATCATTTTATCAAGCCGATCAACTTGACATGTCCACACTAAATCGTTTGTAACTTTTGATTTGGGGATCAGAATGACACGAATCCAATGCCCACATTAAGCTAGCTAAATTTTCTATATAGAAACAAAATTTGAGTCAGAAATAGATACGACAAAGCGCCTAAGTAATCCAATCTATCAAAATGACACGAATCCAATGCCCATGTTAAGATAGTTCAATTTTCTATATTTTGACGAAATATGATATAGAACAAGATACGACAAAGCCTCCAGGTAATCAAATCTATCCCAAATTGCGTGATGCCAAGCATTCTGCTTCATTTATAAGCCTTTACTCAATGAGCACCAATGATCAGTTTAAAATAATCATATTTCTGGACCACCAATTTTCTATATTTTGACAAAACTTGGGATGAAATAGAAACGACAAATCATCCAAGTAATCAAATCTATCCCAAACTATGTGATGTCATGCTTTATGCTTCATTTACATGACTTTACTCAATGAGCACCATGATCAGTTTAGAATGATCATTTTAAGTGGCGTATCAAGTTTACATGTCTGCACTAACTCGTCGGTAACTTTTGATTTATAACTTAGAATGACACGAATCCAATGCCCACGTTAAGCTAGTTAAATTTTCTATTTAGAAAAAAAAATTTAGACAGAAATAGATACAACAAAGTGGCCAAGTAATCCGTTATATCCCAAACGGTGAGATACCATGCATTATGCTTCATTTATAAGCTTTTACTCAATGAGCACCAATGATCAGTTTAGAATGATCGTTTTAACTGGCCGATCAACTTGACACGTCTGCACTTAATCGTCCGTAACTTTTGATTTATAGCTCAAAATGACACGAAACCAATGCCCACGTTGAGCTAGCTCAATTTTCTATATTGAGACAAAATTTGAGATAAATATAGATACGACAAAGCATCCACATAATCCATATAATCCAGTCTATCCAAAATTGCTTGATTCGTATCATTTATAAGCCTTTACTCAATGAGCACCAATTATCAGTTTAGAATAATCCATTCTATCGCAAAATGCAAGATTCCATGCATTATGATTCATTTATAAGCCTTTCCTCAATGAGCACAATGATGAGTTTAGAATTATCATTTTAACTGGCCGATCAACTTTATATGTCTGCACTAAATCGTCTGTAAAATGACACGAATCCAATGCCCACATTATCTACTTCAGTTTTCTATATCGTGACAAAATTTCAGACAAAACTAGATACGACAGAGCGTCCAAGTAATCCAATCTATCCTAAACTGCGTGATTGCACGCATTATGTTTCATTTATAAGCCTTTACTCCATGAGCACCAATGATCAGTTTAGAATAATCATATTAACTGGTCGATCGACTTAACATTTCTACACTAAACCATCCGAAACTTTTGATTTAGAACTTGAAATGACACGAATCCAGTGCCCACGTTAAGCTAGCTCAATTTTATATATTTTGATAAATTTGAGACGGAAATTGAAACGACAAAGCGTCCAAATAATAAAATATATCTCAAACTATGTGATGTCATGGTTTATACTTCATTCATAAGCCTTAACTTAATTAGCACCAATAATCAGTTTAGAATGATCATTTTAACTGGCCGATCAACTTGACATTTCCGCACTAAATCGTCCGTAACATTTGATTTAGAGTTTCAAATGACACGATTCCAATGCCATCGTTAAGCTATCTCAATTTTCTATATTGTGACAAAATTTGCAACAAAAATAGATACGAAAAAGCATCCAAGTAATCCAATCTATCCCAAACTACGTGATGCCATGCTTTATGCTTCATTTATAAGCTTTTACTCAATGAGTACCAATAATCAGTTTAAAATAATCATTTTAATTGGCCGATCAACTTGACATGTCTGCACTAAAACATCTGTAACTTTTTTATTTATAGCTCAAAATGAAACGAATCCAATGCCCACGTTAAGCTAGCTCAACTTTCTATATTGTGATAAAATTTAAGACTAAAATTTCTTTGACAAATCCTCGAAGTAATAAAATTTATCAAAAACTACGTAATGCCATGTGTTATGCTTCATTTATAAGCTTTTATTCAATAAGCACCAATGATTAATTTAGAAAGATCATTTTACCTAGCTGTTGAACTTGACATGTCTGCAGTAAATCGTCTGTAACTTACGATTTAGAGCTCAGAATGACACGAATCCAGTGCACACGTTAAGCTAGCTCAATTTTCTAAATTGAGAAAAACTTTGAGACAAAAATATATAGGACAAGGCGTCCAAGTAGCACAATATATCAAAAACTGCGTGATGTCATACATTATGCTTCATTTATAAGACTTTACTGAATGAGCACCAATGATCAGCTTATAATGATCATATTAACTGGCCGATCAACTTAAAATGTGTGCACTAAATCGTTCGTAACTTTTATTTTAGGGCTCCAAATTACATGAATCCAATGCTCACGTTAAACTAGCTAAGTTTTCTATATTATGACAAAAGGTTAGACAGAAATGGAGACGACAAAGCGTTCAAGTAATCCAATCTATCCCAAACTACGTAATGCCATGCTTTATGCGTTATTTATAAGCTTTTATTCAATAAGCACCAATATTAGTTTAAAATGGTCATTTTAGCTGGACCATCAACTTGACATGTCCTCACTAAATCGTCTGTAACTTTTGATTTAGAGCTAAGAATGATACGAATCCAATGTCCATGTTAAGCTAGCTCAATTTTCTAAATTGTAAAAAAAATATACGTCTAAAATTGCTTTGACAATTCCTCCGAGTAATCAACTCTATCCAAATCTACGTGATGTCATGCATTATGCTTCTTTTATAAGCCTTTACTCAATGAGTCCCAATGATCACTTTATAATGATCATTTTAACTCGTCGATCAACTTGAAATGTCTGCACTAAATCGTCTGTAACTTTTGATTTATAGCTAATAATGACACGAATCCAATGTCCACGTTTAGCTTGCTAAATTTTCTATATTGTGACAAAATTTAAGATAGAAATAGATACGAAAAAGTGTCCAAGTAATTCAATTTATCCCAAACTGCAAGATGCCTTGCTTTATGATTCATTTATAAGCCTTTATTCAATGAGCACTAATTATCAAATTAGAGTGATCATTTTAACTGACCGATCAACTTGACATATCTCCACTAAATCGTCCGTAACATTTGATTTATAGCTCAGAATGACCCGAATCCAATACCCACGTTAAGCCAGCTAATTTTTCTATATTTTCACAAAACTTGAGACAAAATAGAGACGCCAAACCATCCAAGTAATCAAATCTATCCCACACTATGTGATGTCATGCTTTATGTTTCATTTATAAGCCTTTAGTTAATGAGCACCAATGAGCAGTTTAGAATGATCACTTAAACTGGCCGATATACTTGACATGTTCGCACTAAATCGTCTGTAACTTTTGATTTAGATCTCCGAATGACACGAATACAATACCGACGTTAAGTTAGCTTAATTTTCTATAATGTGACAAAATTTGAGACAGAAATAGATACAACAAATTATCCAAGTAATCTAATCTATCTAAAACTGTGTGATGTCATGCATTATGCTTCATTTATAAGCATTTACTCAATTACCATCAATTATTAGTTTAGAATGTCACTTTAACTGCCCAATAAACTAGACATGTCCGCGTTAAATCGTCCGTAACTTTTGATTTAGATCTTAGAATGACACGAATTCAATGCCCACGTTAAGCTAGCTCAATTTTCTATATTGTGATAAAATTTAAGACTAAAATTGCTTCAACAAAGCATCCAACTAATCCGATCTATCCAAAACTGCGTAATGTCATGCATTATGGTTCATTTATAAGCATTTACTCATGAGCACCAATGATCATTTTTGAATTATCACATTAACTGACCGATCAATATGATATGTCCACACTAAATCCTCCGTAACTTTTGTTTATAGCTTGGAATGACACGAATCCAATGCCCACGTTAAACTAGCTCAATTTTCTATATTGTGACAAAATTTGAGACAGAAATAGATATGAAAAAGCATCCAAGTAATATTGCTATCCCAAACTACGTGATGCCACACATTATGCTTCATTTATAAGCTATTACTCAATGAGCACCAATGACCAGTTTAGAATGATCATTTTAGTTGGCTGATCAATTTGACATGTCTACACTAACTCTTTCGTAACTTTTGACTTATATTACCTAATGACACGAATCCAATGCCCACGTTAAACTAGTTCAATTTTCTATATTGAGACAAAATTTGAGATAGAAATAGATACAAACAACCGTACAAGTAACCCAATCTATCAAAAACTGCGTGATTTCATGCATTATGCTTCATTTATGAGCCTTTACTCAATGAGCACCAATGATCACTTTAAAATAATCATATTAACTGGCCGATTAACTTGACATGTCCGCACTAAATTGTCCATAACTTTTGATTTAGATCTCAAACTCATATGAATCCAATGCCCACGTTAAGCTAGCTCAATTTTCTATATTATAACAAAATTTGAGATAGAAATAGATACGACAAAGCATCGAAGTAAACCAGTCTATTCTAAACTGCGTGATGCCATGCATTATTCTTCATTTATAAGCATTTACTCAATGAGCACCAATAATTAGTTCAGAATGATCATTTTAACTGGCTGATCAACTTTTGATTTAGAGCTCAGAATGATACAAATCCATTGCCCACGTTAAGCTCGTTCAATTTTTTTATATTGAGACAAAATTTGAGACAGAACTAGAAACGACAAAGGGTCCAAGTAATCAAATCTATCCAAAATTGCGTGATGCCATGCATTATGCTTCATTTATAAGCCTTTACTCAATGAGTATGAATGATCAGTTTAGAATAAGCATATTAACTGGCCGATCAACTTAACATGTCCGCAATAAATCGTCCGTAATTTTCGACTTACAGCTCAGAATGATATGAATCCAGTTCCCACGTTAAGCTACTTCAATTTTCTCTATTTTGACAAAATATGGGAAAGAAATAAAGACGAAAAAGCGTCCAAGTAATCAAATCAATCCCAAACTACGTGATGCCATGATTTATGTTTCATTTCTAAACCTTTACTTAATGAGCACCAATGATCAGTTTGGAATGATTACTTTAACTGGCCGATCAACTTGACATGTCCACATTAAATCATCCGTAACTTTTGATTTAGAGCCCAAAATGATACGAATCCAATGCCCACGTTAGGCTAGCTCAATTTTCTATATTTTGATAAAATTTGAGATAAAAATAGAGAAGAAAAAGCGTCCAAGTAATCAAATCTACCTCAAACTACGTGATGCCATGCTTTATGCTTCATTTATTAGCCTTTACTTATTGAGCACCAATGATCATTTTTGAATGATCAGTTTAACTGGCCGATCAACTTGACATGTAATCACTAAATCATCCATAACGTTTGATTTAGAGCTCAGAATGATACAAATCCAATGCCCACGTGAAGCTAATTCAATTATCTATATTGTAACAAATAGATACAAAAAAGCGTCCAAGTAATCCAATCTATCTTAAACTATATGATTCAATGCATTATGCTTCATCTATAAGCCTTTACTCAATGAGCACGAATTATTTGTTTAGAATGATCAGTTTAACTCGCCAATCAACTAGACATGTCTGCAATAAATCGTCAGTAACTTTTGATTTAGATCTTAGAATGACACAAATCCAATACCCACGTTAAGCTAGCTCAATTTTCTATATTGTTTGTAAAATTTAAAACTAAAATTGCTTCGTCAAAGTGTCCAAGTAATCCCATCTCTCTAAAACTGCGTAATGTCATGCATTATGTTTCATTTATGCTTCATTATTCAATGAGCACCAATGATCAGTTTATAATGATCATATTAACTTGCTGATCAACATGACATGTCCACACTGAATTATCTGTAACTTTTGTTCTATTGCTCAGAATGACACGAATCAATTCCCACGTTAAGCTACCTCAATTTCTATATTGTGACAAAATTTAGGATAGAAATAGATACAATAAAGCATCCAAGTAATCATGGCTATCCCAAACTGCATGATGTCATGCACTATGATTCATTTATAAGCTTTTACTCAGTGATCACCAATTGTCTATAACTTATGATTTAGAGGTCAGAATGACACGAATCCAATGCACACATTAAGCTAGTTCAATTTGAGACAGAACTAGATACAACAAAGTGTGCAGGTAATCAAATCTATCCAAAACTGCATGATGTCATGCATTATGCTTCATTTATAAGCCTTTACTTAATGAGCACCAATGAACATTTTAGAATAATCATTTTAACTGGCCGATCAAGTTGACATGTCCGCACTAAATCGTCCATAAATTTCGATTTATAGCTCAGAATGATATGAATCCAATGTCCACGTTAAACTATCTCAATTTTCTATATTTTCATGAAATTTGAGATAAAACTAGAGAAGAAAAATTGTCCAAGTAATGAAAGCTATCCCAAACTACGTGATGTCGTGCTTTATGCTTTATTTATAAGCCTTTACTTAATGAGCACCAATGATCAGTTTAGAATGATCACTTTAACAGGCTGATCAACACGACATGTCCGTACTAAGTCATCCGTCACTTTTGGTTTAGAGCTCAGAATGACATGAATGCAATGCCCACGTTAAGATCTATATTGTAACAAAATTTGAGACAAAAATAGATACAAAAAAGTGTACAAGTAATCCAATCTATCTAAAACTGTGTGATGCCATGCATTATGTTCATTTATAAGCCTTCACTCAATGAGATCCTATTATCAGTTTAGAATGATCACTTTAACTGGTCGATCAACTACACATGTCCGCACTAAATTATCCGTAAATTTTGATTTAGATCTCATAATGACACGAATCAATGCCCACATTAAGCTAGCTCAAATTTCTATATTGTTACAAAATTTAAGACAAAAATAGATACAAGAAAGTGTCCAAGTAATCTAGTCTATCCCAAACAGCGTGATGCCATGTATTATTCTTCATTTATAAACTTTCCCTCAATGAGCACCAATGATCAGTTTAGAATGATCATTTTAATTGGCCGATCAACTTGACATTCCTGCACTAAATCGTCCATAACTTTTGATTTATAGCTCAGAATGACACCAATCCAATGCCCACATTAAGCTAGTTCAATTTTTTATATTTTGACAAACTTTGAGACAAATTTATATATAACAAAGCGTCTAAGTAATCAAATCTATCCCAAATTGTGTGATTCCATGCATTATACTTTATTTATAAGCCTTTACTCAATGAGCACCCACGAGCAATATAGAATGATCACTTTAACTGGCCGATTAACTTGACATGGTTGCATTAACTTGTCCGTAACTTTTGATTTATAGCTCACAATGACACGAATCCAATGCCCACATTAAGCTAGTTCAATTTTCTATATTTTGACAAAATTTGAGACAAAACTAGATAGAACAAAGATTCCAAGTAATCAAATCTATCCAAAATTGTGTGATTCCATGGATTGTGATTCATTTATAAGCACCAATGAGCACCAATGATCAGTTTAGAATGATCATTTTAACTAGACAATCATCTTGACATGTCTGCACGAAATGGTCCGTAACTTTTGATTAGAGCTCAGAATGACATGAATCCAATGCCCACGTTAAGCTAGTTGAATTTTTATATTGTGACAAAATTTGAGGCAGAACCAGATACGATAAAGCGTACAAGTAATCAAATCTATCCAAAACTGAGTGATGCCATGCTTTATTCTTTAATTATAAGCCTTTATTTAATGACCACCAATGATAAGTTTATAATGATCAACTTGACATGTACGCACTAAATCGTCCGTAACTTTTTGATTTAGATCTCCGAATGATACGAATCCGATGCCCACGTTAAGTTAGATCAATTTTCAATATTGTGACAAAATTTGAGACATAAATAAGTGTGATAAAGCATCCAAGTAATCTAGTCTATCCAAAACTACGTGATGCCATGCATTATGTTTCATTTATAAGCCTTTACTCAATGAGCACCATGATCAGGTTAGAATAATCATATTAACTGGACGATCAACTTGAAATGTCCGCACTAAATCGTCCGTAACTTTTGATTTAGAGCCCAAAATGATACGAATCCAATGCCAACGTTAGACTACCTCATTTTTCTATATTTTGGAAAAATTTGAGATAAAACTAGAGAAGACAAAGCGTCGAAGTAACTAAATCAATCTCAAACTACGTGATGCCATGCTTTATGCTTCATTTATAAGCCTTTACTTATTGAGCACCAATGATCAGTTTAGATTGATCACTTTAACTGGCCGATCAAGTTGACATGTCCGCATTAAATCGTCCATAACTTTGGATTTAGAGCTCAGAATGACATGAATCCACTGCCCACGTTAAGCTAATTCAAATATCTATATTGTAACAAATTTTGAGGCAAAAATAGATATGAAAAACGTCCAAGTAATCCAGTCTATCCAAAACTGCGTGATGCCATGGATTACGCTTAATTTATAAGCCTTTTATTTAATAATCATATTAACTAGCTGATAAACTTGACATTTCCGCACTAAATCGTCCATAACTTTTGATTTAGAGCTCAGAATGATACGAATCCAATGCCCACGTTAGGCTATCTCAATTTTCTATATTTTGACAAAATTTGAGATAAAAAAGAGAAGACAAAGCGTACAAGTAATCAAATCTATCCCAAACTATGTGATGCCATGCTTTATAGTTCATTTATAAGCCTTTACTTAATGAGCACTAATGATTAGTTTAGAATGATCATTTTAACTCGTCGATCAACTTGACATGTCCGCACTAATTCGTTTGTACTTTTGATTTAGAGCTCCGAATGACACGAATCCAATGCCCACGTTAAGTTATTTCAATTATCTATGTTGTAACAAAATTTGAAGCAAAAAAAGATACGAAAAAGGGTCCAAGTAATCCAATCTATCAAAAACTGTGCGATGCCATGCATTATGCTTCATTTATAAGCCTTTACTCAATTAGCACCAATTATTAGTTTAGACTGTCACTTTAACTACCCGATCAACTAGACATGTCCACGTTAAATAGTCCGTAACCTTTGATTTAGATCTCAGAATGACACGAATTCAATGCCCATGTTAAGGTAGCTCAATTTTCTATATTGTGATAAAATTTAATACTAAAGTTGCTTCGACAAAGCATCCAACTAATCCCACCTATCCAAAACAGCATAATGTCATGCATTATGTTTCATTTATAAGCCTTTACTCATGAGCACCAATGATCATTTCAGAATTATCATATTAACTGACAGATCAACATGACATGTCCACACTAAATCGTCCGTAACTTTTGTTTCATAGTTTGGAATGACACGAATCCAATACCCACGTTAAAATAGGTAAATTTTCTATATTGTGACCAAGTTTGAGACAGAAATAGATACGAAAAACCATCCAAGTAATCTTTTCTATCCCAAAATATGTGATACCATGCATTATGCTTCATTTACAAGCTATTACTCAATGAGCACCAATAATCAGTTGAGAATGATCATTTTAATTAGCCGATCAACTTGACATGTCTACACTAACTCGTCCGTAACTTTTGACTTATAGTTCACAATGACACGAATCAAATGCCCACGTTAAACTAGTTCAATTTTCTATATTGAGACAGAACTTGCGATAGAAAGAGATACGAAAAAGCGTCCAAGTAACCCAATCTATCAAATAATGCATGATTTCATGCATTATGTTTCGTTTATAAGCCTTTAGTCAATGAGCATGAATGATCACTTTAGAATGATCATATTAACTGGCCGATCAACTTGACATATCCGCACTAAATTGTCCGTAACTTCTGATTTAGAGCTCAGAATCACACGAAACAAATGCCCACGTTAAGCTAACTCAATTTTCTATATTGTGACAAAATTTGAGATAGAAATAGATACGACAAAGCATCCAAGTATACCAATCTATCCTAAACTTCGTGATGCCATGCATTATTCTTCATTTATAAGCTTTTTCTCAATAACCACAAATGATCAGTTAAGAATGATCATTTTAACTGCCTGATCAACTTGACATGTCTACACGATATGGTCTGTCACTTTTGATTTAGAGCTCAAAATGACATGAATCCATTGCCCACATTAAGCTATCTCAATTTTTATATTGTGACAAATTTGAGACAAAACTAGATACGACAAAAGGTCCAAGTAATCAAATCTATCCAAAGCTGCTTGATGTCATGCATTATGCTTTATTTATAATCCTTTACTCAATGAGCATGAATGATCAGTTTAGTATAATCATACTAACTGGTTGATCAACTTGATATGTCCGCACTAAATTGTCCATAACTTTTGACTTATAGCTCAGAATGATACGAATCCAGTTCCCACGTTCAACTACCTATATTTTCTCTAATTTAACAAAATTTGAGATAGAAATAGAGATGAAAAAGCGTCCAAGTAATCAAATCTATCCCAAACTACGTGATGCCATGCTTTATGTTTCATTTATAAGCATTTACTTAATGAGCACCAATGATCAGTTTGGAATGATCACTTTAACTGGCCGATCAACTTGACATGTCCACACTAAATCATCCATAACTTTAGATTAGAGGTCAGAATGACACTAGTCCAATGCCCACATTAAGCTAGTTCAATTTTTTATATTGTAACAAAATTTGAGACAAAAATAGATTCGACAAAGCGTCCATGTAATCCAATCAATCTAAAATTGTGTGATGCCACGCATTATGCTTCATTTATAAGCCTTTACTCATTGAGTACCAATGATCAGTTTATAATGATAAATTTAACTCCCCAATCAACTAGACATGTCCGCATTAAATCATCTGTAACATTTGATTTAGATCTCATAACGACAGGAATCCAATGCCCACGTTAAGCTAGCTCAATTTTCTATATTGTGACAAAATTTGGGAAAGAACTGGATACGACAAAGCGTCCAAGCAATCCAATCTCTCCAAAACTGCGTGTTGCCATTCTTCATTCTTCAATTATAAACATTTACTTAATGAGCACCAATGATCAGTTTAGAATGATCACTTAAACTGTCCGATCAACTTGACATGTCTGCACTAAATCGTTTGTAACTTTTGATTTAGATTTCCGAATGACACGAATCTGATGGCCACGTTAAGCTAGATCAATTTTCTATATTGCGACAAAATTTGAGACAGAAATAGATATGACAAAGCGTCCAAGTAATCCAGTCTATCCAAAACTACGTGATGCCATGCATTATGTTTCATTTATTAGCCTTTACTCAATGAGCTCCAATTATCCGTTTAGAATTATCACTTTAACTGGCCGATCAACTAGACATGAACGCTTTAATCGCCCGTAACTTTTGAATTAGATCTCAAAATGACACGAATCGAATGCCCACGTTAAGCTAGCTCAATTTTCAATATTATGATAAAATTTAAAAATACAATTGCTTCGACAAAGTGTCCATGTAATCCCATCTATCCAAAACTGCGTAATGTCATGCATTATGCTTCATTTATGCTTCATTATTCAATGATCACCAATGATCAGTTTATAATTATCATATTCACTTGCCGATCAACATGACATGTCCATACAGAATCATCTGTAACTTTTGTTTTATAACATAGAATGACACGAATCAATTGCTCACGTTAAGCTACCTCAATTTTCTATGTTGTGACAAAATTTGAAATAGAAATAGATACGACAAAGCATCCAAGTAATCTTGTCTATCCCAAACTGGGTCATGCCATGCACTATGGTTCATTTATAAGCTTCTACTCAGGGAGCACCAATGATCAGTTTAGAATGCTCATTTTAACTGACCGATCAACTTGACTTGTGTACACTAACTCTTCCATAACTTTTGACTTATAGTTCTGAATGACACGAATCCAATGCCCACGTTAAACTAGTTCAATTTTCTATATTGAGAAAACGTTTGCGATAGGAATAGAGATGAAAAAGCGTCCAAGTAACCCAATCTATCAAAAACTGCGTGATGTCATGCATTATGCTTTTTTTATAACCCTTTACTCAATGAGCACCAATGATTGCTTTAGAATGATCACATTAACTGTTTGATCAACTTGACCTGTCCGCACTAAATTATCCGTAAATTTTGATTTAGATCTCATAATGACACGAATACAATGCACACCTTAAGCTAGCTCAATTTTCTATAGTGTGACAAAATTTGAGACAAAAATAGATATGAGAAAGCGTCCAAGTAATGCAGTCTATCAAAGACTGCATGATGCCATGCATTATGTTTCATTTATAAGCCTTTACTCAATGTGCACCATGATCAGGTTTGAATAATCATACTAACTGGACGATCAACTTGAAATTTCCGCACTAAATCGTCCATAACTTTTGATTTAGAGGCCAAACTGACCTGAATCCAATGCCCACGTTAGGCTAGAGAAGACAAAGTGTCCGAGTAATCAAATCTCTCTCGAACTACGTGATGCCATGCTCTATGCTTCATTTATAAGCCTTTACTTATTAAGCACCAATGATCAGTTTAAAATGATCACTTTAACTAGCCGATCAACTTGACATGTCCTCACTAAATTGTTCATAACTTTTGATTTAGAGCTCAGAATGACACGAATCCAATGACCACGTTAAAATAATTCAATTATCTATATTGTAACCAATTTTGAGACAAAAATAGATACAAAAATGCGTCCAAGTAATCCAATTTATCTAAAATTGTGTGATACAATGCATTATGCTTCATTTATAAGCCTTTACTCAATGAGCACCAATTATCAGTTTAGAATGATCAGTTTAAGTGTCCGATCAACTTGACATGTCCGCACTAAATCGTCCCTAACTTTTAATTTAGATCTCCAAATGACACGAATCCGATGCCCACGTTAAGCTAGATCAATTTTCTATATTGCGACAAAATTTGAGACAGAAATAGATATGACAAAGCATCCAAGTAATCCAGTCTATCCAAAACTGCATGATGCCATGCATTATGTTTCATTTATAAGCCTTTACTCAATGAGCACCATGATCAGGTTAGAATAATCATATTAACTGGATGATCAACTTGAAATTTCCGCACTAAATCGTCCATAACTTTTGATTTAGAGGCCAAAATGACCCGAATCGAATGCCCTCGTTAGGCTAGATCAATTTTCTATATTTTGACAAAATTTGATATAAAAATAGAGAAGACAAAGTGACTGAGTAATCAAATGTCTCTCGAACTATGTGATGCCATGTTTAATGCTTCATTTATAAGCCTTTACTTACTAAGCACCAATTATAAGTTTAGAATGATCACTTTAACTGGCCAATCAACTTGACATGTCTGCACTAAATCGTCCATAACTTTTGATTTAGAGCTCAGGATGACACGGATCAAATGACCACGTTGAAATAATTCAATTATCTATATTGTAACCAATTTTGAGACAAAAATAGATATGAAAAATGCGTCCAAGTAATCCAATTTACCTAAAATTGTGTGATACCATGTATTATGCTTCATTTATAAGCCTTTACTCAATGAGCATCAATTATCAGTTTAGAATGATCAGTTTAACTGGCCGATCAACTAGACATGTCCGTGCTAAATCGTCTGTAACTTTTTATTTAGATCTCAGAATGACACAAATCCAATGCCCACGTTAAATGCTCAATTTTCTATATTGTGATAAAATGTAAAACTAAAATTTCTTCGAAAAAGTGTCCATGTAATCCCATCTATCCAAAACTGCGTAATGTCATGCATTATGCTTCATTTATGCCTCATTATTCAATGAGCACCAACGATCAGTTTATAATGATCATATTAACTTGCCGATCAACATGACATGTCCATACTTAATCGTCTGTAGCTTTTGTTTTATAGCTGTGAATGACACGAATCATTGCCCACGTTAAGCTACCTCAATTTTCTATATTGTGACAAAATTTGAGACAGAAATAGACACAAAAAAGCATCCAAGTAATCTTGTCTATCCCAAATTGTGTGATGCCATGCAATATGCTTCATTTATAAGCTTTACTTAGTGAGCACCAATGATCAGTCTAGAATGCTTATCTTAACTGACCGATCAACTTGACATGTCTACAAAGCGTCCGAGTAATCCAGTCAATCCAAAACTTCGTAATTTCATGCATTATACTTCATTTATAAGCCTTTACTCAATGAGCACCATGATCAGGTTAGAATAATCATATTAACTGCACGATCCACTTGAAATGTCCGCACTAAATCGTCCGTAACATTTGATTTAGAGCCCAAAATGATATGAATCCAATGACCACGTTAGGCTAGCTCAGTTTTCTATGTTTTGACAAAATTTGAGACAAAAATAGATACGAAAAATTATTCAAGTAATCCAATCTATCAAAAATTGTATGATGCCATGCATTATACTTCATTTATAAGCCTTTACTTAATGAGCACCAATGATGATGAGCACCAATGATGATTTTAGAATAATCATATTAACTGGCCGATCAAGTTGACATGTACGCACTAAATCCTCTGTAACTTTCTATTTATAGCTCTGAATGCTACGAATCCAATGCCCACGCACTAAATCGTCTGTAACTTTCGATTTATAGCTCCGAATGCTACGAATCCAGTGCCACGTTAAGCTACATCAATTTTCTATATTTTGATGAAATTTGAGATAAAAATAGAGAAGAAAAGTTGTCCAAGCAATGAATCTATCCCAAACTACGTGATCTCGTGCTTTATGCTTCATTTAAAAGAATTTACTTAATGAGCACCAATGATCAGTTTAGAGTGATCACTTTAACAGGCCGATCAACTTGACATGCCTGCACTAAATCGTCAGTAACTTTTGATTTATAGCTCAGAATGACACGAATCCAATGCCCACATTAAGCTAGTTCAATTTTCCATATTTTGACAAAATTTGAGACAAAATTAGATACAACAAAGCATCCAAAATTTGAGACAAATCTATCCAACATTACGTGATTCCATGCATTATGCTTCATATATAAGACTTTACTCAATGAGCACCAATGATCAGTTAACAATGATCACTTTAACTGGTCGATCAACTTGACATGTCCGCACTAAATAATCCGTAACTTTTGATTTAGAGCTTAGAATGACACGAATCCAATGCCCACGTTAAGATAGCCTAATTTTCTATATTTTGACAAAACTTGAGACAAAATAGAGATGACAAAGCATCAAAATTATCCTGTCTATCCTTAAATGTTTGATGCCATTCATTATTCTTCATTTATAAGCTTTTACTCAATGAGCACCAATGATCAGTTTCGAATGATCATTTTAACAGGCCGATCAACTTGCATATATGCACAAATGGTCTGTAACTTTTCATTTAGTGCTCAGAATGATACGAGTCCAGTGCTCACGTTAAGCTAGTTAAATTTTTTTATAGTGTGACAAAATTTGAGACAAACGACAAAGCTTCCAAGTAACCAAATCTATCCAAAACTGGGTGATGCCATGCATTATGCTTCATTTACAAGCCTTTACCTAATGAGCACCAATGATCAGTATAGAATAACCACTTTAACTGTCCGATCAACTTGACAAGTCCGCACTAAATCGTCCGTAACTTTTGATTTAGGGCTCAGAATGACACGAATCCAATCCTCATATTAAACTAGCTCAATTTTCTATATTGTGAAAAAATTTGAGACAGAAATATATACGACAAAGCGTCTAAGTAGTCCATTCTATCATAAACGGCGTGATGCCATGCATTGTTCTTCATTTATTATCTTTTACTCAATGAGCACCAATGATCAATTTAGAATGATCACTTCAACTAGCCAATCAACTTGACATATCTGCACGAAATAGTCCATAACTTTTGATTTTATAGCTCAGAATGACACGAATCCAATGCACACGTTAAGCTAGTTCAATTTTTTATATTGTGACAAAATTTGAGACAGAACTAGATACGATAAAGCGTCCAATAATCAAATATATCTAAAATTGCGTGATGCCATGCATTATGCTTCATTTATAGGCCTTTACTCAATGAGCACCAATGATCAGTTTAGAATATTTATATTAACTTCCCGATCAAATTGACATGTCCTCACTAAATCGGCTGTAACTTTCGATTTAGACCTCAAAATGATACGAATCCAATGCCCACGTTAAGCTACCTCAATTTTCTATATTTTTGACAAAATTTGAGATAGCAATTGAGACGACAAAGCATCCGAGTAATCCAGTCTATCCAAAACTGCGTGATTTCATGCATTATACTTCATTTATAAGCCTTTACTCAATGAGCACCATGATCAGGTTAGAATAATCATATTAACTCCACGATCCACTTGAAATGTCCGCACTAAATCGTCCGTAACATTTGATTTAGAGCCCAAAATGATATGAATCCAATGACCACGTTAGGCTAGCTCAATTTTCTATGTTTTGACAAAATTTGAGACAAAATAGAGATGACAAAGCGTCCAAATAATCCAGTCTATCCTTAACTGTGTGATGCCATTCATTATCTTCATTTATAAGCTTTTTCTCAATGAGCACCATTGATTAGTTTAGAATGATCATTTTAACTGGACGATCAACTTGACATGTCTACAAGAAATGGTCCGTAACTTTTGATTTAGAGCTCAGAATGACACCAATCCAATGTCTACGTTAAGCTAGGTGAATTTTTTATATTGTGACAAAATTGGAGACAGAACTAGATACGATAAAGCATCCAAGTAATCAAATCTATACAAAAGTGAGTGATGCCATGCATTATGTTTCATTTATAAGCCATCACTTTTTGAGCACCAATGATCAGTTTAGAATAATCATATTAACTGGCCAATCAACTTGAGACGACCACGTTAAAATCAATTTAGAATAATCATATTAACTGGCCAATCAATTTAGAGCTCAGAATGAAACGAATCCAATGCCCACGTTAAGCTACTTCAATTTTTTATATTGTGACAAAATTTGAGACAAAACTAGATACGAAAAAATGTCCAAGTAATCAAATCTATCCAAAACTGCGTGATGCCATGCATTATGCTTCTTTTACAAGCCTTTACCTAATGAGCACCAATGATTAGTTTAGAATAATCATATAACTGACCGATCAACTTGACATGTCCACACTAAATCGTACGTAACTTTTGATTTAGAGCTCAAAATGACACGAATCCAATCCTCATGTTAATCTAGCTCAATTTTCTATATTGTGACAAAATTTGAGACAAAAATATATATGAAAAAGCGTCCAAGTAATCAGGTCTAACCTAAACTGTGTGATGCCATGCATTATTCTTCATTTATTATCTTTTACTCAACGAACACCAATGATCAATTTCGAATGATCACTTTAACTGGCCAATAACCTTGACATATTTGCAGGAAATGGTCCATAACTTTTGATTTAGAGCTAAGAATGACACGAATCCAATGCACACGTTAAGCTAGTTCAATTTTTATATTGTGACAAAAATTTGAGACATAACTAGATACAACAAAGCGTCCGAGTAATCAAATCTATTCAAAATTGTGTGATGCCATGCATTATGCTTCATTTATAGGCCTTTACTCAATGAGCACCAATTATCAGTTTAGAACATTTATATTAACTTGCCGATCAAATTGACATGTCCGCACTAAATTGATCGTAACTTTCGATTTAGAGCTCGAAATGATACGAATGCAATGCCCACGTTAAGCTACATTAATTTTCTATATTTTGACAAAATTTCAGATAGAAATAGAGACGACCAAGCGTCCGAGTAATCAAACCTATTGAAAACTGCGTGATGCCATGCATTATGCTTCATTTATAAGACTTTACTTAATGAGCACCAATGATCAGTTTAGAATGATCACTTTAACTGGCCGATCAACTTGACATGTCCGACTAAGTCATCCGTAACTTTTGAATTAGAGCTCAGAATGACACGAATCCAATGCCCACATTAAGCTAGCTAAATTATATATCTTGTAACAAAATTTGAAACAAAACTAGATACAAAATGTGTCCAAGTAACACAATCTATCTAAACCTATGTGATGCCATGCATTATGATTCATCTATAAGCCTTTACTCAATGAGCACCAATTATCAGTTTAGAATGATCACTTTAACGGGCCGATCAACTAGACATGTCCACACTAAATCGTTCATAACTTTTGATTTAGATCTCATAATGACCCGAATCTGATGCCCACCTTAAGCTAGGTCAATTTTCTATATTTGAGACAAAAATAGATGCGACAAAAAGCGTCCAAGTAATTTAGTATATCCCAAACTGCCTGATGCCATGCATTATTCTTCATTTAAAAACTTTTACTCAATGAGCACCGATGATCAGTTTAGAATTATCATTTTAAGTGACCGATCAACATGACATGCCTGCACTAAATCGTGCATAACTTTTGATTTATATCCCAGAATGACACGAATCCAATGCCCACATTAAGCTAGTTCAATTTTCTATATTTTGACAAAATTTGATACAAAACTAGATATGACAAAGCATTTAAGTAATCAAAGCTATCCCAAACTCTGTGTTGTCATGCTTTATGCTTCATTTATAAGCCTTTATTTAATGAGCACTAATGATCAGTTTAGAATGATCACTTTAATTGATGATCAACTTGACATGTCTGCATTAAATCGTCCAAAACTTTTGATTTAGAGCTCAGAATGACACGAATCCAATGCCACGGTAAGCTAGCTCAATTTTCAATATTGTAACAAAATTTTAGACCAAAATAGATATAAAAAAGCATTCAAGTATTCAAATCTATCTAAAACTGTGTGATGTCATGCATTATGCTTCTATTATAAACATTTACACAATGAGCACCAACAATCAGCTTAGAATGATCACTTTAACTGCCGATCAACTAGAAATTTCTGCACTAAATCATCCGTAACTTTTGATTTAGATCTCAGAATGACACGAATCTAATTCCCACGTTAAGCTAGCTCAATTTTCTATATTGTGTCAAAATATGGGATAGAACTAGATACGACAAAGTCCAAGTAATCCAATCTATCAATAACTGCGTTTTGCCATGCTTTATTCTTCATTTATAAGCATTTACTTAATGAACACCAATGATCAGTTTAGAATGATCACTTTAACTGCCCGATCAATTTGACATGCCTGCACGAAATGGTCCGTAACTTTTGATTTAGAGCTCAGAATGACACGAATCCAATGCCCAGGTTAAGCTAGTTCAATTTTTTTGTATTGTGAGAAAATTTGAGGCAAAACTAGATACGACAAAGCGTCCAAATAATCTAATCTATTCAAAATTGCATGATGCCATGCATTGTGCTTCATTTATAAGCATTTACTTAATGAGCACCAATGATCAGTTTATAATAATCTTATTAACTCGCCGATCAACTTGACATGTCCGCACTAAACCGTCTATATATTTTTATTTAGAGCTCGAATGACACGAATCCAATCCCCATGTTAAGCTAGCTCAATTTTCTATATTGTAACAAAATTTGAGACAGAAATATATATGACAAGACGTCCCAAGTAATCCAGTGTATCCTAAACTGTGTGATGCCATGCATTATTCTTTATTTATTATCTTTTACTCAATGAGCACCAATGAGCAATTTAGAATGATCATTTTAACTGACATTTCTGCATTAAATGGTGCGTAATGTTTTTTTTATAGCTTCAAATGACACGAGTTCAATGCCCACGTTAAACTAGTTCAATTTTCTATATTTTGACTAAATATGAGATATAACTAGATACGAAAAAGCATCCAAGTAATCAAATCTATCCAAAATTATGTGATTCCATGCATTTTGCTTCATTTATTAGCCTTAACTCAATGAGCACCAATGATTAGTTTAGAATAACTATATTAACTAGCTAATCAACTTGAAATGTCCGCACTAAATCATCCATAACTTTTGATTTCGAGCTTTGAATGACTCGAATCCAATACCCACGTTAAGATAGCTCAATTTTCTATATTTTAACAAAACTTGAGACAAAATAGAGACACCAAAACACCCAAGTAATCAAATCTATCCCAAACTCCGTGATGCCATGCGTTATGCTTCATTTATAAGCCTTTACTTAATGAGCACTAATAATCAGTTTAGAACGATCACTTTAGCTGGCTGATCAACATGACATGTACACATTAAATTGTCCATAAATTTGGATTTCAAGCTCAGAAACACACGAATCAAATGCCCATATTAACCTAGCTCAATTTTCTATGTTGTAAGAAAAAATTTGAGACAGAAATAGATACGACAAAGTGTCCAAGTAATCCAGTCTAACCAAAACTACGTGATGCCATGCATTATGCGTCATTTCTAAGCCTTTATTGAATGAGCACCAATGATAAGGTTAGAATAATCATATTAACTAGCCGATCAACTTGACATGTCCACACTAAATCGTCCAACTTTTGATTTAGAGCTCATAATGACACGAATCCAAAGGCCACGTTAAGCTAGCTGAATTTTCTAGATTTTGACAAAACTTGAGACAAAATAGAGACGACAAAGCGTTCAAGTAATCTAATCTATCCAAACTATGTGATGCCATGCTTTTTGCTTCATTTATATGCCTTTATTTAATGAGCAATAATGATCAATTGAGAATGATCACTTTAACAGGCCGATCAAATTTACATGTACACATTAAATCGTCTGTAACGTTTGATTTAGAGCTCAGAATGACATGAATGCAATGCCCATGTTAAGCTAGCTCAATTTTATGTATTGTGATAAAATTTAGGACTGCAATTGATTTGAAAAAGCGTCCAAATAATCCCATCTATCCAAAATTGCATAATGTCATGCATTGTGCTTCATTTATAAGCCTTTACTCAATAAGCACCAATGATCAGTTTAGAATGATAGTTTTAACTGGCCAATCAACTTGACATGCATGCACTAAATCATCCGTAACTTTTGATTTATAGGTCAGAATGACACGAATCCAATGTTAAGCTAGTTCAATTTTCAATATTTTGACAAAATTTGAGACAAACCTAGATAAGACAAAGCGTCCAAGTAATTAAATCTATCCAAAATCTATCCAGTGTAATGTACCTTGGGCTTTCCTTATTAAAAAGCTATCTTAGAACACCCATTGGGACAAAACTAAGAATTGTGAAAAAGAGTACAATTCAAGGCACCTCTCTTGGTGAGGTTTAGGTGGCTTGAATCACAACCAATGTGGTTGGATTAGCACACACTAAACTGGCCTGAATGGTGTTGAGAAGGTGCTGTAGTGTTGTGTTAAGTTTGGGTTGCTTGGATCGGGTAATGGGGCCATTGAAGATTTGTAGGCTTTAACTCCAATATCCGCGGATTCTAGCTGCTCCTTAGCATCTTTAGTGGTTTCTTCCTCCTCTGGTTCAAGCTGCTCCTAGGTTGTGGTCCCTTGCTGGCCATGCTCACATCATCCTCCCCTAGTTGAGAAGGATTTGACCTCAAATCTGTTTCATCTGCAAAATATGGAACCAAATCAGTAATATTGAAGCTTGAACTCACTTGGTACTTACCTTGAAGATCCAGCTGGTAGGCACTGTCATTGATCTTCTTGATGACGTTGAATGGGCCATCAATCCTAGGCATTATCTTGGATTTCCTTTCACTCGAAAATCTATCTTTGCGCAAATGGATCCACACCAAGTCTCTTTCGTCAAATGCTAACTCCTTTCGGCCTTCATTGGCTTGTTGAGCATACATCTTAGTTTTATTTTCAATATTGAGCCGAGCCTTCTCATTAATTTTTTTAACCATCTCAGCCTTTTTTCTTTTCCATCAACTTCCCATAAACAACTTCGAATGATGAGTACTTAGAAGCAGTTTGCCTAGCATGATTATATCAGAATTCAACATGAGGCAAGCATTCTTCCCAAGTCCTAAGATTATTTTTAATCAAAGCTCTTAACAAAGTAGAGAAGGTTCTATTAACTACTTCAGTTTGACCATCCGATTGCGGATGACAAGTTGTGGAGAAACAAAGTTTAGTTCCTAGCTTAGACCAAAGTGTTTTCCAAAAGTAACTAAGGAACATAGTTTTTCTATATGATACTATGGTCCTAGGCATGCCATGAAGTCTAACTATCGCCTTAAAAAATAATCCAGCAATGTTAACGGCATCATCCGTCTTATGAGCAGGAATAAAGTGAGTCATTTTGGAAAATCCATCAACTACAACAAACACAGAATCCTTTCGAGTTTTAGTTCTAGGCAATCCAACACAAAATCCATAGAAATATGATGGCAAGGGTGCAAAGGTATAGGAAGAGGGGTATACAAACTGTGCTTTTGGATTGTGGATTTGGCTTGCTTGCAAGTTACACATCTTTGGCAAGCTTTCTCAACATCACTCCTCATGTGTGGCCAAAAGAAGTGTTCTTGCAATACATTTAATGTCTTTTCCATGCCAAAGTGACCCATAAAACCACCTGAATGTGCTTCCTTAACAAACAAGTGTCGTAAAGAGGAGTTAGGTACACATAACCAATTATCATAAAACAAGAAGCCTTCACTCTTAAAGTATTTTCCAGTACCAAACTTCTCACAAGAAGCATAAATATCCTTAAAATCAGCATCAGTAACATATAACTCTCTGATTTACTCAAACCCTAGAAGTTTAACTTCTAAAGAGTTCATGAGCACATACCTCCGAGAAAGAGCATCGGCTACTACATTCTCTTTACCTTTCTTGTATTTGATCATATTAAGGGAAGGTCTCAATGAATTCGACCAACCTAGCATGTCCTTTTCAGCTTTTTTTTCCCCTTGAGATGTTTTAGTGACTCATGGTCGGTATGGATGACAAACTCCTTGGGCCAAAGATAATGTTACCATGTTTTCAAGGCCCTCACAAGCGCATATAGTTCTTTGTCATAGGTTGGGTAATTGAGTGTGGCCTCTCCAAGTTTCTCACTAAAGTAGGCTATGGGCTTCCTTTCCTGCATAATAACAGCACCAATACCAACTTCTGAGGCATCACATTCAATTTCAAAAGTTTGATCAAATTTAGGAAGAGATAGCATCGGGGCGTGTGTGAGCTTGTCTTTCGAGGTTTGGAATGCCTCCTCTTGCGCCTGCTCCCACTTAAATCCCACATTCTTTTTTATAACCTTAGTGAATGGAGCTGCTATAGTGCTAAAGTTCATGACAAACCTCCGGTAAAATCCAGCTAGGCCATGGAAGCTCCTTACTTCCCCAACATTCTTTGGACTTGGCCACTCCTTAATCGCTTTTATCTTTTCCTCATCACCCTTAATACCATCTGTACTCACAACAAAACCTAAGAATACAAGATTATCTGTTCCAAAAGAAAATTTCTTAAGATTGGCTTACAAGGTTTCCTTTTTAAGCACTTCAAAAACCTTTCGGAGGTGTTCTACATGATCATCTAAGGTTCGGCTAAAAACTAGAATGTCATCAAAGTATACTACCACAAAAAGACCTATGAATTTCCTAAGGGCATGGTTCATCAATCTCATGAAGGTAGTAGGTGCATTTGGCAAGCCAAAAGGCATTATTAACCCCTCATATAAACCTTGTTTAGTTATAAATGCAGTTTTCCACTCATCACCTTCTTTCATCCTAATTTGGTGATAACCACTCTTAACATCTACCTTAGAGAAGATGTTAGAACCATGAAATTCATCTAAAATATCATCTCATATAGGTATAGGATGGCGATACTTTACAGTGATATTGTTGATGGCTCTGCAATCAACAAACATTCTCCAGCTTACATCCTTTTTTGGGACAACCAAAACAGGTACAACACACAGGCTTATACTTTCACGGATATGTCCTTTCTCCATGAGTTCAATGACTTGCTGTTGAAGCTCTTTGGTCTACAGGCGGTTGGTTCTGTAGGCTACCTTGTTGGGCAGAGATGCTCCTGGTAGAAAGTCAATTTGGTGCTCAATTCCTCGGATTGGTGGTAAGGCTTGCGGTTGCTCCTCCGGAAGCACATCTTTTAATTCCTGCAAAAGAAGTTGAATTTTGCTAGGAATGTCTTGCATAGATTGGTTAGCATGAAAGCATTCTTTAAGCACAAAGAGTAGGTGTAGTAAGTTACTCCCTGGGTTGGACTTAATCATAAGATTAGTCGGTTGTTTGGCTGGTGGCTTGGTTTGCGGTTTGGCGGTGCCGTCGGCATGGGGTTTGCTTTTGTATTCGGATTGGGTTTTGTTTTTATTGAAAGCTATCTGATCTAAATGAACCACTTGTGGGGATAAAAGTACTAAAATATGTTTCTTTGCCTATTAGTGAAGCCATCATGAATAACCCTTCTATCCGATTGCAAAGGTCTACCTAACAAGAGATGACTAGCATCCATGGGTAAAACATTAGATAAAACCTCATCTTCATATTTGCCTATGGACAAAGGAACTAGGACCTCGTTCCCTACTTCTAGCTCACCCTCATCATTAAGCCATTGCAACTTATAGGGTTTAGACCACTTAATAATCCCAAGTCCTAACTTCTCTACCATAATCTCACTAGCTACATTGGTACAGCTACCTCCATCTATCACTAAGCTATAGACCTTACTCTTAACTAGACAGCGAGTGTGGAATAGGTTCTCTCTTTGCTCATTCTTTTCTGTCCTAGTTTGTAAGTTTAGAGTTCTCCTAGTGACTAAGAGTTGTCCTCCAAGGACTCTTTTCTTCCAAGGACTCAGCATCCGAATGGTCATCCTCTGATTCTATCTCACCATTAGCGTTAATAACTATGGTTCTCTTATTGGTACATTCCCTAGAGTAGTGACCAAAGACCTTACACTTAAACCACTGAATTTCCCTATTTTTGGTGCTAGAACCCATATTTCGAATCTTCTACCTTAGTTTTAGTGAAAGGCTTGTAATCTTTGCTAGACTTATCCTCCTTAGATTGGCTAAACCTAGTAGAACTAAATCCGGGTTTAGGGTTTTTCCTCTTAAGTTGTTTTTCGAACATGCTAGCCTTGTGGAGAAATTCTTCTATTTCGACATAATGGTGAACATCTAGTCTATCTATGATTTCCCTATTAAGGCGACCCATAAACCTAGCCATAGTGGCTTCACTATCCTCTTGAACATCAGCCCTAAGCAATAAGGTTTCCATCTCCTTAAAGTACTCCTCTACGGTTCTAGAGCCTTGAGATAGGTTCCTAAGCTTAAATTGAAGTTTCCTATGGTAGTGGATAGGTATAAACCATTTCATCATGATTAATTTCATCTGGTTCTACAAATCTGTAGGAAAATCCCCAGTCCTTCTCCTAGAAGTAAATAATTGATCCCACCAACTTAAGGCATAATCTTTAAAATCGGTTGGTGCTACCCTAACCTTACTATCCTGAGTGTATTCCCTACAATCAAAGACTATTTCTATCTTCTTTCCCTATTCTAGATACTCCTCAGGGTAATTGGTTCCATGGAAAGAGGGAATCTTGATTTTAAGGCCAGCCAAAAGGTCTCGAGGAATGGGTTTGTTATTCCTATGCGGCTGGTCATCTCTTGGCCGCCTTCTCCTAGGGTGTTGTGACCTAGATGAGTGACTGTAGTATTTCTCAGTATCATAAGGTGGCTGGTGTATCCTAATTCGGTCATTGATGGATCTTTCTATTTCAGCTCTCATGGTTGCCATACTTTCATCCATCATGGCTTTAAAGGAATCAAGGAATTGTTTGTTGGAGTGTGAGGATTCTTTTCCATTATTGCTGGTTTCTACCATGGTATCTGACAAATTCAGACAACTAAACAAGTAAAAGGTTCAAAGTAAAACACAGAAACTGACACAACAATTCGCTGAAACAAAGAAACAAGAACAAAGACAAACCCTAGCAAAGCATGTTCTAGACCATTTGAACTCCGTTTTTGAAATTGGTGAGTCTAACAACTTTAGATTCGTTTTAAAACCTTTTTAATTGGTTTTGTCGGTTCTATTAAGTCTTAAAAACAAGTTTCATTCAGGTTTTAATCTCTAAAATATTCAAACAAAACATGATAAGCTCGGATTAACAAAAACAGATATTAGAACCTCAACGGTGCCGATTGGGTGTTTCACAAGTTTTGTCCTTTAGAAATCTGTTCTAAACTATTTTCAGGTTAATTTAAAGTTTTTTTCAAAGATCTAAGATCAAGTTTAAACAAGAAACAAACCCAGAAATATTTTAAAACAAATCGCAAAAAGAAGGCGAAAGGTTACAAAACGTTTTTGCAAGAGTACGAAAGGGTGCAAACAGGTTTGTAGAGATACACCCTGGTTTGGAGTGGGATCTGATACCACTTTATGTGATCCTGATGAAGATTAAGCCCCTGATAAACTCCAAATGGTTTTGGAAGTGTGGATGAAAGGATTGAAGTTTTTGAGTGGGTGAAACGATGGTGTAACTTGCAGATGTGTGAGCTCTTAAGTGGATGGATCCGAGAACAAGGGAAAACGGGTGATACTTCTCAAGGATGGTGGAAAATACTTGGAATATATGCTTGCTCTGTGTGAATGACAAAGGCCAGGCACGTTGGGCAAGGGGTGAATCGAATTGAAACTTCCAAGGGTGATGAAGATCCCTTAGACTTTTGGCTCTTGAGAGGAATGAGAAAGTGTTCTAAAATTCCTTATTCAAGAGGATGATCCAACGAGTTTAAGAAGGAGATTTGCTATTAAAATGTTTGATGCTTCAGAAAAAAGGATACAAGAGATTACTTATAGTAGTGTAGGAAATTGAAAATGACTGCTAAAATTCTACCAAAACATTAAAAGAAATACTTAGGGAATTACAAACACAACTAAGAGAAATACTAAGAAATAAATAATGTTTTGACTTGATTATTCCTCTCTTATTTCGTGGATGATAAGATAGAACTGGCATTGATTCACCAAGAGGTTGTGGCAAAGTACCTGAGGCTTGCCTCATTAGAAACCTATCCTAGAAAACCCATTGGTACAAAACTAAGAATAGGGAAAAAGAGTACAATCCAAGGCACCTCTCTTGGTGAGGTTTAGGTGGCTTGAACCACAACCAATGTGGTTGCATTAGCACACAATAAACTGGCCTGAATGGTATTGAGAAGGTGATGTAGTGTTGTCTTAAGTTCGGCTTGCTTGGATCGGGTAATGGAGCCATTGAAGATTTGTAGGCTTTCATCTCCAATATCCGCGGGTTCTACCTGCTCCTTAGCATCTTTAGTAGCTTCTTTCTCCTCTGGTTCAAGCTGCTCCTTATTTTGTGATTCCTTTCTGGCCATGCTCACACCAAACTGGCCGATCAACTTGACATGTCAACACTAAATCGTGCGTAACTTTTGATTTAGAGCTCAGAATGACACGAAACCAATGCCCACTTTAAGCTATCTCAATTTTCAATATTTTGACTAAATTTAAGGCAGGAATAGAGATGAGAAAGCCTCCAACTAATCAAATCTATCCCAAACTACGTGATGTCATGCTTTATGCTTTATTTATAAGCCTTTACTTAATGAGCACTAATGATCAGTTTAGAACTATAACTTTACCTGGCCGATAACCTTGACATGTCCACAGTAAATCATCTGTAACTTTTGGTTTAGAGCTCAAAATGACATGAATCCAATGCCCACGTTAAGCTAGCTCAATTTTCTATATTTTAAAACAATTTGGGATAGAAATAGATACGACAAAGCGTTCAAGTAATCCCATCTATCTAAAACTGTGTGATGCCATGCATTTTGCTTCATTTATAACCCTTTACTAAATGAGATCCAATGATCAGTTTAAATTGATCACTTTAACTGGCCGATCAACTAGACATGTGCGCACTAAATTGTCCTTAACTTTTGAATTAGAGATTAAGCTAGATCAACTAGAGATTAAGGTAGCTCAACTAGACATGAATCCAATGCCCACGTTAAGCTAGCTCAATTTTTTATATTGTGACAAAATTTGAGAAAGAATTAGATACGAAAAAGCGTCCAAGTAATCCCATCTATCCAAAACTGCGTGTAGCAATTCTTTATGCTTCATTTATAAGCGTTTACTTAATGAGCACCAATGATCATTTATAATGATCACTTTAACTGGCCGATCAACTTTGACATGTTTGCACTAAATCGTCCGTTACTTTTGATTTAGAGCTCAGAATTATAGGAATCCAATGCTCACTTTAAGCTAGCTCAATTTTTTATATTGTGACAAAATTTGAGACAGAAATAGATATGAGAAAGCGTCCAAGCAATACAGTCCGTCCCAATCTGCAAGATGCCATTCTATGTTCTTCATTTATAAGCTTTTACTCAATGAGCACCAACAATCAGTTTAGAATGATCAGTCAGTTTTCTATAGTGTGACAAAGTTTGAGACATAAATAGATACGACAAAGTATCCAAGTAATCCAATCTATCCCAAACTGCGTGATACCATGCATTACGGTTCATTTATAAGCCTTTACTTAATTAGCACCAATGATTAGTTTTGAATGATCATTTTCACTGGCCAATCAAATAGACATGTCTGCACTAAATTGTCTGTAATTTTTGATTTAGAGCTCATAATGACATGAATACAATGCTCATGTTAAGCTAGCTCAATTTTCTATATTGTGACATAATTTTAGGCAGAAATAGATACGACAAAGTGTCCAAGTAATACAATCTATCCCAAATTGGGTGATGCCATGCATTATGCTTCATTTATAAGGTTTTACTCAGTGAGCACCAATGATCAGTTTAGAATGATCATTTTAACTGGCCGATCAACTTGACATGTCTGTACAAAAACGTCTACAACTTTTTTATTTATAGATAAGAATGACACGAATCTAATGCCCACGTTAAGCTAGCTAAATTTATTTATATTGTGATAAAATTTAGGACTAAAATTGCTTTGACAAATCCTCAAAGTAATAAAATCTATCTAAATCTACGTAATGTCATGCATTATGCATCATTTATAAGCATTTACTTAATGAGCACTAATGATCAATTTAAAATGATCATTTTACTTGGCCGATCAACTTGACATGTTGCACTAAATAATCCGTAAATTTTCATTTCTAGCTCAATATGACCTGAACCCTATGCCCACATTAAACTTGCTCAATTTTTTATGTTGAGGCAAAATTTGAGACATATATAGATACGACAAAGCGTCCAACTAATCCAATCTCTCCCGAACTGCGTGATGTCATACATTATGCTTCATTTATAAGCAATTACTCAATGAGCACCAATGATTAGTTTAGAATGATCATTTTACCAGGCCGATCAACTTCACATATCTGCACTAAATCGTCTATGACTTTTAATTTATAGCTCAGAATGACACGAATTCAATGTCCATGTTATGCTAGTTCAATTTTCTATATTGAGACAAAATCTGAGACAGAAATGGATACAACAAAGCCTCCAAGTAATTCAATCTATTTTAAAGTGTGAGATGCCATGCATTGTTGTTCATTTATAAGCCTTTACTTAATGAGCACTAATGATCAGTTTAGAATGATCATTTTACGTGGCCGATCAACTTGACATGTCTGCAAAAAATTGTCCGTAACTTTTGATTTCTAGCACAGAGTGACCCGAATCAAATGCCCACGTTAAGTTTGCTCAATTTTCTATCTTGAAGCATAATTTTAGGCAGAAATAGATACGACAAAGAGTCCAACTAATCCAATCTATCTTGAACTGCGTGATGTCATACATTATGCTTCATTTATAAGCCCTTACTCAATGAGCACCAATGATCGGTTTAGAATGATCATTTTAACTAGCCGATCAACTTCACATGTCAGCACTAAGTCGTCTATCACTTTGATTTCTCAGATTGACACGAATCCAATGCCCACGTTAAGATAGTTCAATTTTCTATATTGAGACAAAATCTGAGATAGATATAGATACGACAAAGCGTCCAAGTAATCCAATATATTCAGAACTGTGTGATGCCATGCAATATGCTTCATTTATAAGCATTTACTCAATGCGCACCAATGATCAGTTTAGAATGATCATATTAACTCGTTGATCAACCTGACATATCCACACTAAATAGTCTGTAACTTTTGATTTAGAGTTTAGAATGACACCAATCCAATGCCCACGTTAAGCTAGCTCAATTTTTCATATTGTGATATAATTTAGGATTAAAATTGCTTCGAGAGGTCCTCCAAGTAATCAAATCTATCCAAACTGGGTGATGTCATGCATTATGCTTCAATTATAAGCGTTTACTCAATGAGCACCAATGATCAGCTTAGAATGATCACTTTAGTTGGCCGATAAATTTTACATGTCCGCACTAAATCGTCCGTCACTTTTTATTAGAACTCAGAATGACACGAATCCAACGCCCACGCTAAGCTAGCTCAATTTTCTATATTGTAACAAAATTTGCATCAAAAATAGGTACTAAAAAGCGTCCAAGTAATCCAATCTATCCCTAACTGTGTGATGCCATGCATTATGCTTCATTTATAAGCCTTTACTCAATGAGCACTGATGATCAATTTAGAATAATCATTTTAACTGGCTGATCAACTTGACATGTCTGCACTAAATTGTCAATAACATTTGATTTAGAGCTCGGAATGACACGAATCCAATGCCCACGTTAAGCTAGTTCAATTTTCTATATTGTGACAAAATTTTGGATAGAAATAGATACGACAAAGCGTCCAAGTAATACAATCTTTCCCAAACTGCAAGATGCCATGCATTGTGCTTCATTTATAAGCCTTTACTTAATGAGCACTAATGATCAGTTTAGAATGATCATTTTACCTAGCCGATCAACTTGACATTTCGGCACTAAATCATCCGTAACTTTTGATTTCTAGCTCATAATGACCCAAATTCAATACCCATGTTAAGCTTGCTCAATCTTCTATTTTGAAGCAAAATTTGAGACAGAAATAGATACGACAAACCGTCCAACTCATCTAACCTATCCCGAACTGTGTGATGTCATACATTATGCTTCATTTATAAGCCCTTACTCAGTGAGCACCAATGATCGGTTTAGAATGATCATTTTAACTAGCCAATCAATTTAACATGTCAGCACTAAATCGTCTACGACTTTTAATTTATAGCTGAGAATGACATGAATCCAATGCCCACGTTAAGCTAGTTCAATATTCTATATTGAGACAAAAAATGCGTGATGCCATGCAATATGTTTCATTTATAAACATTTACTCAATGCGCACCAATGATCAGTTTAGAACGATCATATTAACTGGCCGATCAACTTGACAAGTCCGCACTAAATCGTCCGTAACTTTTGATTTAGAGCTTAGAATGACACCAACTAATGGCCACGTTAAGCTACACTAATTTTCAATATTGTGATAAAATTTAACATGTCTGCACTAAATCGTTCATAACTTTTGATTAGAGCTCAGAATGACAAGAATCAAAAGCACACGCTAAGCCAGCTCAATTTTCTATATTGTAACATAATTTGAGACAAAAATAGATACAGAAAAGCGTCCAACTAATCCAATCTATCCCTAACTGTGTGATGTCATGCATTCTGCTTCATTTATAAGCCTTTACTCAATGAGCACCACTTATCAGTTTAAAATAATCATATTAACTGGCCGATCAACTTGACATACCTGCACTAATCGTCCGTAACTTTTGATTTATAGCTCAGAATTATCCGAATCCAATTCCCACGTTAAGCTAGTTCAATTTTCTATATTGTGGCAAAATATGGGATATAACTAGATACAACAAAGCGTCCAAGTAACACAATCTATCCCAAACAGCGTGAATCCATGCATTATTCTTCATTTATAAGCTTTTTACTCAATGAGCACCATTGAGCATTTTAGAATAATCATATTAAATGGCCAATCAACTTGACATGTCTGCACTAAATTATTAATAACTTTTGATTTGTAACTCAAAATGACACGAATCCAATGCCAACATTAAGCTAGTTAAATTTTCTATATTTTGACAAAATTTGAGACAAAAATAGATACGACAAGGCGTCCAACTAATCCAATCTATCCCAAACTACGTGATTCCATTCATTATTCTTCATTTATAAGCTTTTACTCAATGAGCACCAATGATAAGTTTAGAATGATCATTTTAACTGGTCGATCAACTTGACATGTCCGCACTAAATTGTCCGTCAATTCTGATTTATAGCTCCGAATGACACGAATCCAATGCCCACGTTAAACTAGTTCAATTGTCTATATTGTGACTAAAATTTGGGACAAAACTAGATACCAAAAAGCATCCAAGTAACCCAATCTATCTCAAACTGCGTGACACCATGCATTGTGCTTCATTTATTAGCCTTTACTCAATGAGCACCAAAGATCAATTTAGAATAATCATATTAATTGGACGATCAACTTGACATTTCCGCACTAAATCGTCCGTAAATGTTGATTTAGAGATCAGAATGACAAGAATCCAATGTCAAGGTTAATCTAGCTCAATTTTATATATTTTGACAAAATTTGAAACAGAAATAGAGATGACAAAGCGTCCAAGTAATCCAATCTATCCAAACTGCTTCATGCCATGCATTATCTTCATATATAAGCTTTTACTCAATGAGCACCAGTGATCAGTTTAAAGTGATCATTTCAACTGGTCGATCAACTTGGCATGTCTGCAATAAATTGTCCGTATCTTTTGATTTACAGCTAAGAATGACACGAATCCAATGCCCACGTTAAACTAGTTCAATTTTCTATATTGGTACAAAATTTTAGACAAAACTAGATAAAAAAACGTGTCCAAGTAATCCAATCTATTCCAAACTGCGTGATGCCATGCATTATGCTTCATTTATAAGCTTTTACTCAGTGAGCACCAATGATCAGTTTAGAATGCTCATTTTAACTGACCGATCAACTTGAGATGTCCGCACTGAATCGTCTGTAACTTTGGATTTATAGCTCCGAATAGCACGTACCCAATTCCCACTTTAGACTAGCTCAATTTTCAATATTGAGAAATAATTTGAGCTAGAAAAAGATATGACAAAACGTCCAATTTTGGGCTTAAAGGTCGATGAAGAAAAGATCAAAGCAATTCAAGATTGGCCAACCCCAAAAACAATCGGACATGTGAGGAGTTTCCATGGATTGGCTAGTTTCTATAGAAGATTTGTCAAGGACTTTTGTACTGTTGCTGCACCCCTCACTTCAGTAATTAAGAAGAATGTGGAGTTCAAATTGGTACCAGCACAAGAGAAGGCATTCAATAAGCTGAAAGATAGCCTCAAACATGCGCCTGTTTTGGTACTTCCTAACTTTGATAAAACCTTTGAAATTGAATGTGATGCTTCTGGAACAGGTATAGGAGCTGTCCTTATGGAAGGAGGAAAACCAGTGGCTTACTTCAGTGAGAAACTTAGTGGAACTTTACTTAACTATCCCACATACGTTAAAGAGCACTATGCTTTGGTAAGGTCTCTTGAAACTTGGCAACATTACCTACTGTCAAAGGAGTTTGTTATTCATACAGATCATGAGATGCTCAAGCACTTAAGAGGACAAACTAAGCTTAAGAAGAGGCATGCAAAGTGGCTTGAGTTTGTGAGACTTTTCCCTATGTGATCAAATATAAGAAAGGTAAAGATAACATTGTGGCTGATGCTTTATCAAGGAGACATGCTCTCATCAGCACAATGGAAGCTAAGATTATGGGATTTGAACACATCAAGGCAATGTATGAGACTGATCCAGATTTTCAAGAAATGTTTAAAGAGACCAACAAGGCTGCATCTGGTATGTTTTATCAACATGATAGATTTTTGTTTAAGGAAAAGCGTCTTTGTATTCCTCAGGGATCAATGAGAGAACTATTGATTGGAGAAGCTCATGGAGGAGGACTCATGCGACATTTTGGCCGAGATAAGACATTGAGTGTACTTATGAAACATTTCTACTGGCCACATCTAAAATGAGATGTTGAAAGATTCTGTGCTAAGTGCATCACTTGCTTGAAAGCAAAACCCAGGTCACACCCCTATTGTTGTTATATGCCTTTGCCCATTCCTAACCTACCTTGGGTAGATATCTCTATGGACTTTGTCTTAGATCTGCCGAATATCAACCACAAGGATTCTGTCTCTGTAGTTGTAGACAGGTCCTCAAAGATGGCTCATTTTATACCATGTAACAAGACTATTGATGCTACGCAAATAGCTGATCTTTTTTAAAGAAGTAGTGCGCCTACATGGAGTTCCCAGAACAATCGTTCAGATCGTGACACCAAATTTCTAAGTCATTTCTGGAAGACATTATGGAAAAAGTTGGGAACTAAGCTGCTCTTCTCAACTACTTGCCACCCACAGACCGATGGTCAAACAGAGGTAGTAAACCGAACTCTTTCAACATTGTTGAGAGCCACGGTCGGTAAGAATCTAAGAAACTGGTTGTCTTGCTTAGCTTACATTGAGTTTGCTTATAATCATGCTAAACATTCAGGAACTAAACTTTCTCCTTTTTAAGTGGTTTATGGATTTACTCCTACTACCCCATTTGATCTTATACCTTTACCTCAAGATGTTATGTCTAGTGAAGGAGAAACCAGGGCAGATTATGATAAGAAGATTCATCAAAAGGCAAGGAAAACTTGGAAGTGAGAACAGAGCAATACAAAAGAAATGCAGATAAAAACAGAAAAGACATATCATTTGAACCTGGAGATTGGGTCTGGTTGCACATGAGACATGAAAGATTCTCCAACCAAAGGAAATCCAAGCTTTCCCCAAGAGGAGATGGTCCTTTTCATGTTTTAGAGAAGATCAACAACAATGCCTATAAGCTTGAGCTGCTAGGTGAGATGACCATATCTGCTACTTTTAATATTACTGATCTTGCTCCTTTTCATGCAGATGTACCTGTTCTGAGGACAAGATCTCTTCAAGAGGGAGGAGATGATGAGGATATCAATACTAGCTCACTAGAAGCTGAGGAAGGGCCCATTAATATACCTATTATGAGACAAGCTCCAAGAACAAGATCAGGCACAAGAAACCTTACTAAGATGTTCAACAAGCCGTCGAAAGTCTCATAACAATCATAGAAGATGGAGGGTGCCATGAAGCTGAACTTACTAAAGAATTACAAGAAGAAGACTATGAACAACTAAAGACTACAACAATTTCACTCCTTCCAGTTTTACAAGGCTTCAGAGATACAACCTTGTTCATCATTGCTAAACAAACTTAAGAAGGCATTATAAGGAGCTACAAGAGACCAAGGTGCGTATTTAAAATTCTTATGTTTGAATTAACAAGTTTATTTGCTTGTTTTTGTAGGAATGTGACTGTTAGGTTTAAAAGTCTTTTATTTGTCATTAGGTCTTAATGTCTTGTTGTTATTTTTGTTTTAGTCCTTCCATTATAATTTAATTAAATCCCTAGAAGGCACCCGCTGCTGGACTAGTATATAAAGTCCTTTCTCAGCATTTAATCACTTCAGTTTTATGAAATAAAATCCTATTTTTTCTTCCTTTGAAAGGAGCTGACACGTCCAGCCTTCTTGTGTGAGAATCCTTGAAGTTTGAGTGCTCTAGACTTATCACAGACCATCCATAATCTGTGTGTCGTCTCTCGATCCACCTCTCTACTCAATCCTCACTTAGATCCTCCAGAAAATGCTCTACAGCCAGCTGAAGGGTCACCATCAACTCATCACTCCTGAGTCTCTAGAAAGTGTTGTACAGCCAGCTAGAGCCTCTCTAGCAGTTCCCCTTTCTCGAACAAGTCCTCTTGTTCCTGCATCACAACGTTAAGCTAGCTCAATTTTCTATATTATAACAAAATATACGACATAAATAGATACGACAAAGCGTCCAAGTAGTCCAATCTATCCAAAATTATGTGATGCCATGCATTATGCTTCATTTATAAGCTTTTACCCAATGAGAACCAATGATAAGTTTAAAATAATCACTTTAACTGGCTGATGAACTTCGCATGTCAACGCTAAATCGTCCTTAACATTTGATTTACAGCTCAAAATGAAACAAATCCAATGCGCATGTTAAGATAGCTCACTTTTCTATATTGGGACAAAATTTGAGACAGAAATAGATACGACAAATCGTTTAAGAAATCCAATCCATTTCAAACTGTGTGATGTCATGCATTAATTTTCATTTATAAGCTTTTACTCAATGAGCACCAATGATCAGTTTATAATGATCATTTTAACTGGTCGATCAACTTGTCATGTCTTCACTAAATCATCTTTAACTTTTTATTTATAGCTCAAAACGACATGAATCCAATTCCCACATTAAGCTAGGTCAATTTTTTATATTGTGACAAAATTTGAAACAAAACTAGATACGATAAAGCATCAAAGTAATCCAAACTATCCGAGCTACATGATGCCATACATTATGCTTCATTTATAAGCCTTTAGTCAATGAGCACCGATGATCAGTTTAGAATGACCACTTTAACTGGCCAATCAACCTGACATGTACGCACTAAATCATCTCTAACTTTTAATTTAGAGCTTTGAATGACACAAATTCAATGCCCACGTTAAGCTACCTCAATTTTCTATATTGTGACAAAATTTGAGACAGAAATAGATACGACAAAGCAACCAAGTAATCCAATCCATCCCAAACTGCATGATGCCATGCATTATTTTTCATTTATAAGCTTTTACTCACTGAGCACCAATGAGCAGTTTAGAATGATCATTTTAAGTGGCCGATCAACTTGTCATCTATGCACTAAATCTTCCATAACTTTTGATTTATAGCTCAGAATTATACGAATCCAATGCCCGCATTAACCTTGTTCAATTTTCTATATTGTGACAAAATTTAAAACGTCCAAGTAATCCAATCTATCCCAAACAGCGTGATGCCATGCATTATTCTTCATTTATAAGCTTTTACTCAATGAGAACCAATGATTAGTTTAGAATGATCATTTTAACTGACCAATCAACTTGAAATGTCATCTAAATAGTCCATAGCTTTTGATTTATAGCACCGAATGACGCGAATCCAATGCCCACATTAAAGTAGTTCAATTTTCTATATTTTGACAAAATTTGAAACAAAACTAGATACGAAAAAGCTCCCAAGTAATCCAATATAACCCAAACTGCGTGATGCCATGCATTATGCTTCATTTATAATCCTTTACTCAATGAGCACCAATGATCAGTTTAGAATGACCTCTTTAATTGGCCGATCAACTTGACATGTCTGCACTAAATCGTCCGTAACTTTTGATTTAAAGCTCAGAACGACATGAATCCAATGCCCAAGTTAAGCTAGCTCAATTTTCTCTATTTTGACAAAATTTGAGTCAAAAATAGATAATACAAAGCGTCCAAGTCATCCAGTCCATCCAAACTGCGTGATGCCATGCATTATGCTTCATTTATAAGGCTTTACTCAATGAGCACCAATGACCAATTGAAAATGATCACTATAACTGGCCCATCAATTTGACATGTCCGCACTAAACTGTCCGTAACTTTTGATTTAGAGCTCAGAATGACACGAATCCAATGTCCATGTTAACCTAGCTCAATTTTCTATACTGTGACAAAATTTAAGACAGAAATAGAGATGACAAAGTGTCCAATTAATCCAATCTATCCAAACTACTTGATGTCATGCTTTATGCTTCATTTATAAGCCTTTCCTTAGCACCAATTATCTGTTAAGAAAAACTTGACATGTCCGCACTAAATCGTTCGTAACTTTTGATTTAGTGTTCAGAATGACATGAATCCATTGCCCACGTTAAGCTAGCTCAATTTTCTATATTGTAACAAAATTTGAGACATAATAAGATACGACGAAGCGTCTAAATAATCCAATCTAACCAAAATTAGGTGATGCCATGCATTATGCTTCATTGATAAGATTTTACTCAATGAGAACCAATGATCAGTTTAGAATAATCACTTTAACTATCTGATTAACTTGGCATGTACGCACTAAATCGTCCTTAACATTTGATTTATAGCTCCAAATGACACGAATCCAATGCCCAAGTTAAGCTAGGTTAACTCTATATCGTAACAAAATTTTAGACCAAAATAGATACGACCAAATGTCCTAGTAATCCAATCTATCCAAAACTCTGTGATGCAATACATTATTCCTCATTTACATGCCTTCACTCAATGAGAACCAATGATCAGTTTAGAATAATCATATTAACTGGCTGATCAACTTGACATGTCTCCACTAAATCGTCCGTAACTTTTGATTTTGAGCTCAGAATGACACGACTTCAAGGCCCACGTTAAGGTAGATAAATTTTCTATATTTTGACAAAATTTAAGACAGAAGTAGAGACAACAAAGCGTCCAAGTAATCCAATATATCCCAAACATGATGATACCATGCATTATGCTTCATTTATAAGCCTTTACTGAATGAGCACCTATGATCAGTTTAGAATGATCACTTTAAATGCTCGATCAACTTGCATTTCCGCACTAAATCGTTCGTAACTTTTGATTTAGAGCTCAGAATGACCGAATCCAATGACCATGTTAAGCTAGCTATTTTTTCTATATTGTTACAAAACTTGTGGCACAAATAGATACGATAAAGCAACCAAGTAATCCAGTCAATCCGGAACTGCATGATGCCATTCATTATTCTTCGTTTATAAGCTTTTACTTAACGAGCACCAACGATCAGCTTAGAATAGTCAATATAAATGGCCGATCAACTTACATGTCCACACTAAATCATTCGTAACATTTGATTTAGAGCTCAGAATGACACGAATCCAATGTTCACGTTAAGCTAGCTCAATTTTCTATATTGGGACAAAATTTGAGACAGAACTAGATACGACAAAGCTTCCAAGTAATCCAATCCATCCCAAACTGCGTGATGCCATGCATTGTTTTTCATTTATGAGATTTTACTCAATGAGCACCAATGATCAGTTTAGAATGATCATTTTAACTGGAAGATCAACTTGACATATCTGCACTAAATCGTCTCATGTGTAGCTCAGAATGACATGAATCCACTGCCCACACTGAGCTAGATTAATTTTCTATATTGTTACAAAATTCGAGACAGAACTGTCTCGATACAATATCCCACTAATCCAATCTATCTCAAACTATGTGATGCTATTCGTTATGCTTTATTTAGAAGCCTTTACTCAATAAGCACTAATGATTAGTTTAAAATAATCATATTAACTAACCGATCAAATTGAATTATCCACATTAAATCGTCCGTAACTTTTGACTTAGAGCTCAGAATGACACGAATCCAATGCCCACGTTAAGCTAGATCAATTTTCTATATTTTGACAAAATCTGAGATAGAAATAGAGACGAAAAAGCATTCAAGTAATCCAATCCATCTAAACTACTTGATGCAATGCTTTATTATAAGCCTTTACTAAATGAGCACCAATGAACTGTTTAGAATGATCACTTTAACTGGGCACTCAACTTGACATGTCCGCACTAAATTGTCCGTAACCTTTGATTTAGAGCTCAGTATGACACGAATCTAATGCCCACTTTAAGCTACCTCAATTTCTACAGTGTAACAAAATTTGAGACAGAAATATATATGACAAATCGTCCAAGTAATGCAATATATCCATAACTGTGTGATGCCATGCATTATGCTTCATTCATAAGCCTTTACTCAATAAGCAGCAATGATCAGTTTAGAATGATAAGTTTAACTTGTCGATCAACATGATATGTCCACACTATATCGTCTGTAACTTTTGATTTAGAGCTCAGAATGACACGAATCCAATGTCCCCGTTAAACTATCTCAATTTTCTATATTTTGACAAAATTTGAGATAGAAATAGAGACGACAAATCGTCCAAGTAATCCAATCTATCCAAACTACTTGCTCCCAAGCTTTATGCTTCATTTATAAGCCTTTACTTAATGAGTACCATTGATCTGCTTAAAATGATCACTTTAACTGGCCACTCAACTTGACATGTCCACACTAAATCGTTTGTAACTTTTGATTTAGAGCTCAGAATGACACGAATCCAATGCCCACGTTAAGCTAACTCAATTTTCTATATTTTGAAAAAATTTGAGACAAAAATAGAGACGAAAAAGCGTCCAACTAATGCAATCTATCCAGATTAATTTATGTCATGCTTTCTACTTCATTTATAAGCCTCTACTTAATGAGCACCAATTATTTGTTTAGAATGATTACTTTAACTGGCCACTCAACTTGACATGTCTGTACTAAATCGTTCGTAACTTTTGATTTAGAGTTCAGAATGACACGAATCTAATGCCCACAATAGGCTAGCTCAATTTTCTATATTGGAACAAAATCTGAGACATAAATAGATACGACAAAGCGTCCATGTAATCCAATCCACTTCAAACTGCGTGATGCCATGCATTATTTTCCATTGATAAGCTTTTACTCAATGGGCACCAATGATCAATTTAGAATGATCATTTTAACAGGCCGATCAACGTGTCATGTCTGCACTAAATCATCCATAGCATTTTATTTATAGCTCAGAATGACACGAATCCAATGCCCACATTAAGCTAGGCCAATGTTTCTATATTATAACACAATTTGAAACAGAACAAGATACGACAAAATGTCCAAGTAGTCCAATCTATCCCAAACTGCGTGATGGCATGCATTATGCTTCATTTATAAGCCTTTACTCAATCAACACCTATGATCAATTTAGAATGATCATTTTAACAGTCCGATATAATTGACATGTCTGCACTAAATCATCCGTAACTTTTGATATAGAGCTCAGAATGACACGAATCCAATGCCCACGTTAAGCTATCTCAATTTTCTTAATTATCACAAAATTTGAAACAGAACTAGATACGACAAATTGTCCAAGTAATCCAATCTATCCTAAACTGCGTGATGCCATGCATTATGCTTCATTTATAGTCCTTTACTCAATGAGCACCAATGATCATTTTAGAATAATCATATTAACTGGCCGATGAACTATACATGTACACACTAAATAGTCCACAACTTTTGATTGACTCGAATCCAATGCCCATGTTAAGCTAGCTCAATTTTCTATGCTTTGACAAAACTTGAGATAGAAATAGAGACGACAAAGCGTCCTAGAAATCCAATCTATCCAAACTACTTGATGCCATGCTCTATGCTTCATTTATAAGGCTTCACTTAATGAGCACGTATTACCTGTTTAGAATGATCACTTTAACTAACCACTCAACTTGACATGTCCACACTAAATCGTTCGTAACATTTGATTTAGAGCTTAAAATGATACGAATCCAATGCCCACCTTAAGCTAGATCAATTTTCTATATTTTGACAAAATGGAAGACAAAATAGATACGACAAAGCGTTCAAGTAATCCAGTCCATCCCAAAATGTGTGCTGCCATGCATTATTCTTCATTTTTAAGCCTTTACTCCATGAGCACCAATGATCAGTTTAGATTGATCACTTTAACTGGGCGATCAACTTGATATATCCGCATTAAATCGTCCGTAACTTTTTATTTATATCTCAGAATGACAAGAATTCAATGCCCACGTCAAGCTAGCTCAATGTTCTATATTGTGACAAAATTTGAGACATAAATAGATAAGACAAACCGTCCAAGTAATCCAGTCCATCCCAAAATGCGTGATCCCATGCATTATTCTTCATTTATAAGCCTTTACTCAATGAGCACCAATGATCTGTTTAGAATTATCATTTTAACTAGCCACTCAATTTGACATGTCCAAACTAAATCGTCTGTAACTTTTGATTTAAAGCTTAGAATGACACGAATCCAATACCCACGTTAAGGTACCTCAATTTTCTATATTGTAACAAAATTTGAGACATAAATAGATATGACAAAGCGTCCAAGTATTCCAATATATCCAAAACTGCGTGATACCATGCATTATGGTTCATTTATAAGCATTTCACAATGAGAACCAACGATCGGTTTAGAATGATCATTTTAACTGATCGATCAACTTGACATTTATGCTGTAAATCGTCCATAAATTTTTGATTTATAGCTGAGAATAACACGAATCCAATGCCAACATTACGCAAGTTCAACTTTCTATATGGTGACAAAATTTGAAACAGAACTAGATTCAACAAAGCGTCCAAGTAATCCAATCTATCCAAACTACTTGATGCCATGCTTTATGTTTCATTTGTAAGCCTCTTAATGAGATCCAATGATCTGTTTAGAATTATCATTTTAACTGGCCACTCAATTTGACATGTCTGAACTAAATCGTCTGTAACTTTTGATTTAAAGCTCAGAATGACACGAATCCAATGCCCACATTAAGGTACCTCACTTTTCTATATTGTAACAAAATTGAGACATAAATAGATATGACAAAGTGTCCAAGTAATCCAATCTATCCAAAACTGTGTGATGCCATGCATTATGGTTCATTTATAAGCATTTACACAATGAGAACCAACGATCATTTTAGAATGATCATTTTAACTGATCGATCAAGTTGACATTTCTGCTGTAAATCGTCCATAACTTTTTGATTTATAGCTGAAAATAACACGAATCCAATGCCAACATTACGCAAGTTCAATTTTCTATATGGTGAAAAAATTTGAAACAGAACTAGATTCAACAAAGCGTCCAAGTAATCCAATCTATTCAACCTACTTGTTGCCATGCTTTATGTTTCATTTGTAAGCCTTTACTTAATGAGAACCAATGATCTGTTTAGAATTATCATTTTAACTGGCCACTCAATTTGACATGTCCGAACTAAATCGTCTGTAACTTTTGATTTAAAGCTTAGAATGACACGAATCCAATGCTCACATTAAAGTACCTCACTTTTCTATATTGTAACAAAATTTGAGACATAAATAGATACGAAAAAGCGTACAAGTAATCCAGTCTATCCAAAACTGTGTGATGCCATGCATTATTGTTCATTTATAAGCATTTACACAATGAGAATCAATGATCAGTTTAGAATGATCATTTTAATTGATCAATCAACTTTACATTTCTGCAGTAAATCGTCCATAACTTTTTGATTTATAGCTGAGAAAGACAGGAATCCAATGCCAACATTAAGCAAGTTCAATGTTCTATATTGTGACAAAATTTTAAACAGAACTAGATACAACAAAGTGTCCAAGTAATCATATATAACCCAAACTGTGTGATGCCATCCATTATGCTTCATTTATAAGTCTTTACTCAATGAACACCAATGATCAGTTTAGAATGATCACTTTAACTAGCCCATCAACTTGACATGTCCGCACTAAATCGTCTGTAACTTTTGATTTGAAGGTTGGAATTAAACAAATCCAATGGCCACGATAAGCTAGCTCAATTTTCTATATTTTGACAAATTTTGAAAGAGAAATAGAGACGACAAAGCATCCAAGTAATCAAATATATCCAAAGCTACGTGAAGCCATGCATTATGATTCATTTATAAGTTTTTACTCAATGAGCACCAATCTATTAAAAACTGTGTGATGCCATGCATTATGCTTCATTTATTAGCCTTTAATCAGTGAGCACCAATGATCACTTTAACTGGTCGATTAAATTGACATATCTGCACTAAATCGTCTGTAACTTTTGTTTTATAGCTCAGAATGACACGAATTCAATGCCCATGATAAGCTAGCTCACTTTTTTGTATTGTGACAAAATTTGAGACAGAAATAGATACGACAATGCGTCCAAGAAATCCAATACATCCCAAACTACGTGATGCCATGCATTATTTTTCATTTATAAGCTTTTATTCAATGAGCACCAATGATGAGTTTAGAATGATCATTTTAACAGGCCGATCAACTTGACATGCGTGCACTAATCTTCCATAACTTTTGATTTATAGCTCAGAGTGACACGAATCAAATGCCAAATTAGGCTAGTTCAATTTTCCATATTGTGAAAAAATTTGAGACACATCTAGATATTACAAAGCGTCCTAGTAATCCAGTCTATGCCACACTGCATGATACCATGCTTTATGATTCATTTACAAAACCTTTATTGAATGAGTACCAGTGACCAGTTTAGAATGATCACTTTAACTGGCCGATCAACTTGATATGACTGCACTAAGTTGTCCATTAACAGGCCGATCAACTTGACATGCGTGCACTAATCTTCCATAACTTTTGATTTATAGCTCAGAGTGACACGAATCAAATGCCAAATTAGGCTAGTTCAATTTTCCATATTGTGAAAAAATTTGAGACACATCTAGATATTACAAAGCGTCCTAGTAATCCAGTCTATGCCACACTGCATGATACCATGCTTTATGATTCATTTACAAAACCTTTATTGAATGAGTACCAGTGACCAGTTTAGAATGATCACTTTAACTGGCCGATCAACTTGATATGACTGCACTAAGTTGTCCATAACGTTTGATTTATAGCTCCGAATGACACTAATCCAATGCCCATGTCAAGCTATTTCAATTTTCTACATTGTGACAAAAATTTAGACTTAACTAGATACGACAAAGCGTCCAAGTAATCCAATCTATCCCAAACTGCGTGATGCCATGCATTATGCTTCATTTATAAACCTTTACTCAATGAGCACCAATGATCAGTTTAGAATGATCAGTTTAACTGGCCGATCAACTTGACATGTCTGCTCTAAATCGTCCATAAATTTTTATTTAGAGCTCAGGATGACACGAGTCCAATGCAAACGTTAAGCTAGCTTAGTTTTCTATACTGTGACAAAATTTAAGACATAAATAGATACGACAAACCGTCCAAGTAATCCAGTCCATCCCAAACTGTGTGATGCCATGCTTTATTCTTCATTTATAAGCTTTTATTCAATAAGAACATGAAAAATCTGATGTAAGAAGAACATGAAAAGTCCCACAACAAAGAATTCCGTTATGTAATTTAAGCAGTTTTTATTGATTATAACCTATGACATAGTTAACCTAAATTTGTTTGATGAAACCCCAAATTTTCATAAAATTTCTTAAATCTCTTTAACTTAATTTCTTAAATCTTTGTTTGTTTCTTGATCATCAGTGAGTAGTGAAACCTTTGAGTTATGGGTCTCGTAAATTGAGATGGGTAGGTACATAATTTATGATAAGATTTAGATTCATGAGTTTTTGACTTGATCATTCAAATTCTTCATATACGAAAGATGTTTGTTGAAATGTCTATACCAAATTGAAATTTGGTTTTCTTCCCATGACAAATGAAAATTAATGTTAGGAGAATATGAAATTAGTTGGCTTAATTATTAATGTTTATTAATTATCGAATTAGTTTATGCATTGGTTAAGAGTCATTTATGCATCAAAAAATTTAGTTTCCATCCATAATCTTTTAACATCAGAGAGTTTAACCGACACAATTTAGTAACTTATTCGAACAAAGCAATGAGAAATAGAGTGAGAATTTTATTACATAGGTAGACAAGTAGACTTATTTTCTTTTGACTTATATATGCTGTCTAATTTTTGTCACATTTACCATTCCTACACGGTTCTTATATTTTTGTCCTTCACTTTTGTGATATTATCAAAACTGACACATTTTTAGTTTACTTATAATGTTTGATTCCATGAGTTAGACCTATTTTACGATTAACCACTTAACCAACTCTTAAGTATCATCAAAAATTAAATGTCTATGTATTTCAGTCTCTCCATGACTTATTATTAAGCTAGCTCAGTTTTCTATGTTCTGACAAAATTTGAGACATAAATAGATACGACAAATCGTCCAAGTAATCCAGTCCATCCCAAACTGCGTTATGCCATGCATTATTCTTCATTTATAAGCCTTTAGTTAATGAGCACCAATGATCAAGTTAGAATGATCTGTTTAGAATGATCACTTTAACTGACCACTCAACTTGAGATGTTCGCATTAAATCGTATGTAACTTTTGATTTAGAGCTCAGAATGACAGAAATCCAATGCCCACGTTACGCTAGCTCAACTTTCTTTATTGTGACAAAACTTGAGACAAAAATAGATACGACAAAGCGTCCAAATAATCCAGTACATCCCAAAATGCGTGATACCATTCATTATTTTTCATATATAAGCCTTTACTCAATGAGCACCAATGATCAGTTTAGAAAGAACACTTTAACTGGTCAATCAACTTGACATGTCCGCAATAAATTATCAGTAACTTTTCATTTTGAGATCAAAATGACACGAATCCAATGCCCACGTTACGATAGCTCAACTTTCTATATTGTGATAAAACTTGATATAGAATTAGATACGACAAAGCGTCCAAGTAATTCCAATCCATCCCGAACAGCGTTATGCCATGCAGTATTTTTCAATTATAAGCTTTTACTCAGTTAGCACCAATAAACAATTTAAAACGATCATTTTAACTTGTCGATCAAGTTTTCATGTCTGCACTAAATCATCCATAATTTTGGATTTATTGATTTGAATGACACGAATCCATTGCCCACATTAAGCTATTTTAATTTTCTATATTGTGACAAAACTTGAGACAGAAATAGATACAGCAAAGCCTCCAAGTAATCCATTCTATCCCAAACTGCGTGATGTCATGCATTATGCTTCCTTTATAAGCATTTACTTAATGAGCACAAATGACCAGTTTAGAATGATCACTTTAACTGGCCGATCAACTTGACATATTAGCACTAAAATCGTCCATAACTTTTGATTTACAGTTCAAAATGACATGAATCCAATGCCCATGTTAAGGTAGCTCAATTATCTATATAATGACAAAATTTGAGACATTAATAGATACGAAAAACCGTCAAAGTAATCAAGTCCATCCCAAACTGTGTGATGCCACGCATTATTCTTCATTTATAAGCTTTTACTCAATGAGCACCAATGATCAGTTTAGAATAATCATTTTCACTGGCCGATCAACTTGACATCTCTGCGCTAAATCATCCATAACTTTTGATTTATAGCTCAGAATGACACGAATCCAATGGCCCCATTAAGCTAGTTCAATTTTCTATACTCTGACAATCTTTGAAACACAACTAGATACGACATAGTGTCCAAGTAATCAAATCTATCAAAAACTATGTGATGCCATGCATTAAGCTTCATTTATAAGCCTTTACTCAATGAGCACTATTGATCAGTTTAGAATGATCATTTTAACTCGCCAATCCACTTGATTGATCCGCACTAAATCGTCCGTAACTTTTTATTTGGAGCTCAGAAACACATGAATCCAATGCCCACGTTAAGCTAGCTCAATTTGCTATAGTGTAACAAATTTAGAAACACACATAGATACGACAAAGCGTCCAAGTAATCCAATCCATCCAAAACTGTGTGATGTCATGCATTATGCTTCATTTATAAGCCTTTACTCAATGAGCACCAATGATCAGTTTAGATTGATCACTTTAACAAGCCAATCATCTTGAAATGTCCGAATTAAATCATCTGTAACTTTTGATTTAGAGCTCAGCATGACACGAATCAAATGCCCACTTTAAGGTAGCTCAATTTTCTAGATTTTGACAAAATTTGAGACAAAAATAGAGAAGAAAAAGCGTCCAAGTGATCCAATCAATCCAAACTCGTTGATGTCATGCTTTAGGCTTCATTTATAAGCCTCTAATTAATGAGCACCAATGATCTGCTTAGAATGATCACTTAAATTGGCCACTCAACTTGACATGTCCGCACTAAATCGTCTGTAACTTTTGATTTAGAGCTCAGAACGATACGAATCCAATCCCACGATGAGCTAGCTCAATTTTCTATATTGTAAAAAAATTTGAGACAGAAATAGATACGACAAAGTGTTTAAGTAATCCAATCCATCCTAAACTGTGTGATGCCATGTATTATTTTTCATTTATAAGCTTTTACTAAATGAACACCAATCGTGAGTTTAGAATGATCATTTTAACTGGCCGATCAACATGTCATGTCTGCACTAAATCTTCCATAACTTTTGATTTATACCTTAGAATGGCACGAATCCAATGCCCACATTAAGCTAGTTAAATTTTCTATTTTATGTCAAAATTTGAGACAGAAATAGATACGACAAAGCGTCCAAGTAATCCAATCCATCCCAAAAATGGTGATGCCATGAAATATTTTTCATTTATAAGCTTTTACTCAGTGAGCACCAATGATCAACTTAAAATGATCATTTTAACTGGCTGATCAAGTTTTCATGTCTGCACTAAATCGTCCATAATTTTGGATTTATTGCTCTGAATGACATGAATCCATTGGCCACATTAAGCTAGTTTAATTTTCTATATTGTGATAAAACTTGAGAAAGAACTAGATACGACAAAGCGTCCAAGTAATCCAATCTATCCCAAACTGTGTGATAACATGCATTATGCTTCATTTATAAGCCTTACTTAATGAGCACCAATGATCAGTTTAGAATGATCACTTTAACTCGCCGATCAACTTGACATGTCCGCATTAAATCGTCCGTAACTTTTGATTTAGAGCTCAACATGACACGAATCCAACGCCCACTTTAAGCTAGCTTAATTTTCTCTATTGTGACAAAATTTGAGACAGAAATAGATTCTACAAAGTGTTCAAGAAATCCAGTCCATCCATAACTGCGTGATGCAATGCATTATTCTTCATTTATAAGCTTTTACTTAATGAGCACCAACGATCAGTTTATAATGATATTTTTAACTGGCCGTTCAACTTGACATGTCTGCACTATATCGTCTGTAACTTTTGATTTAGAGCTCAGAATGACACGAATCCAATGCCCACGTTACGCTAGCTCAATTTTCTATATTGTGACAGAACTTGAGACAAAAATAGATACGACATTGAGTCCAAGCAATCCAATCCATCCCAAAATGCGTGATGCCATGCATTATTTTTCATTTATAAGCTTTTACTCAGTGGGCACCAATGATCAATTTAAAATTATCATTTTAACTGGCCGATCAAGTTGTCATGTCCCCACTAAATCGACGTAACTTTTGATTTAGTGCTCAAAATGACAAGAGTCCAATGCCCACGTTACGCTAGCTCTTTTTTTATATTGTGACAAAATTCGAGAAACAAATAGATACGACAAGCGTCCAAGTAATCCAATCCATCCCAAATTGTGTGATGCCATGCAATATTTTTCATTTATAAGCTTTTACTCAGTGAGCACCAATGATCAATTCAAAATGATCATTTTAACTGCCCGATCAACTTGACATATCCCCACTAAATCCTCTGGAAATTATTATTTAGAGTTCAGAATGACACTAATCCAATGTCCACGTTAAGCTTGCCAAAGTTTCTATATTTTGACAAAATTTGAGACAAAAATAGAGACGACTAAGCATCCAAGTAATCCAATCAATCCAAACTCCTTGATGTCATGCTTTATACTTCATTTATAAGCCTCTAATTAATGACCACCAATGATCTGTTTAGAATGAACACTTTAACTGGCCACTCAACTTCACATGTCCACAAAAAATCGTCCGTAACTTTTGATTTAGACCTCAGAATGACTCGAATCCAATCAAACGTTAAGCTAGCTCAATTTTCTATATTGTGACAAAACTTGAGACAAAAATAGATATGACAAAGAGTCCAAGTAATCCAATCCATCCCAAACTGCGTGATGTCATGCATTTTTTTTTTCATTTATCAGCTTTTACTCAATGAGCACCAATGATTAGTTTAGAATTATCATTTTAACTCGCCGATCAACTTCACATGTTCGCACTAAATCGTCCGTAACTTTTGATTTAGAGCTCAGAATGACACGATTCCAATGCCCACGTTAAGCTACCTCCATTTTCTATATTTTGACAAAATTTGAAATAAATAGATACGACAAAGCATCCAAGTAATCCAGTGTTAGGTACGAGGACTGCCTGATACAAGCCTTGATTCAAGGATGTGTGTGCGTGGGCTGTTTGTAGAAGATTAGGTGAGAATGTCAACCTTAGGCTTCTGGATGGGGGTTTTCTGGTTGGTAAAAGATGGAAGGGTGAAGTGAACCACACGAGGGGTGATGAACCTCGTGATAAATCACAAACTTAGAGCTAGGAGGGCTGGTCTCAACTAGGTTCTAAGCGCACAAGTCTCTTGAGAGAATAACTTGTTGAAAGAAAATTCGATCTTTATTAATATCAAAAAGGTTGTCAAACTACAATGCTGGAAGGAGCCTTATTAATATGCTCGACAGCTTGACTTTCTAGGGTCGACTCAAATAAAGAAAAGGAAAGTTTACAAAAGTGCACAAATGGAAAAGATACAAAAGTGTATAACCGAAAAAGGACCTATTCCTAACATGTCTTTGACTTAATAAAGTAAATATTCTAGATCCTACCCTGCAAAACAGAAAGAGGCATATATTCGAATTGAAACTTACCTTAACTTACCTCATGGCCAAGAAATGGAAGGTGGCCGTCCCTGTGGCATGACGCACCTTGCTCCTAGTCTTTGACTTGGAGTAGGGTTAAGAATCTTTGGGCCCTGACCTCTCTTACCACTAAAGCCCAATTCTCTGATGTCCCTTGTGTTGTTGAGAAGCCATTGGACTCTTCCTTGCACTTTTGGCCCATTGTCCTTAGTCGATCTTCCTCTAGGAGCTTGTCGACCCATAAGCTGAATTTGTGGAAGAGTGCCCTTGATCTGCTTCTTGTCATTGCTCCTTGAGGTACCAATGGTGTAGAGACTTCCTCTAGGTGCATGTCCTGGAGCTGGTAGCTCATTTGGTCCGAGTCTTCTTGTGTAGAAGTGGAAATGCGCGTGTACTCGGCTGGATCGGCTGTACCGGCTGGATTGTGCACGGTACTGGCCGGAATGCCTTCAGGACCGGCCAAGTTGATCCTGGAGTTGGCGGAATCACCAGAGGGACCGGCGGTGTCATCCACATCGCCACCAAGTGTACCGGAAGCTTGGGCCTCTCCGCCGGCAATGCTGGTTGCTCTGGTCCTTGTGGTCGAGGGTCCGGCGGTACTGCTTGGACCGGCAGGCGTGCCAGATGGTCCGGCTGCCTCGGGCAAGCTTCCTGGTCGGCCAGTCTGGTCTCCTGGCTGCATGTACGACCTGATGTCCTCATCATTCCCTCCCTCTTCAGTAGGTTTTGTCCTCAAAACTGGATCATCTGCATGGAAAGGGGCCAAGTCAGTAACATTGAGCGTATTGGACACATTAAACTCACCTGGCAGCTCGATCCGGTAGGCATTGTTGTTGATCCTCTCGAGCACTCTGAATGGTCCATCTCCTCTTGGTGCTAGCTTGGAACTCCTTAGGTTTGGGAACCTCTCCTGCCGTAGGTGTAGCCACACCCAATCGCCTGGTTGAAAGATCACCTCCTTTCTTCCCTTGTTGGCATGGGTCACGTACTGTCCGGTCCTCTTCTCCAAGTTTTCTGCTACCTTCTGGTGTAATCTCCTTATGAACTCTGCCTTGGATGCTCCGTTGAGGTTGGTCATCTCAGCTGGTGGTAGTGGTGTTTGCTCCAATGGGGTGAGAGGGTTGAAGCCGTATACTACTTCAAATGGTGTCTTCTTGGTTGCTGAGTGCACGGCTCGGTTGTAAGCGAACTCTATGAATGGCAGGCACTCCACCCAAGTCTTTAGGTTCTTCCCTAGTGTAGTTCTGAGAAGAGTTGATAGTGTACTGTTGACAACTTTAGTTTGGCCATCGGTTTGAGGATGGCAGGTGGTAGAGAAGAGTAGCTTCGTGCCTAGCTTTCTCCAAAGGGTCCTCCAGAAGTGGCTGAGGAACTTGTTGTCCCTGTCTGATACGATGGTCCTTGGCACTCCATGAAGCCGTACTATCTCCTTGAAGAACAGCTCAGCTGTTTGAGTGGCATCATTGACATTGGCACATGGAATGAAGTGTGCCATCTTGGAGAATCTGTCCACCACTACAAAGATTGCATCTTTGTGGTTGATCTTGGGCAGACCTAGAACAAAATCCATTGAGATGTCCACCCATGGATGTGTAGGTATGGGCAGTGGGAGATACAACCCGTGAGGTTGCACTCAGGACTTTGCCTTCTTGCAAGTGATGCATCTTGCACAATGAGCTTCTACTGTCCTCTTGATGTGTGGCCAGTAGAAGTGCTCCTTGACCACTGCTAGAGTCTTGTCGACACCAAAGTGGCCCATGAGTCCTCTCCGTGAGCTTCTCGGATGATAAGCTACCTTAATGATCCTTGTGGTATGCACAGCCTTCTTTCTCGGAACAAGAATCCCTCATGGATGTAGAACTTGCCATGACTCCCTGTGCCACACTCCTTGTAGCTCTCAGCAAAGTCAGGATCATCCTTGTATAGGTCCTTGATGTGCTCGAACCCTAGGACCTTTGCCTCCATGGTGGATATCAAGGCAAACCTCCTTGATAGTGCATCGGCTACCATATTATCTTTGCCTTCTTGTACTTTATGACGTACGGGAAGGTCTCTATGAACTCCATCCACCTGGTATGTCTCCTCTTGAGATTGGTTTGCCCTCTGAGGTGTTTGAGAGTCTCATGATCAGTGTGGATCACAAACTCCTTTGACAGCAAGTAATGCTGCCAAGTCTCCAATGCTCGGACAAGGGCATAGAGCTCCTTGTCATAAGTGGGGTAGTTCAGTGAGGCACCACCTAGCTTCTCACTGAAGTATGCCACTGGTCTCCCTCCTTGGGTTAGCACTGCTCCTATGCCTATTCTAGAGGCATCACACTCCACTTCAAACATCTTGTTGAAGTCGGGCAGGACTAGCACTGGTGCATGTGTAAGGCTGTCCTTCAAGGCCTGGAATGCCTTCTCCTGAGATTCTCCCCAGCTGAATCCCATGTTCTTCTTCACTACTGCCGTCAATGGTGAGGCAATACTGCTGAAGTTGGGCACGAATCTCCTATAGAAGCTGGCCAGTCCGTGGAAGCTCCTTACTTGGCTGATGTTGCCTGGTATTGGTCATTCTTGTATGGCTCGAATCTTCTCTTCATCAACCTGTAGGCCCTGTGAACTTACAACAAAACCTAAAAAGACAAGCTTATCAGTACAGAAGGTGCACTTCTTGAGATTGGCATAAAGCTCTTCTTGTCAAAGGGTTTTAAGTACCATCTCAAGATGTGTGAGGTGTTCCCGTAGGCACTTACTATAAACTAGGATGTCATCAAAGTATACCACTACAAACTTACTGTTGTACGCCCTAAGAACTTGGTTCATAAGGCGCATGAAGGTGCTTGGGGCATTAGTCAAGCCAAATGGCATGACTGTCCACTCGTAGAGTCCTTGCTTTGTCTTGAAAGCAGTCTTCCATTCATCACCTTGTTTCATCCTGACCTGGTGTTATCCACTCTTGAGGTCTATCTTGGAGAAGACCGTGGCTCCACTCAGCTCATCTAGCATGTCATCCAGCCGTGGTATTGGATGCCGGTACTTGACAGTGATGTTGTTGATTGCTCGGAAGTCCACGCACATTTGCCAAGTCCCATCCTTCTTGGGCACTAGTAGCACTGGTACGGCACATGGACTGAGGCTCTCTCGAACATATCCTTTCTCCAGGAGCTCCTTGACTTGCTTCCCAAGCTCCTTGGACTCCTCTGGACTCATCCTGTAGGCTGGCTGGTTGGGCAGGGCTGCTCCGGGCACTAGATCAATCTGGTGTTCTATGCCACGTAAAGGAGGCAAGCCTGCTGGTATCTGATACAAGCCTCGATTCAAGGCTTGGATGCGCGTGGGCTGTTTGTAGAAGATTAGGTGAGAAACTCAACCTTAGGCTTCTGGATGGGGGTTTTC